>CM076583.1:598544584-599144584 GCA_034641835.2 Pinus albicaulis
ACAGGAAGGCGAAAAGCCAAGGAAGCACAAGTTAAAAGTTCTATTATAAATACTCCTTCGAGAACTTGTAAAGGGGATTTTTTTTGGGACTCAAGAGTGAGAGAACATTGTATTTAAGGATAACACTCTTTTGCACATGAATACAGATACTTTTCAAAACTCATTTTGGATCTAATGTGTTTTGCTATGAGAACACTATGAGTATTTCTTATACAGTTTCAAACATATTTTGATTAATGAAGCTGCACTTTTAATGACATCATTTATGCATTATAGTTCTATGTACTTGTGTTAATAATGTTCAGTTCATTTCGCTTTCTTAATGGATGTTAATGACTTTGTTTATTAGCATTTGTATTATCATTTAAATCTTTCAGGAAGTGAAGGGCGTTTTTCCACCATAAAGAATTGTTTCTTTTATGGCTAGAACAGCCTACAAGCATGACCCCAATGATGTGTTGTTAACAACACTTCCTTTGGCGTTTATGCTTTATTATTCGTCTTGCTACACATATTTTTATATACGTGTTTAACTCATCAATCATGTATCTTGTATCATTTGAATAAGTGTGTGTCTGTAGGTTCATTGAGTTCTTTTGAGACCAAAGGAAGGGAGACTTAAGCGGTAGCTGGACCCACACCCCGGACGGGATCCCTATTCCAAACGGTTTAGAGTCTAGTTGGGACTTTTAACTGGGGAGATCCCCTGTTGTTGGCCGGACAAAATTTCCCGTCAACACTCTACTATGTTTTCGCCATTAGGAATCATTTCTTGTATCAACTTTGTCAAACCTTCCATGTTTGCTTTTAGATATTTCTTCATGTCTTCCATTTTTTCTTCCATGTCTTCCATGTTATTCTTCAAACCATCCATCTTAGCTTCCGTTAATTTCTTCAAACCATCTATATTAGCTTCCACACCTTCCTTCAAAACTTCCATTTCAATTTTTGTTGCTCTTTGCAAGAGAGAAAGTTGTTCCACTTGCTCTTGTAATTTTGATATATCATGTTGCACTTCTTCCTCTTCATGAGTCATAGTAAAGCCTTTTGAGCACTTAATTGGTGTTGAATTATTTTTACGGGGGAATTTTAGAACCCAATACTAATATATATGCTTCAATGTGCCCTTGGAATCACTTCAAAATGATTTTTCAAACAAGACTTATGCAATTTGAAAAAACAATACACACCTTTTTCTTGCTTTTGAGGAACTCGATATTGAAACTAACTTATCTTTGTAATTTTGGATCCCCAAGATTTAAGATTAAGTTCGGTAATAGCCCTCTGTATCTTCTTTCCAACGCCATAGGTATGAACTGATTTGGATTCTTCAAGGAAAAGTTATGCCCAATCTCCAACAATGACCTAATTATGGACTGGTTCAGTAGAGCAAACTTGTACGGCGTGCCACGTGTCACTTTTTCCTCCTTCGACTCTAAAATTGATATACAGAAAACTACATTTTGTTTAATCTCGGCCACTTTTTAAATAATTCCAATACGATTCTCAGAGAGAGAGATATGGTGATTTTCCCAAGGTCACCCCTTTGAGATGAAATTCTGGAGCCTGCAAAAACCCTAAATTCCACATATCATATCTCCGAAAATATTGTGAACCAAGATCTGAAATTTTTACACGAAATTCCTCAGGATTTATTCACAAATGTTTTTTTTTTTTATATATATATTTTTTAACCTTCGTACAAAAAACGTTGTAGAAAAAATTCCACGATGCTTGTTTGAAGCAACAGAACCCTATAATCTGAAGCTATGATAGAAAATGTTATGAAACCAGCTCCGAAAATAGAAGAAAACAGAGATCAACACCTTAGAAATCAGCCACTTAGAGGGGGAAACCTCCTTTACATTACATAAATGAAAAACTATTGGATGATACAAATGAGAAAACCTCCTTTCTATATATAGGATTCCATGGGGTAACAATATAATCCTAGCCGACCTAATAGTAATAATGTAAGGGCACAACAATAATAATTAATAATTCTTTTTTATGGGGAACAATAATAAAAATATGGGAGCAACATGGGTACAACAATAACAATAATGGGGCTACACTAACAAGAATAAGGGACTACACTTGTAATATATGATTCTCGCATTCTTTGTGTAAAAATTATATAGTATTCATGTATATCTTGGATTCTCCTGATTTAACAATAATATTCTACTGTTAAATACATAGTCGCTTCTACAAATATTTTGTGGAATTAAAAACAACACAATTGCCACTCACATGAAGAAAAGAAGAATAGATCAAAACCACAACACCAGATATTCCCTGGGAAACCTTACTGCTCAAAAAATATCTATCATATATTGTATATTCCACAAGGAATCATGAAACAATTACATACAAAACTCTAATCACAAGAGCTCTCAGTACATCAACTAATTGTCTCACATTGTCATACAAAAATTGGCAAAATTGTTCTTTAGCGAATTTAATATCTCTAGACAACCTGCCTTGCTCATGTAGTTCCTTATGAATGCAATACTTAATCAAAAATTATTTCAGCATTCCTCAATTGCACTGAGTATCATGGGCATCTTGTGGTGTTTTAACTACACCTGGGTATCTTGCTAATATCACAACTGATAGTTACATTTCCCTTTCACCTTGTCTCAACTGGGTCTCCACTAGAACTAACATGCATGTAGTTAATAATAGTAAAGACATCAGTTGCATGTGAGATCACTACATGTGAATTAATTAATATTTAATTCACTTGATCTCTCACTAGTGTATCTGTAGTTATAACTAGCACAACTAACTTTAACTCACTTAACTGAGTTAAAATGATTTACAACTTGCATTAACAAATGCAACACTGCACTTCCAACTCTGTTACAACTAGAATCACTCTACAGGTCCCACCAACCAACCTCTTAACTCGAAATTCACTTAGTTAACTGATTTTCCACTTCAGTTAACTATTTCCAAGTCCACATCGAGAATAGATTACAATTTATTGTCCATCTGTATTAAGGGATAATAAAGATAGATGTGCATCTATAAATAGAAATGCATTCTATAAATAGATTATGCACATACATCTATAAATAGACATACACCCAAAAATAGCCTGTGTGGGCCCCACCTAGTGTAGGTGCTTAATTTTCACTAGGATCAAGGATGTTGTTTCTAGATGCCAATTTCATTAATTCTTGTTGCAAACTTCAACACTCCATCTCAACAAGAAAGGAATGTCCTTGCATGTGACATGTGACTCCATGAATGCGACATGCAACTCCATGCATGCGCCATGCAGCTCCATGCAAGTCTTGCATGCAACACTTCTCTAGTGTTTCCCACATATGCAAGTCTTGCATGCAACACTTCGCTAGTGTTTATCGCACATGCAACCTTTGCATGCAACACTTTTGAAACTAAATAGGATCCAAACAACTGAATCAGTATAATGCATCTGTCATCAAACTCTCCTAACTTCTGCTAGCTACTGCACTCGTCTTTAGGATCCACTACATTGCTGACACCTACATCCATGCACTCTGCACTTGCTTCCAACTCTAATCTGCACTCCAATATCCGACACTGTCACTTTGATTTCATGTCCTCACAACATCTAACTGCATTAATCCAACTGATCCTGCTACTGCTGATCTCTGGGCTCCTCGTAGCAAGGTTCGATTGATGAGATCCACACCATCTCAATGAATCTTGCTCAAAATTTCTTCTTGGGATTATTCATGCATGTCACCACACCTCTCACCTGGTGGTATAGCTGCATGCACTCCCTCTTCCCATCTGGCTGGAAATTTCACTACATGAGTGTTTGCTCCCACTCCATGATCCTTTGCATGTGGCTGCTCCACATCTTGAGGTTCACTTTTACCTGCATGCAAATCTCGCTCCCTCTCAAGGGTCAATTGAATGGCTTTCTCACACTTCCCAATGGTAGTAAGTTCTGTAGAAATCACATCTACATCAAATCTAGAGAGATTCTTCTGCATCTCCAGTTGTGGCTACTCCACAACCTTCTGAGACTACTTCTCAAGGTGCTTGTTGAGAGGCTGCCTCTCAAACACCAAGTTACTAACCTCTTCTTTTCTCCTCAAAGCTTTGCATGCATCTTGTACCTCAGTGCATGTATGTCCTTGGCGCGTGCTTATTGTAATTGTCCCGCCGTCACAAAATTTTCTAAAAAAAGAGTTGATTTTAAATCGACGATATCTCCCACATCCGAGCTCTGATTTGACTGATTTTTTTTTTCAAATTGGGTATTTGTTCGCAAGGAATCCAAATATTTTATTTCTTTCTGAAAATTTTGCATCTAAATTTTCAGATATTCTCTACAAACTCACACACCCAAATAATTCTTTCTCTCATACCATGTAGAAAAATTATAACACGGCCCTGATACCATGTAGAAATTATACAATATGCATGTATATCTTGGATTCTCCTGATTTAACAATAATATGCTACTGTTAAATGCATAATCGCTTCTACAAAGATTTTGCGGAAATAAAAGCAACACAATTTCCAATCACATGAAGAAAAGAAGAATAGATAAAAACCACAACACCAGACATTTTCCTAGAGAATTAGTAGGAACATTATTTGGGTACATAGGTTTCTTGATAGATGAAAGTATGTTCATAATTGCATTATTGTTAAATGTTTATAGTTAGGTTGATGTTAGGCCCTAGAGTACAATAAGTTCCTGATTATTTTATGTCGTCCCAATGTTTGGCCAAAATGTATGATTGGTATCCAATTTCTTTGTTTGATATGAAAATCCTATAAGTAAATCATAATGAATGAGCATATATGAAGATTTTTTTGTAGAGATGCTAGAAATATTCTACAATGAATAACTAGTGGTTGGTTATTATAGTGGTGAAAGATGAATTAAAGCAATATTTTTTGATGCCTAGTGTTAGTGGTAGATATTTTGGAATTATGAGTTTGCAACAGGGAGGACATAATGATGTTCTATACATTATAGAGAGTTTTTGGAATTTCATCCAAACAATGACAATGATATTCCTTGCGGTAACAATGATATTGGTTGGAGATGGACCAACAAGGTACACCTTTTATTATATTGAATCAAAACGAGGACCATATGGAAATATTAATCACATATTATATTTGGAGGAAGTCTAACATGGTGTGTATATTATGTATATTGGTAATTAATGTTTTTGAGCTTGATATTAGAGTTGGTACTTGGGAAGAGTACTGTAATAACATGTGATATTATAAAATCTTGTACTTATTGCCTCCATGATATGGGGCATGTAAATAGTATGTAACCATATATATCTATGTATTATGCAAATGGAATATCATTGTATGACTCTTGTAATAAGGCATACTTATTATACATGTGTCCATGATGATTTGGATAACTTGTTTAATATAGTGCACAATCGCTGATAGAGTATCAGTCATTTTTCGATTGAATTCTCTTTGAGTGGATTGTGTTGGTTGTAAGCTATAGGGGCTGTAATAGGCAGAAACCTGAAGTTTCCTATACATTTAGGTGGATTTCATTGAGAATATGAATGAACCATTTACTTGAAGGAGATTTTAGTAGTCAGGTAATTCAATATTTAGGAACCCATGTATTTTGGTGGATTTCCACTCCTTTATGTGGATGCTAACAATTTGGTAATGTTTACATGATCAAGGAATGAGACACAAATGGCAAGTTAGATCATGTATATACTTTATTGGTCAAGAGTTTCTTTAATGCATTGAACCAATGGAATATGATGATGAAGGCTTACCTAAAAAAGATAAATACATGTCCAACTCACTAAGGGTGAAAAGACTATGGCCTTGTTAATATATTGATCATTATGATGTAGAGTTGGTATCAACATGTGTATTCTTCTTATGTGTTTTTAGGAGGTTGTTAGATCGTGGCTTTAAGAAAGATTTTGGCCAACAAGATTTTTTTAAGTTAGTGAAAAATTGAAATTTACTCAACAAGTTTTTAATGTGCCAAGATATCACGTATTTCTAAAAAAATGCTTATTTATTTATATATGTACTATTACATTGTTAAATAAATTGAACACACAATTTTGGTGTATAAAATATGTTCACTCTCTTATTATTTAGATTAAAATTTCAAAGATTAATTTTATATTTTATTTTTTTATAAATATATATATATCAAGTAAGAAAAGACAAATTAATCTTACATGAGTTGCATTCTATCACATGCACCCATAGGTCATTCATCCATCGATACTTATGCGAATCCATGAAAATAGAACTTTATGGTTAGGCATATCAAGAACTAGACACGAGATCTAAACAATTTTCCTTATTACTACTCAAACAAGCCATGTTGGGAGAAATAAATGGGAAACAATTGGGGTAAGCCCAGAATCCACATGGATCCATTTGTTTATCAAACAAGTTCACTTTAACATATTGATGTAACTTTTAGAGATGGTGTGCCAATTACCCTCTATAAAATAAAGATTAAACATTTAACTACCCATAGATTTTTTATTATCTAGACAGGAAAAGAGCAAAATGGCAAGCATGGAAAATAATATCTATGTCTCTTCACCATGAAAGAGACATGAGTGAAATAAAAGTAGAAAGGTGAGTGATACAACAACGATTTTGTGATTATTTTTTTACCGCATTAGGAGGAAAAACATTCTTCTATTTCCTTTTTAATTAACTATCTCAATTTTTGAAACCATCACATATTTGGTCCATTCTTGGTGGTCAGACATATTTTTACCTCATATTACCTACTTTCAAAACCTGTGTTTTTTATGTGGTTATAGTTTTGCTCTTGCTCTAGCCCACTTTTAGGGAAACTCCAAGACATGCATTCTTTTTTATCTAAACTAGAAACTAAAAATCGTGGCTCGATATTCACCATATTGAACCTGTTTGTTGTTCGATTGTAGGGGAGCCTAGAAGAGCAGGTGCACATTCTATTGTTAGCAGAAAATATGATACATATGCTAGGGTTCTAAATGCCTATAACATCGGGTATGCAGAAGGAATATGATCTAAGTCCTGCAAGTGCTTCAACTCCTATAGTTGCAGGTTCATGTGGCCCGACTAAGAAGCTAAGGCTAGTGTACTATGTTGATAAGGGAAAGTTCAGAATGAACCTTAGGCCTTGCTACTCTTCAACTAGTCAAAGGGCCTATCAACGTCATTTCTATCGCTGGAAAAGGGCACATTTACTGCGAGTTTGAGTTGCAAACACATTTATTGCGAGGTCAAGTTCATATGGATTGGAGGTAGAAATTGTTTAACATTACTAGAATTATCTTGAGGACAAACTTATTTTCTGGAAGGCCAAGCCCATCAAGTATTGTGACCATATTTCTGAAGAGGTTGAATCTATGTGGGAGGTTGATTTGTTATCAGAGAGGTCAAATTATTAAGCCATGACGAGATCATCATTTTCTCAGGTTGTATCCTTAAGCGAAGAGTAGCAAAAGTTGTTGAAGGTTATAGTGTCTTGGAAGACCGAGATCAGCTTCCTCTACAAGTCGAGTTGTTTCATTGTTGTGAGATAGATAATCCAGGTTTAATAATGCATTGTAAATATTTAGATCAAGCTAATAAGAATCATCATTTTGTCCCTTTTATATCTCTATTGCATGTGTTCATTAATTTTTCTTTCAAGTATTTGAAAAAATGTTTGTCTTTGAATTGCTTGAAGAAATGCATCAAAGAGGTTTATTTTTTTGTGAATTAGAAATAAAATATTTTAGCTTGGGAACATTACATGACAATATCTTCCTTTATCTTTTGAAATTGCTTCATGCTCTCATCATCCCATTTAAGATATTAGTCCTTCAATAAATTTGATATGGGTTTGGTAATATCTACAAAATTTATTATGTACCTCTTGATGACATTTATTTTATCGAATGGAGGTTACACTAATTTCTTGCTTCTAGGTATTGGGATTTATTGAATTTCTTCTATGATGGTTGGATTGATCTTGATGCCTTCCTTTAACACTATCTTCCTATGGAGATTTATTTCATAAATTCTGACGACTAACTTCTTTGGATTCAAGGATATCCAATACTTTCGACATCTGTGGAAAACCTATTTAAGAAGATGAAAATGGGCACTTTTTTTGAACATAGATTACCTCAAGGATTCCCCCCTTGTATTGGAGAAGATCCAACCTAATGTGAGGGAAGATACCACTTATGTGACAATGGTATTATTTCTAAGTTTCCCTTTGGTTTTCACATTTATAGTTAGGGATTTTTACCTTAAGTGACAACTTGGGTGGTAACAATTTGGCACTATTTCCAAGGATAAAGCCCATTCCCTCATGTCTTGAATTTTTACCTTCATATATTGATGAATCTACAATTAAAATTTGTAAAATTTCACCTAGTGACTCTGCATAAGGAGGTTGTTTTGAAGAGATATTGTAGAATAACATCCTCATAGGGAATTATTCACTAGAGTAGAACTGGAAAGATATTATAGAAGAAAGGTATAGAAATTACCATGTCAGTCACGCAAGTAAAGTAGCTCAAGTATTTACTTTGTTGATGATAAAAGATCCTTATTTTTAATAGATATGGCCACACCATGGTTAGATGACATATACAAACCACTTTAATTCTCTTAAATTAATGAAGCTCCACATGAAATTATAGAAAATTCCATTGATAAAAATATTGCATTCCAAGGAAATAATGTTGTTTTTTCCTTGTATCATTGGAAAAAATTAGGAGTGTGACATTTAGAATGGGAGGAGTGAGACAATTAGATGTCACAACAATTTTTTTTGCATTATCTCCTGTGGATGATGTTGTGGAATAGTGGAAATGATTGCTTGATAATTAATTCAATGCATGCACCCCCTTAAAAATAATTTCCTTGAGAAAAAGGGAGAATGAAGAGATAATAGATAATTATTAGTTTCTCTAGGTAGTTCTAAAGGAAATAACGATGAAACTATATAATATTTTAATAAGTGGTTTAACCGATTTTTCAAAAGTCACCATGCAAATATTAGAAGTATAGAGGTAACCATCCTTATATATTACCTTGATTCAATGGATAGAAAGCTTGGTTTCCAGCTCAGAGAAAAGGGTCCCCATAACCTTCAGGTAATCCAAATTTCAACCGTTAAAATTGTGAAGAAGGTGGCCATTTATAGTAAAACAAATCAACCTTGTTCTTCAAGCGCAAATATTTCCTAAGTTGAAGCAAGATCTTGAATGGTTAATATAATTGATTTTTCTCTTATTCCTATTCCTATAAAAAAAATTAATAGAATATATTAAACATATGGAGTCAATAGTTATCGATCATAACATAGCAATGCAAAGTAGATTGGTACAACTGGAAAGAGATCAGTAATGAAATAGATATCCAGGAAGGGGAAATAATGTATGTGATATGTTACCTAGTACGATGCATGGAAATATTCCTAAGAACCTTTGATGGCATTCTTAGACATTTATAGGTTTCTGGATTATTCATTGACATTATACAGATAATTATTAATAATTATGGAAGTAAACACTGTTATTGGCATTACCCTTATGGTTACATATGGAATTGACCAGCCCTCAATTGTGAGTGTTGTGATGTTTTTGATAAAGTTTTCATATGCAGAGTGATGAATTCATGTCTTTGTGTGTGTATTTTCATGGCATGTTCTACTGTATTCAACATTGTGATGATGACATGGTGGTTTATTTGTTAAGAGGGTGTACATTAAATAACCCATTTTATTATTTGATTGCTATCACTTTTAATGTATTCCAGTCTTCATAATGTGTCATTACTACATTGGATGATGGTATTGATCTCATCTGTGAGCACTTAGTGGATATAACATGTATTGTCATTTTATTCATTTATTTATTATGTCGTATATGGTTATTTAGAGCTGATTTATCCATGCACATGCAGATGGTGATTGAGGTTATTTAACCATTGATTGTTTTGCGCAAGTATATGTGATTTTATTGATTATAATCCATAGGAAAGTCCGCCATAAAATGATAAATCTCTCCTGAACATGCATTCCAATTTGCTTATCAATCAAGGCATATAAAACTATATGCTTGTGAAAACTTGCATATCACTTTCCAATTATTTCCAAGTTCCAAAAATAAGAACTTTATAAAAATAACTATAGTAGCATGACTTTCATAGAGGCCTCCCTTGTTTGCAAAGTTATTTTCATGCTCACTTGAAATGTTAGTGTAGAATAAGTTTGAAGGAAAATAGGTTCCAACTGTCAAAGATGTTCTTTTACGAGTAATGTGAAAAAATGATTAATATTGGCTTATGTTATGATAAAATATTCCCTAAATTTTTGCAAATCATCTTAGGTCGAACACTATCTCTTGGTTTACATTACATCACAATAATTATCTTTTATGTGTTCCTTAATTTTTTCTTTTCATCTGTCTTACAAGTTGATGCAAATTACTTATCAACCACATTAAATGGAGGCCAAGCTGCCATTTTGTTTGAGGGGATTGTTGTTGTTATGACTGTGATAGGTCTTTAAGTAGCAAATGGTGTGGTCGAAATTTGGAGCCTTGTGCTTGTTAATTGTATCATTCTTAAGGTTGCTCATCCATTGTAGGTTTGTCTATGATGCTTTTAAAAGAGATGCTATCTGAGTTGGTCCCTTATTCCTATATACAAAAAATGAGACAAAATTCTTATTGTCATCATAGGTCAATAAATAGCCCATGGCAATGGAAATTAATATTTTAATTCAATTACTGGATTGTCTTGAGACCACTAGATGCCTATCAAGCCTCCTGAAGTATGTATTAATAGCATAAATAGATGACAATAAATATATTGATAATTTTGATTAGAGTAGTTTAGGCATTAATGTAGTAAAGTTAGTTTGTTTCCAATCCAATGAGAATCAAATTTTTAAGCGTTAATGGCTTCATGCATTTGCGATTGAAAAGCAATTATGTTAATAATTTATGTGGATAATCCACACATTTATTGGACATGTGATTTCAATTTATTCCCTGGTGATAATTATTTGGCAGGGAGGAAGTGGCCTTATTTAGTTTATAAGGAAAACTACAATCCTTTGTTGAGAAATTGATTAGGGCAACAATAATACAAATTTCTCTTATCTTGAAAATTTACATGCGATGTTATTTTATCTTTTATTTATTATTATTATTATGTTGTTATCATAAAATAAGTTTCCAAACATTGAAGATCACAAGAAAACAAGAAGGACACAAGATATAGGCTCCAAGCCAGGGAAAAACCCCTCCAAGGGAAAAACCCATAAATAACTTATCTTCTGATAGAAACAATTCAAATGAGACTTCCAGGACTCAAGACCAAAACAAGGCATCCACCAAGAACCAAACCAGCAATCAAACCGGTCTTCTCCAAGATAAAACATAGTCTCTAAGGACAACGAAGCAAAATATCTTCAAATCAAGGCTAGACTAGCCTTTCAACCTCCCAAAGAAGCTCTGCTACTTTTCATGCAATTCTAGAACTTGTAGAGTACCTAGAAACTATAAATACTTCATACGTGTGAGCTATAATAGAGATAATTTTATAGATTGAGCTTCGTTATGGTTTCTTGCTCCTTTGCTAGTGTTTTCCTTGCCTTCCAAGGCCTTCACATTTCCTTTCCAATTATAGATCGAATGTGAGATGTGTACATCAAATTTGGTTGAAGTTCCTCCTTTAAATATCCTTTCCAAGAGGCTCAAATAGCCCTCTCTAGGCCTACTTCATCATAACTGGTCGAATTTGTCTTGGGAGCCCTCTAGACTATTATAAAGAAAAAATAATAATTCTTTTCTTAATACAAGTGCCCAATAGGGTATTTTACAAAATTTTACTCTTTGACTTATGTAACTCTCAGGAGAATTAATAGAATAATTGACCTAATTGAAAAAATACTTGAGCATGAAACCCATGCTTTAAAAAATAATATTATTTTTCTTATTTTGATACACATGAGTCAAATGATAATTATAAAGAAAAAAAACTAGTTACATTTTCCAACACTACCTCTTAACTAGGGAGGTATTCATACTTTTCCAACTGGTACAAGGACAATACTCACTTAAAAATTTATCATAAGAAGAGTCAAATTGGTAAGCCATCATCAAGCATGAAAATCATAACCAACAATGTCACATGTTATTATTTCAAGGCCTTGACTAACATACTCTATTTCTCCATAATATAAGAGCAAAATTCTAGGAGGCTTTACATGGGACATCACACTACCTCTCAAGGCACATACCCCATCCGGATTCTCATGAGGTATATCGTTCTAGGACTATTCTTGTGTTGGATTCCCAATCCTTAGAGAATATCGATCCTCTTTGACCACTCTTATCTTTGATACCTTGTCTAATTCTCAAAGAGCCTTGGTCTACAAGACTACTTACCTATCTTGGAATTCTTATCCTCAAGAAGTACTAGTACCAAATGCTTACCCAATCCTTCAGATCTCATTCCTTTTTCATGAACTTCACTAGACATATGACTGTTAGTCCTAGCCTAGTGCATGGTACATGAAGTAGAGAACCATATCCATCATCACTTTGTCTCAACAAAAGAGGATATTTTCATTCTCTCTCATATTTAGGGAATATATCCAATCTCCCTATCAACTAGGTATACTTGACCATCATCAACTACTTTTTCTTCAATGGAGATCATTGTAGTAGTTACATGAGCTCCTCCTTTCACATCATCATGTCATATGGGAACTTCAACATTCCTCAATACCATGGAGCCATCCTTTTTCATAGTTTCTCATTGAAACAGGGTTCATCACTTTCCACATCACTTGATCATCATCAATTGTATCCTCTTAATTTAAAAAATGTAGAGCTTAGTCACAACTCTCTCTAAACATCGGGAAAGTGACATTATTTATCAAAACATGATCATCGAGCTATCTCATGTCCTGCTACCTTACTGACCAGTTAAATGTACACATGTTGTCGTAATTCCCTTGGGGCCATATGCCAATTTCATCACTCAATTCATACATTGAGTTGTGACCAGACAATTCCCAATTGTCTCATGAATTCCCGCAACACATATTTCTAGGTAGAAAATTCATATTCCAATCAGGACATCAATAACAAATCAATATTAGTGTTACCATGATAGCTTCTTCATTAGATGTCTTGTTATATATTTCCTTTTTGTCAACATCCTTCATCATGGTTATTATTCATGTTAGATTAATTTTATTATTTAGTAAATGGAATATTTAATTAAGGGTTCTTGAACTATTTTTTCCCCAAATTTTTAGTTTTGGTTTAAAATAGGTTTAAATGAGTGATTTTATGTCATTATACCTCGCAGAATATGAATAGCTAAACAACATTGTTGGTCCTGTAGGTGAATTTGGATTATCTGGGAAGGGTGGTATTTAATACCAATGGTATACTTTATCTGTATAGTGTTGTTGGAACTAATTCCCACATAACTATGATAGAGGGATTAGCTGTTGTTGGTTGGGGAGTTGGAGGAATTGAAGAAGAAATTGTTATTCTTGGCTAGGTAATCTGGTTTGAACATATAGATGTTTCCTTTTCCCTAGGAGAAAAATCATATTCTTTTCATATGGAAAGACATTAAATACATGCATGATGCATTACCAACCATCAAAAATAATTTCTGAAAAGGTATACTGGTAGGAATATCAAAAAATACTTAGGGGACTACCCTGAGAAGGGAGAATTTAGCCAAATGCTGAAATACAACTGTTTTACAAAAAAAAACTCAACATCAGTTAAGTCTCTCAAAAATAAAATCTCAATGTACTGTATACAAATTTGAAAGCATCATATAAAAACCATAATTCCCAAATGGGCCACCATTATACATCATGATAGGGTAAACAACAATACAAATGAGGTGAGCCACAACCTACACCATCATAAGTTATCACCATTATCTAAAAAGTTGAAGTGAGAAGTGACCTGCACATTGGCATCATTACATCAAGAGTAACATGGTGCTCTACAACCCAGTATTATGGAGATGTTGTTACATATGTGGGTAAAATTTACATCTTGAATTTAAAAAAAATATAACTTCTAACAAATAATAATAATATTATATTCTTTTTTCTAGGATACACTTCCTAAGGAAAACCTTGGAGTACTATCCCTCATTATTTTGAGTATGTTACTCAAGGTAAACCATATAATATTCAGGGAATAAGGCTGGTTAATAAAAAGTAATGAATCTATCACGACAATATACTGATTAAGAGCTCAACATGTCACCTATGGGAATTGAACCGGGGTGGAGAGGATAACAATCATTCCTCCTCTCAACCACCTGAGCTAGACACAAATGACTAATAATATTATATGTTACATACACACACACCCCTAATATAAGAATTGCTATATAGGATATAAAAATGATAGATCAATTCTTCCTAAAATAGAAATACCATGAATATGGTTTTTACATAGAAATATTGTCATTCCTATTCCTATTAGCCATCTTAAATGATAAAAATAATTGACACTTAACAAGATTTGATACCTCTCGGCACTTGATATTTCTGGACTTAAGATGGATTTATGATGGTATATATGAAAAAATTCCTCAAAAAAATAGAAAATAATAATATTAGATAAGAGTTATCCGATAAAATTCTAGACATATACTGAGTGTTCCCATCGCTCTCGATTTGAGCATAGTCTACGAACTAGCATCCATAGATAACCCAAATTTGGTAGAGGAAGTGTGCATCTTTGTTATTTTTTCTATACAAATGTGAAAAAGAAATGGGCTTCAATAACATATTCGTCATCCTACTTTCCCCTTTTAGCCATTTTATTCTTCATATAATCACAATAAATATGAATATGTGAAACTACTTTTTCAAGCAACAAACATTACTAGTAACGTTAAAGCTAACCCCATCAAAGAAAGCCCATGCACTAGATTTTTCAATAATATTAAGGGAAATTTGTCTATACAGTTGAATTAGGCTAAGAATTGAGCTTCCAAAGAAAAATTTACGATGTTTACACCTTCCAGGTCCACACTTATTTCTTTAGCTTAGATATAGTCATCCAATTGAGATGCAAAATCCCCTTCTAGTCCCAGTAAACCTTGACTCTTCCATCCCTGGGACCAAATTGTAGTCCTACACGCCTTTCTCATTGAGTGAATTAGTAATATTTCTGGAAATACAAGGCATTCCCACACCAACGACTGTTGTCTTTTGTATGATGTTATCCATAAAATGGGTTACTAATTTGAAAATTAAATGTTCCATGAACAAATATAGCCATGATTTTTTTTTAACCCACATAAGTGCTGTATGATTCACAATGTTGTTTATAAATTGAGTGAATGCTCCATGAATAAATGTATTTATGAAAAATATTTTAAACCAAAAAATTTCTTATCATTCCTATTGTTGTTTATAATTTGACTGAATGAGGGATCAATTTTCTGACAATGCATTCAAAGTCTCTTAATATAGGGTATAAAGTGGACATTATCCATTTTTCTAGAGGAAATCTTGCCAAAACCCCATCATATTGTAGAATTAGGGCTTATACAATAACTTATTATAATTTATACTGTGGACAAGAGCCATGTCATTCAGGTGGTGCATAAGTCTTACCAATTGGTAGTAACCAGTAATTCAATTTAAAATTGCACAATTAATGATATATTTCAGTTGTTGAATATTAATTAAGTTAAGGTGTAATTGAGTGTGTTTTTGTTGTTCAGGTATAGGTCCAAGACTCATTTAAATGTTTTCTGGAGTCTGTATGTTGTGGAAGTACTCATGAACATTTTGTTATGGATTTGAAGCTAATGAGCATGGTTCTTCCTAGTGTTGTTGGTTTCAAAGTAAAACTAGCACTTTGAACAATGGAGTGAAAAATATGGACCTGGTTGTAAAAGTGACTCAAATTTTACGAAAACATGGTGTGGTTGGTAAATTTGTTGCGTTATGTTGTACATATTTATCCCTGCCGTAGCCTAAAACCCCATGACCCTGCTTGACGCTGTTATCTCCGCCCGAAAACCTGCATCTCAATAGTTTAAAATTCAAATTTAAACAATCGGGCCGATCCTTTAAGATCTTGGCTCCCTCCCACTTTGGCCTCCATATGACCCAGGTCAGAGAACCACAATCCAAAGCAAGAAAAGGCTTACTGTTTTAACAATCGGACGCAATATGGGCCATCCGATCTAGCTCGGATCGACGGTGCGGAAATTAACATCTATGGTGGGTCCGCGCGCAGTCGATCGGTGGTTTTCATGTCTCCATCACTTTATTTCCCTCCGATGCAAGCACAGCCGTTGATCTTGTTTCAAGATCGAACGGTCTTGGATTGATCGCAGCTCTGTTTTCAATCGCAATCGGAACATAAAAGATGTGCCACTCCCGCTCTACCCGCTCTGCTTTCCGATTCCGATTGTCGATTCGGGTCCAACCTCTTGTGGCCGTGTCATCATGTTTCACAAGTGTATGCTGCATTCTTCCTCCACCATTCGTGTGTCCTGATGACGTGTCATGGTTTATGAACCCTTAGCCCGTTTATTCATCGTCGCCCCATTGTTTTCTGCCTCGTCACTCTCCACCTCTTCATTGTGTTCATGTGTTTCCTGTCACCCCACATCCTCTCAAATGTCTCGTCTAAAATGCATTACCGACTTCATGGCCGCTGTTGTAACCACACTCCATATTGCCGAGTCATTTTTCCCTAATGATTTGCGGGTTTTGCAGGTTTTCTTTCGGCCTTGTTGGCGCCTTAACTTTCCGCCTCCATTGAAAAATCTAGAGCATAACAAAGGACAGATCATACTGGCAGCAATTAAAGGAAGGAGCCGAGGGTAGGTGGGAGAGATGACCACCATTAAAGAAGACAGGGATGTGAACTCTCAGAACTCTCCAGATGCGTCCGCCCTGCATTAAAGATCCAGGATTCAAATCTATAGCCAGAAGCCGAGAGTACAGTACTTAAATCCAGATTGTTCCAAATCTCTTACGGCAGCAGATTTTCTTTCAACCGCGGGCAACTAATTTTATATATTTTATTTCTCCCATCTTGTATATAAGGAGATTTTATCTCCCAGCATTTATTTCTGGAACAGTCTGTTTAGTACCATCATTTATAGCCAGTCACTCATAAGAGAAGGCGCGAATGTTTTCCGCCATGGGGTTTCAAACTGAGTCATTAATTGTGCCTCGTTTTCCTCCTCCTCGGGAAGTTTCTGTCTTCCCTATAAATACTCAAAAACAAGACATTGTAGAGGTTCCAGATTTCTGTGAGCAAGCTGTGCAGGCGAGAAGACTACTGTATTCATCTTGTAACATTTATGTATGAAGTTTCAGAGCCCGTAGGGTCTCAGTGAGGAGGGGTTATGACTGTATCGAGGATTCTGGTCTTTGGTATATCACAGTATGTAAATTTTCTTATGTGTTAATATATCATCCTTTTTCATGCAAACTTTCTTCTTGTATCATGTTCTAGAATGCGAGCGGCTCACTAGTTTGCAGTAAGGATTCATCTTAAGTGGTGCCCTTTCTGGAATTAGTCAAGCGCTTTAAATAGGCCTAGAAGTGATATGCTGTTCCATGTTCACTCATTTCATAATTTCTGCTATATTAGTGGCTTAAGGACTCGTAAATTGGTGCGCCCTTCGGCCAGTAATATCTTCTTATGTTTCCTCACTGTTTGCACATCTTAATACTTGATCTCTGTGATATATTTTTGAATCGGCCCTCTTTACAGTAAAGCGGTCTCTTAACTGTCTGATACTTTCATGCTGAAGTTTGACATGATGTCTTTACATTACTCCTATCCTTGTATCAGCCTATGAGAGAGAAATTGGACCCATTCAATCTAATCCAATTTCCTTGTTTAGAACAAGAGATAGTAGGTGAGTCCCTTGGACTGACAACCCAAACTAGAAAGGACTCCTTGCTATATTAAGATGTCCTAGGCACTGGTCTATGGCAACTCTAGGCTGTCTCTAGGAGGGTGACAAAATCATCCACAACACGTTATATGGTAGGTTTCGCTAGGTTCATCTACAATTTTTATAGTGTTTCCATTTTTCAAGTTTTTAAAGCTTTATGGTTAGTGCTTGGTATTACTTTACATACAAATTTGGAAGATATGTCTTTTGAGGATTATTGTTATCATGGTATCAATTTAGGTGATGGTATGGGTGAATTATCACTTGATTATCAAGAAGCTATTGCAAAAATGTCTCCAGAGTATGCGGCAACCATGGGATTTTCCCCTATAGATCATGTTACTCTGTAGTATTTGAGGTTAACAAGTTGTAGTGATGACACTGTGAGTATTTTTAACTCTCTGATTGCACTATAAGTTAATTTAATTTGGTATTATTTTGTGATACTAATACATTCTAGGGCCATTTATAGTTGAAGATGATTGAGGCCTACCTTTATGCCAAAAAAATATTTGTGGGCTTCAATGATGTGGCCTGCATCGTAGTTTTTAAATTTTTTGACGGAATTGTGTTTTTTAAATTTTTGCTGGGGATTGAATTTGTTTCATTAAGTTCTTGAATTATAGCCACAAATAGAGAGGAATTATTCATCCTACTTGGAATTAGATCTCTCATATGTTGAACCTTGTATATGAGGACCAAAATGGTAAATTATTTCATATAATTTTAGCTATTGTTTTAAGTATTTGATTTTTCGAAAAAACTAGTGTGGTTCTGTCTTTACTTTGAAAAAAACACAGATCTAAAATTAGTTTACTATGTTATAAAATGCTGATATGGAATATTGTGTTTTATCACTTCGATTTCTTTAGAACTCATGATCGGGTTACTCTCAAGGAAATGAAAGCTGATTGACATGATTACCTAGACAACAAGGTTGGGTTTAAGGTGAGGTTAATATGTTGGCTTTCATTTTTTAAAAGAATTAAAATGATTTATATGTACAAGTGAGCATAGTTATTTCATAATTTAGTAAACTCAATTGCCTTAGGCGTAGGATTCTTGTTGTTTCGTAGCATTTAATGCATTTCATTATTGAATTGAATAAATTTACAAACACTTTTGCAACTGTTTTTAAGTTGTATATACTCCTCTCCATCCACTTATCAAAGTGGATTTCAAACAAGTCACAACTATCAGAGTTTCTGTTATGAAACCTGTTAGTTCCAGTATTCGCAGCCTGTCACCAGGGATCAACATGAGCTCTTACTATGTCTGGTTTTGTCAGATGTTTTGCAAATGATGTTCATCACAAAACATGTCACAAGTGTGTTCATCAGAAGAAGCTCGGAAAAATCTTTCCAACTTATATCACACTCTTGTAACTGGCTCCCGGATTAGAAGATATGGTCAAAATGAATGAGTGATTCTTGGTTATGCATGTTTTGAGGTTAGTTGCTGCACACAATGACAAGTTTAGTACAAAATCAGTTTGTGAAATAATGGTAAGGAATTTTTCAAAAGTGAAAGAGGTTTTTGTTCACCACATAGAAAATAACAAAAACCTCCTTCATTTTATGCACAGGTGCTAATATGTGGGAGATATACAGTGATATTTGGAGCCTACATTAAAACAAAGCAAAATTTTCATATTTTTTACTGTTTTAGTCATTTTAGTGCGCGGCCATTTTAAACTAGATGGAAAGTAATTTTGCAAAACCCAAGGAGGTTTTTGTTACCCAAGAGACATATAACAAAAAAATCTTTCGTTTTATTCAAATGTGTCACGAATTGGGATATGTGACTAGATATTTACAGCTCATTTTTACAGATTTAAATTTTTAATGATTTTCTGTTTTAGAGATGATTTTGTGGAACAGATTTCGAGCAACTGGAAACGAATTTTCCAAATTTGAGAGAGGTTTTTCTCCAACATGACCTTATATACAAAAAAATCTTTCAATTTTGTAACAGGTGCTATGGTTTAGGAGATATGAGTTCATCTTCAACACCTATTTTCAAAAATTCGGCCCAAGTTTAATGTAACTGATTCTATTTTGAAGAAAATGGTTGAGCTCAATTCCCTTAGTACAAGGATGAGAAAATGTATATATTTTATGAATTTCATAGTGTATAGGTTGGACTTTTGGGAATAGTTTGGCACCTCATTGTATATTCATTTCAGATTTTTGGCAAAGGAAAGACCAGAGTTTTGCAGCACTTGTTGGGATCCTTGTGGCTCTGAGTTTTGATGATGTTTTTCTCCATGTATCTGTAAGTTTCATTAATTTTTATGTATTCCATTTCGCTTCTCTTTTCTTCTGAAGTAAAAAAATGAGTAACTAAGGTAGAATTCATTAGTTTTCCGATGCTCTGCCTTAAACTTTTGTTTAGTTTTATATGTTTTCATCAGTTTGAAGAGGATCCTTGCACCCTCTTGCCCTCTTCAGCTCCTCAGCAGTCTTTTCCATCTATTCATTGAATCTAAGACATCAAAGCCATTGCTTTCCCTGCCCCAACTTGAACTCTGCAAGAATTTGGCCTCATCCCTAAGCCCAAAATTGCCTTTCCCTTTTTCCAACAAAAACCCTTAAAAAATCATTTCAAAACTCCTTGATTAATATACCTAGCCTAAAATTAGCACTCATTTCAGTCATCTCAAGGCCTATTGATACATTTTTATTGAGATTGACCCGGAGAGAGCCCTCTCCTGTTCCGGTAGGGCTAGCTACCAGACTGAGCGTGGTTTGGTGTTACCCTAAATCCCGCCTTCCTTCAGCCTGAGGTGGATTTGGGCAATAACAAAACCATCTCCAAAAATAGAATAAAAGAGACATCAACACCTTAGAAATCAACAAATTTGAGGGGGAAACCTCCTTTACATTACATAAATGAACAATTCTTGGATGATACAAATGAAAAAACCTCCTTTATATATCTAGGAGTCCATGGGGTCACAATATAACACTAGCCGACCTAACAATAATAATGTAAGGGCACAATAATAACAATATGGGGGTTAGAGGGGTACAACAATAACAATAAGGGGGTTACACTAACAACAATAATGGACTACACTAGTAATATAGAGACCTACCATGCCCCTCTGCTTCAAAAAAGTGTTGTACTCAATGCTTGAGTAGCTCTAGATGCTTCTATATAAAATTCTCATCCTCCCATTTAGAATATTCAGTGGGTAAGTTCTTCCACTTGATGAGATACTCTAAAATTGATCAGTTTCGTAGTTGTCAAGTTCTTGTTTCTGTGACTGGTTCAATTTCCAATATGATTTTTCCTTCTTATCAAGTTCTGGCAATATTTTTTGAACTAGAAGTTTTTCACCTATAACCTTCTTTAAGCATGAAACATGGAAAACTAGATGCACTCGAGAAGAAGCATGAAGCTCCAATTTGTATGCCATAGTACTAATATTTTGCAACACCTTGTAAGGACCATATTACTTTGGTGATAATTTATTATCCTTCTTAGGTTGCTTGAGGTAATTTTTTTTCATGGTTGTAGCCTTAAAAACACCTAGTCTCCTACATCAAAACTTCTCTCACTGCGATGTTGATATGCCTGTTGTTTCAATCGATTTTGTGCCAAATTTAGGTTATCCTTTAAGAGTTGGAAAACTTGTTGTTGATGCTCGATGTGATCTTCCACTACTTGAACCTTATAATTTTCTCTTAAAGATGATGTGATGGATGGTGGATGATACCCATAAAGTGTCATAAATGGGGTCATTTTTTCTTTAGTATGGAAGGAAGTGTTATACCACCATTCAGCTGGAGGTAACCACTTGACCCATTGTGTTTTTTTATTAGATACAAAACAACGAAGATATCCTTCCAAACATTTGTTCACTATCTCAATTTTCCCATCGGATTGAGGATGATAAGATGAGCTATGAGCTAGTTGAATACCCAAACAAGAAGATAATTCCATCCAACAATTTCCAGTAAAAATTTGATCTCTGTTGCTTACAATAATATTTGGGTTTCGATGTATCTTTTGAATTGTTTCCATAAATGCAGTAGCAACTGTACTTGCTTTAAATCGATGAGATAATGCACAAAAGTGTGCATACTTGGTAATTATATCAACTATCACCCTGATTACACTCTTTCCTTCGGACTTAGGTAAACCTGTGATAAAATCAATTGAAATCTCCTCCCAAACATTCCGCCACAAAATTTTGAATATTAGATTTAAGGCCATCGAAAAAAAATTCTTTCTTCACCCCGTGGTAAGATTTTAAAAATCCTGAATGTCCTCCTAAGGGATAAGTGTGCAATTCCAAAAGAATATTTTGTTTTAGTTCGGAATTCTTAGAAAGATATAAGTGATATTTGTACCATAATGAATAATTTTTCCAACTAAATGTATCATATGTACTAGGATCTTGCTGCAACTTTTGAATGAGTGTCCACAATTCTTCATCCTTTTTCCATTCATCCCTTGCTTCAGTTATCCATTCTAATTGGATAATAGAAATGGCACAAAGCAATGCTTCCACCTATTCATCGTTTCTTGAGAGCGCATATACAACAACTTTTAGCTTCCCTTTTCTGCAGATGATTTCAAATTCATAACCCAACATATTTGTGACCCATTTTTGCTACTCTTTTGAATATAGTATTTGTTCCAAAAAGTATTTAAGACTATCATGATCACTTTTTACCTTGATGTGTCTTCCCATTAGGTAAGGCTACAATTTCTGTAGTGCATGTAGTATTGCCAACATTTCCTTCTAATAAATAGCATTCTGCAAATACTTTCCTTTGATTGGATGACTTTCAAAAGAAATGGGTCTTCCTTCTTACATTAAAACAACAACAGTTCCATTTATTGAGGCATCACATTCCACAATAAAGGTTTTTGTGAAGTCTGGTGTAGCTAAGACCGGTGATAGACACATTGCCTCTTTAAGATGTTCAAAGGCCTTAGTTACTTCAGGAGTCCATGAAAATGCATCTTTCTTCAATAATGTTATTAGAGCTTCTGATATTCTCCCATAATTCTTAACAAACTTGCGATAATACCCTATTAACCCAAGAAAACCTCACAACTGATTTATGGTTGTGGGGACTTTCCATTCCTTAATGGCTTTAATTTTGTTAGGGTCTACCTTAAAACCCTCCCGACATACAATATGACCCATATATTCCACCCCTTGTACTCCAAAGAAAAATTTGGAGGTTTTTCCATATAATTGTTTCTCCTCCAATAGTTTGAGCACCCTGTCAACAAGTTGAACATGATCCTTCGAAGATCTGTTGTAGATTAGTATATCATTAAAGAATACTAAGACAAATTTTCTAAGGAAGGGTTTGAAAATGGAATTCATCAACCCTTGAAATGTAGAAGGTGAATTGGTAAGGCCAAAAGGCATGAACAAAAATTCATAATGACCCCCATGAGTTCAAAATGTTGGTTTTGGAATATCTCCAGTCTTCATTCTAATTTTATGATATCCCGAACGAAGATCCAACTTGGTGAAATAAATTTCTCCATGTAATTAATCCAATAATTCATCAATCACAGGAATTGGAAATTTATCTTTAATAGTGATCTTATTGAGCTCCCTTTAATCCAGACACATGCACCATGATCCATCATTCTTGTGCACCAATACTATTGGAGCAGAGAAAGAACTTTGACTAGGTTGAATTATACTGACCTCTAACATTTTTTTCAATCATACGTTCAGATTCTCTCTTTTGGACATAAGGATATCTGTAAGGCCTGATGTCTGGAGGAACACTTCCTGGAATCAAATGAATAGCATGATCATGATCATGAATAGGTGTGAGTCCTTTGGGAGTTTCAAACACATTGGAATGATTGTCCAAGACTTTTTGGAGATCTAGAGAAATAGATGATTTTGATGTTGGAACTTCTAGTGAGCGTAATTGTGCAATTATGCCTCGTTATTCTTTATTCAAAATATTTGTCATGACATTAGAGCTTATTATATTTCTTAGCTTCCTTGTGACATACCGTAATTCAACTTCCATTCCTTCCGAAAAAAATTTCAAGAAAATTTCTTGAAAATTAAAAGCTACCATCCCTAAAGATTGTAACCATTGTACTCCTAGTACAATATCAAAAATTCCCATTGGAATGGAAATAATTGGAGTATTCAATACATACTCTCCCATGGTTAGCTTTATATTATGGCATTTTCTAGAGAAATTTATAGTTCCTCCATTTGCAACCATCACATGACACTCTGGTGCTGGGTATAGGAAGCAATTCAATCCCTTGGCTACCTTACAATGAATAAAATTATGAGTACTACCTGAATCAATAAACACTATTACCTTTTTCTTCTTGATATGTCCTTATATATTGAGATTTTGAGGAGTGGTAATTCCTACCAATGAATTACATGATATGGTCATATTCATTTCTTATTTCTCTAGGGTTGGCTCCTAGTGTATATCCTCTTCTTTTGAAGTTTCTTGTTCATTTTCTTCCTCCTCTTCACAATCTATGTAAAATAATTTCTTTTCAACACAATTATGACCTTTAGTGTATTTGCTATCACAAGTGTAGCAAAGCCCTTTTTCTCTTTATTCTTCCAATTTCTATGGTGTCAACCTTACAGGTTGTGAAAGTTTAGGAGTAGCAACAATTCCTTCTTTATATATTTGAGTGGTAGGCTTCCTTGTTGCCCTAATTTTACATTCAAATTTTGTTTCCAACCTGAATGCCTTCTCTAATGAATCAAGTTCCTAAAGGTGATCATCATGTTGGATGTTATCCTTTATATTCCCTATGAAAACATCAACCCTATGTTCCTCTGGAATTTCAACTACCCTTATATTCAATTTTTGGAAGTCCTCAATGTTCTTCAGCACTGAACTCTTTATTTTGAGATTTATCAATTGGGTAAAGAAGGTGTTTCTCTTTGTATCCTCATAATGCACTATCATTTCCTCCGTAAAAATTGACCAAGTGACATTTTTTTTTACAGGAGAAAAGCCATCAATACCATAAAAATGTATTTTTTTCTAAATATAAAGTTGCAATGCGTACCTTTTGTGTGTTTTGCACATTATTGTGATCAAAATATTGCTCTATCTGTAGTATCCACATTACGAGATCCTTGACATCAAACTTCCTCATATCAATCTTTGGAATATGGTGGGTCTTCAATCCAAAATTAGATTTTATGAAATCACAATTAACATTTATTTTGTTCTCATCATGAGTTTCCTCTACTATCTTTTTGCTATTAGGACTCATTTCTTGTATCAACTTTGTCAAACCTTCCTTGTCTGCTTTTAGATATTTCTTCATGTCTTACATTTTTTCTTCCATGTCTTCCATGCCATTCTTCAAACCATCCATCTTAGCTTCCATGCCTTTCTTCAAACCATCTATATTAGCTTCCATGCCTTTCTTCAAAATTTCCATTTCATTTTTTGTTGCTCTTTGCGAGAGCGAAAGTTGTTGCACTTGCTCTTGTAATTTTGATATATCATGTTGCACTTCTTCCTCTTCAAGAGTCACTATAGAGCCTTATGAGCACTTAATGGGTGTTGAATTATTTTTAGGGGGAATTTTAGAACCCAATACTGACATCTATGCTTCAATGTGCCCTTGGAATCACTTAAAACTGATTTTTCAAACAAGACTTATACAATTTGAAAAAAAATACACACCTTTTTCTTGCTTTTGAGGAGCTCGATATTGCAATTGACTTATTTTTGTAATTTTGGATCCCAAATATTTAAGATTCAGTCTGGTAATAGCCCTTTGTGTCTTCTTTCTAATGCCATAGGTATGACCTAATTTGAATTCTTCAAGACAAAGTTATGCCCAATCTCCCACAATGACCTAATTATGGACTGGTTCAGTAGAGAGAATTTGTAAGACGTGTCACGTGCCACTTTTTCCTCCTTCGGCTCTAAAATTGATATGCAGAAAAATACAGTGTGTTTAATCTTGGCCACTTTTTAAAAATTCCAATCTGATTCTCAGAGAGAGAGGTATGGCAATTTTCCCAAGGTCACCCCTTTGAGATGAAATTAAGGAGCCTGCAAAAACCCTAACTTCCACAGATCATATCTCCGAAAATATTGCGAACCAAGATTTGAAATTTTTACATGAAATTCCTTAGGATTTATTCGCAAATGGTTTTTTTTTTAGTTTTTTAACCTTCGTAGAAAAATTTTTGTAGCGAAAATTCCACGATGACCTGTTTGAAGTAGTGGAACCCTATAATCTGATGCGTTGATTGAAAATGTTATGAAACCAACTCTGAAAATAGAAGAAAAGAGAGATCAATGCCTTATAAATCAGCCACTTCGAGGGAAAACCTCCTTTACATTACATAAATGAACAATTATTGGATGATACAAATGATAAAACCTCCTTTCTATATATAGGATTCCATGGGGTCACAATATAATCCTAGCTGACCTAACAATAATAATGTAAGGGCACAGCAAAAATAATAGTGGTTTTTTATGGGGTAAAATAATAGAAATATTGGAGCAACATGGGTACAACAATAACAATAATGGGGCTACACTAACAAAAATATGGGACTACACTAGTAATATAGGGATCTAACATTATTTGTGTAGAAATTATACAATATGCATGTATATCTTGGATTCTCTTAATCTAACAATAATATGCTACTATTAAATACATAATCGCTTCTACAAATATTTTGCGGAATTAAAAGCAACACAATTGCCAATCACATGAAGCAAAGAAGAATAGATCAAAACCACAACACCAGATATTCCAGGGGAAAGCTTACTACTCAAAAAATCTCTATCATATATTGTATATTCCATAAGGAATCGTGAAACAATTATATACAAAAATCTAATCAAAAGAGCTCTCAGTACATCAACTAATTGTCTCACACTGTTATACAAAAATTGGCAAGTTCCTTAGCCAATTTAATATCTCCAGACATCCTGTCTTGCTCATGCTATTCTTGATGAATGCAATCCTTAATCACAAAGAATTTCAACCTTCCTCAATTGCGCTGAGTATCATGGGCATCCTGTGGTGTTTTAACTACACTCGCGTAGCCTGCTAATATCACAACTGATAGTTACACTTCCATTTCACCTTGTCTCAATTGGGTCTCCACTGGAACTGACATGCATGAAATTAATAATAGTAAGAACATCATTGCATGTGAGATCACTACATGTGAATTAATTAATATTTAATTCACTTGATCTCTCACCAGTGCATCTGTAGTTACAACTAGCATAACTGACTTTAACTCACTTAACTGAGTAAAAATGATTTACAACTTGCGTTAACTAATGCACCACTACACTTCTAACTTTGTTACAATTAGAATCACTCCGTTGTAACTAAATTCACTCTGCATGTCCCACCAACCAAACTTTTAACTCGAAATTCACTTAGCTAACTGATTTTCCACTTTAGTGAACTATTTCCAAGTCCACATTGAGAATATATTACAATTTATTGTCCATCTATATTAAGGGATAATAAAGATAGACATGCATCTATAAATAGACATGAATTATATAAATATATTATGCACATACATTTATAAATAGACATACATCGAAAAATAGCTTGTGTGGGCCCCACCTAGTGTAGGTGCTTAATTTTCACCAGGATCAAGGATGTTGTTTCCAGATGCCAATTTCACTGTTTCTTGTTGCAAACTTCAACACTCCCTCTAACAAGAAAGGAATGTCCTTGCATGTGACATGAAAATCCATGCTTGCGACATGCAACTCCATGCATGTGCCATGGAACTCTTGCATGCAAAAATTCTCTAGTGTTTCTCGCATATGCAACTCTTGCATGCAACACTTTGACAGTGTTTATTGCACATGCAACCTTGGCATGCAACACTTCCAAAACTGAATAGCCTCCAAACAAATAAATCAGTATAATGCATTTATCATCAAAGTCTTCTAACTTCTTCTAGCTACTGCACATGTCTCCAGGATCCACTGTGCTACGGACACTTTCATCCATGCACTCTGAACTTGCTGTCAACTCTAATCCACAATCCAGTATCTGACATTGTCACTTTGATTTCATGTCTTGACGACATTTGATTGCATTAATTCAACTGATCCTACTATTTTTGATCTGTGGGCTCCTCGTAGCTAGGTTTGATTCATGAGATCTACACCATCTCAATGAATCATTCCCAAAATTTCTTCTTGGGATTATTCATGTGTGTTGCTCCACCTCTCACCTAGTGGCATAGTTGCATGCACTCCCTCTGCCCATATAGCTCGAAATCTCTCTGCATGAGTGGTTGCTCCCACTCCATGATCCTCTGCATGTGGCTGCTCCACATCTTGAGGTTCACTCTTACCAACATGCAAATCAATCTCCCTCTCAAGGGTCAATTGCATGGCTTTCTTAGAGTTCCCAATGGTAGGAATCTCTATAGAAATCGCATCTACATCAAATATATAGAGATTCTTCTGCATCTCCAGTTGTGGCTACTGTTGAGCCTCAAGATTGTGCTTTCTTTCATTCCACTTTACCTCATTTTCCTTTGTCCATTGCTATTCCAGACCCAATTGATCAATGAATTTAGTTAAAATTACTTTTAGAATGATTAACATGACTGACTTGCTAAGTTTTATGATTTTTGTCATTGTAATGCATTTTGACCGGAACTAGCTGCAGAATGCAGACATTCCGTAGCTAACTGGCGATTCTACAGATGTCTTCACGTTTGGGTATGTTCCAGGTGGCCTCTCAAGAAAAACCGCATATGGGTATATTCCACGTCATGTCTACATTGTTCGTTGCTCACCATGAAGGAAGAAACGAATTCTGGGTATGGTTTTGGTACGTGGGAACACATCTCAGAAGGCAGACTTCTAATAGGACTGTCTTAGTCCAGATGTCTTTTTCCTTTTTACGCAGCCACTTCAAGAGTCCTAATGTGATTTCGATAAGGAAAGACAATGATCCTGGAATTGTTGCAAGTCTTGTTATGTACATTTGTTATATAAACACTTGGGAAACCGAGAGCTAGGCTAGATTTTGTTTCCAGATTTTGCTTAGATTCTGTGCTACATTTCTGAAGACGCAGATTGCTCTGTTCAAGTTATTTCACCTTTAATGAAGCAGACAGTGTTGTTTTGAAAGCATTGATTTGATTTGGAGTTAGATTCCGTCTGGTGGTAGAGGGCCCCTGCCCCCTGTACGGATTTATTTGCGTAATTTAGATAAGTATTCTAGCTGCCTTTACGTTTTTGAAGTTGAATTCGTAGTTGTTTTTATTAGCTACTATAGTTATACTCGTTCTAAAAACTCTTCCAAAAGAAGAAGCTCTTCCAAAATATTATAATGATGAATGGGCAATGGCTATAGTATTGTAGGAATTAATTGTAACCTCTTTTATTCACCATCACAGTTAGACTTATGCTAAGCACTCTTCCAAAAAATCCTTATACTGTCTTAAGCATGATTGTGATCTTGACCATTTTAGTTGTGTGTTTTCACTAAGTACCATAGTTGTTCTTGCTCTTAAACGCTTGTCCAAAATATCATAATGATGGGTAGGAGATGGCTATGATATCTTAGTTTTTCATTGCTTTTAGTCTTTATGCTTGCATTTGCACTGAATTGTACAGTTAGGATTGTTCTAAGAAACTCTTCCAAAATATCAATCATGATGGAAAAACAGACTGTATGATTCCATAGAATAATGCATGATAGCTTAGTTAGGATACTCCAGAGTTTAATTGCACTTAACTCATGCTCAGTTATTTTGTTTTAAGTTTGATAATGACTTGTAGTTCAGCACTGTTTTAGATTAGTGACATCTTAAGTTCAGTTTTAGTTTAACTCATTGCATTTGCACTCCATATTCAGTTATCATTCACTGCACACTAGATTACTTCAGTTTTTAAGATTAGAAAAACAACCTTCATTATTTACAAACCTCTTCTTGTTCTAAAATCCATAATTGATTCATAACTACATGAACAGAAGACAATATCATTTTAAGGCCTGAAGTACTTCTGCAACTTCCTTATCATTTCAAAAACAAACATTTCCTCAAAAGACTATTTCAAAAATCAATAACCTTTGAGTGAAGTGTAGTGTCATCAAACTTAGTTGCAGAATAGAGTTAGGAACTAGACTTAGAGTAGAAGATCTTATGATGATATCAATGTTTTACTCCAATTATGCTTCAACAAATCTCTAATCAAGGATAAAATGTTGCATCATTATAGGTTAGTTGTTTAATTGTTTAGTTAGGAGGATTTGCACACTTAGTTGACCATGTCTCAAGCTCTCTCTCAAAATGCCTTTGATGGAAGAATTTGACAAGTTGAGTTTGTGTTTTGAATCATTTGCTTAAAAGTCATTATCAAGCTTTGTTTTTGCTTAGTCATAGTTTAGATTTGATTCTGTTTTTAGTATTGCATTCGCATTTACCATTTGACATCAACCAATTAGGCTTCACTATGTTTTTCTTAATCATTAGCTTCCTTCCATTAGCTTTCTAGTCATTTTCCTTGTGAACATAAAGCCACCAAAAGATCAAAAACATCATAAATCATCACAAAAGACCAAAAACATCACAAAACACTACACACAACGCATTAAGAAACAAACACCTAGGTACATACGGTACACTTCACTTCAGCAGTTTACCAACCCTGGTTGACAATTAAATGAGCTCAATTTAGGAGACTAGATTGAGACCAAACATTTTGGCGCCGTTGCCGGGGAAGTGAAAACTGGGTAACCTTTGTTTCTTAGCATCCAAAAACAATTATATGCGTAGGGAGAGAGATTCAAGGGGAAGATTTATAAGCAGCAGAGGCAGAAGTTTGATTTCTAGAATACCACTTGTTTCATCTAGATCCAGAGCTAGTACACCTTCAACTCAAACCCATCTTCCATCCTCCCTTGATCCTGGATTTCTAGAAGATCTAAGGTCAACTATTCCATTAGAGAAACCTTCCACTTCATCCACTGAACCTGCCACAGAAGAAGATCTAAAGACTCCTAGTAGGGATACAAACCTTTCCACTTCCACAGGAGAGTCAACCATGGCAGAAGAAGGAGGAGGAGGAGTTTTTAATGGAGAAAACACACTATTTGGAGGAAGAGGTAGAGGTAGAGGAGAAGGAGGTAGAGGTGCAAATGGAGGAAGAGGTAGAATAGGAAGCTCTTTTGGGTTCCCTATAATTGATGAAGAAACCAATACAACCATGAAAAACATTTCACCCTCTGTCCTTCCAAACTTCTATGGACTTAAAAATGAAGATCCTGAAACCTTCTTATTCGAATTTGAAGTGCTGTGTAGAACTTATGACTACTTACAAGATTCTCAAAAACTAAAATTATTCCCTTCAACTTTGAAAGGAGCAGCATTGAAGTGGTTTATGAGTCTGATCAGCAGTTCTATTAGAACATGGGAAGACATGAAACAAGCATTTCTAGAGAGATATTTGGATTATTGTATGCCGGTTAATCATAAGGAAGAAGTGTTCAAGATGTTACAAAAAGAAGATGAAAATTTGGAAGATTTGTTGTAGAGATTTAATTACAACATCAAAAGAGCAAAAATGGAAAACCTAGATCAAGACACCTTAAAAGCTCTTTTGTTGAAAACAATTAGGGATGAATGGTTGGATATCCTTAATATGATGGGAAAAGGGGATATATCACAGCTCACATTACTTGAAATATCTGAGTTATGTATCAACCTTTCAAGAGGGAAATCTAAAACTGTCAAAGGTCCAAGAGATCCTGCTCTTGCAAGGGCAAGTAAGTCTGCTTCTGGGACAGTAAGTAGATCAAAAATAGGACACATGCTTGATGATTTTAAATCTGACATCTTAGGGAGTCTTAGTGAACAAATAGACACCCTTAAGATACAAAACAAGAAAAAGGCTGAATCTGATGCCTTGGCAATCTTTTGTCCCAAATGTAGAAAGAAACATGCCTTGAGAGAGTGTCCTTTGGATGTAAAAGTTGTAGAAACCTGTGTCATTTGTTCTGAAAAACATGAGACCAAGAATTGTCCTTCTCTTCTGGGTCTCAAAGCTATCTTTCAGGAGGAAACTCCTACAGATTCCACAGAGTCTCTCAATTTTGTATCTAGAAGACCTTGGCAGGGACCTCAAACACAAGGATTCCATGATCAAATGTATAATCAACCTCCACCTTGGAATTCTTGGCAGCAACCTTGGCCCCAATTTCAAAATCAATCTCAATCTTGGGCACAAGGAACAAAAAGTCCCTATAGAAGATACTCTCCATACTATCATTATCCACCATCCTATCCTCCATACCCACATTTTTATCCTCAAAATCCTCAACAAAATTTCCCTCAAAATCTTCAACAAAATTTTCAACAAAATCCTCAACAACAACATCAGAACCAACCACATCAAAATCAACCACTTTCATTACCATTCCCTCAAAAATCAAATCAATTGCCTGCTCAACCCATACCAAACCCCAACAATAAGAACCCTCAGATGATAGAAGGCCAACAATTTCCAACTTATTTAATTACTCCTCTAGACCTTAGTGATGTTCAACTTAGGTTTGGAAAGATACTTGAAAAGAGGAAACCTTCTGTGATCATACAAGAACAAGATAATTCTGAGGAAGACTCTCTACGGGTGAATAAAAGTCCTGAGGAAGACACATCCTTTCAAGACCCAAACACAGAAAAACTAAAACAAAAAGATTCAATAAATCCAACTACTGTATTAGAGCAACCATCCACATCTACTTCTATACCTCCCTTTTCGGAAAGATTAAAAATTGATAGAGGTGTAGAAAAACAAATCATGGTGCCTAATTATGATTTCTTAGATGAACTGAGAAATGTTTACATTAAAATTCCATTATTGCAAGCCATCAAGGAAATCCCAATTTTAGCCAAAACAATAAAGGAGTTGAGTATGAAGACAACAAGAAAAAGAATAAGAGAAACAAAGAAAATTCAACTGGTAGGACAAATAGCAGACATTATGATGGGAAAGTTTGCTATTCCAAAGTATCTTGACCCAGGAAATCCAGTTGTCAAAATTCACATCAATGGAATTGAAATCCATAACACACTCATTGACTTAGGAGCAGCAATCAATATCATGAGTAGACAAATCATGGACAAACTGAAACTTCCTAATCTTCTCTTTACACCCACACTATTACAATTAGCAGATAGATCTGTGATCAAACCAGATGGGGTAATAGAAGACATTCCAGTGTCCCTAGATTCTTGGGAGTACCTGGTGGATTTCATGATCCTAACTCCTAAGAATAATCTAGGAGGCCATCCTGTTATATTAGGAAGACCTTGGTTTGCTACAGGTGATGCTTTTATTAGTTGTAGATCCGGTGATATGTACATCTCTGATGGTAGTTCAACTAAGAAGTTCACTTTATATCCTCCAGCTAGGACAATTATATATCTAGATGACACTCAATGGATAGAGGATGAGGAAGATTTACAACCTCTCTTCACAATTTCAGAAATTAGTGAAGATAATCAAATTCTGAATACTCTAGAAAATTTTGAATCCTCTCCAGAACAGAAACATGAATCATTTCAAGAGGGATCCAATATTGAGTTTTTGTCATCAAGGCAGATGTCTCTTCATTCTATGGACAAATTTGGCAGCTCTACAAGTGCAATTTTTCCAGGAAAAACTTTGAACATAAACAAGAACCTAGAAAAATTTCAACAAGAAGAGTTAGTCAAAGTATTACAGAGACATTCTTCTGCATATGCATGGGAATACACTAACATGAAAGGGATAAGTCCCAAGACTTGCACTCATCACATCTATATAGAGGAAAATTGCAAACCAATCAAACAACCTCAAAGACGGATGAATCCAAATCTTAGGGAAATTGTTAAAGAAGAATTGCAAAAATTGTTAAATGTTAATTTCATCTATCCTATTTCAGATAGTCAGTGGGTTTCTCCTTTGGTAATTGTGCCAAAGAAAAATGGAAAATGGAGGGTGTGTGTTGACTATTGAGAACTGAATAAAGCTACTCTTAAAGACCATTTTCCCTTACCTTTAATAGATCAAGTATTAGATACATTAGCTGGCAAAAAGTACTTTTCATTCCTAGATGGGTTTAGTGGTTACAATCAAATCCAAGTAGCACTTGAGGATCAAGACAAAACCACATTTACCTGTCCTTGGGGTACCTATGCTTACCGAGTATTGCCATTTTGATTATGCAATGCACCTGCAACATTCCAAAGGGCAGTATTAGGAATTTTTTCAGATCTAATACATGATTGTGTAGAGGTGTACATGGATGATTTCACAGTTTATGGAAACTCATTTGAAGAAGCTTTAGACAACTTGGAAAAAGTTTTAAAAAGATGTCAGGAAGCAAACCTTTCGCTTAGTCATGAAAAATGTTTTATGATGTTTACTGAAGGTATTGTTTTAGGGCATCACATTTCAGGGGATGGGATTAGAGTTGATGAGGCTAAAGTTGAAGTCATCTCTAACTTATCCATTCCAAGTTGTCAAAGAGATGTTAGAAGTTTTCTAGGATTTACAGGGTATTATCGGAGATTTATAGAAAACTTCACCAAAATAGCATCTCCACTTTTTAAATTACTAACCAAAGATTGTGAATTCAAATGGACTTCTGATTGCCAGTTAGCCTTTGAGTCCCTAAAAACAAAGATTTCTGAAGCACCTATATTAAGGGGACCTAACTGGAAGTTACCTTTTCATATCTCCACAGATGCCTCCGATACAGCTCTAGGAGCAGTATTAGGGCAGAAAGACTTGATTCCATATGCCATCTATTATACCAGTAAAAATTTGACTCCTGCAGAGTTAAACTATACTGTAACTGAAAAAGAGTTTTTAGCTATTGTTCATGCCATAAACAAATTTAGACACTATATAACAGGCTATGAAACTTTTGTTCACACTGATCATTCTGCAATTAGATATTTAATGAAAAAATCAATCACTAATGGCAGAGTTATAAGATGGTTATTGCTCTTACAAGAATTCAACATTACTATTCTAGATAGGCCTAGAAAACAAAACACAGTAGCTGATTTCCTATCTAGACTCCAAAATATCAAAGATGACACTCCAGTTGAAGATCAATTTCCTGATGAATATCTTTTTGCAATCTCTACTCAAACTCCATGGTTTGCTGATATTGCTAATTATTTAGTTTCAAGAAAATTTCCTTCAATTATGAATGCAAGGGATAAAAGAAAAATCATTAATGATAGTGCAAAATATTCATGGGTTGCTAATGAGTTGTACAAGACAGGTCCAGATTTGATCATTAGAAGGTGTGTTCGTGAAGATGAGATGCTTGAGATTCTCAAGGCATGTCATGATGAACCTTGTGGCGGACACTTTGCAGATAAGAGGACAGCCTATAAGATCCTTAATTTAGGATATTATTGGCCATCCTTGTTTAAAGATGCTAAAAAGTATGTCAAAAGGTGTGACAGTTGCCAAAGGGTAGGGAAACCTTCTCCTTCAGGTGAGATGCCATTACAACCTCAGGTACACATTGAACCTTTTGAAAAATGGGCTTTGGATTTTGTAGGACCTATTAGTCCTCCATCAAGACAAAAGAAATATATATTAGTTTGCACTGATTATGTTACTAAATGGGTAGAAGCCAAGCCATTACTTGTTGCTAATGAATCATCTGTAGTTACTTTTCTTTTTGAGGATATTTTTACTCGTTTTGGTGTCCCAAGGGAAATTGTTATAGATCAAGTAGCTCAATTTACATCAAGGCTAGTGGAGAAAATGATGGAGAGGTACAAAATTAGGCATAGAAAAACTACTCCTTATCATCCACAAGCAAATGGTCAAGTGGAATCTACTAATAAGGTCATTGAAGGAATCCTAACAAAGACTGTTCATTTACATAGAAGAGATTGGGTAGATAGGCTTCCTGAAGCCTTGTGGGCCTATAGAACTACATGGAGAAACACAATAGGCCATACTCCTTATGAGCTTGTTTATGGAAAACAAGTTTTGTTTCCCATAGAGTTCCAAATTCAAACCTTCAAAATGACAGTTCAGCTAGGACTTAATTTAATGGAGGCAAAAAAGCATAGACTGGAGCAAATTAATGAATTGGATGAGATCATACAAGATGCAGTTCAAAAAACAAGTCTAGTCCAACAACAAAGGGCTAGATGGCATGACAAGTACATCAAAGAGAAGAAATTCAAAGAAGGTGACTGGGCTCTCTTGTTTGATTCAAAATTCAAGGATTTTCAAGTTAAATTTCAGACACATTGGCTAGGGCCATATGAAATTGTTGAAATTTTTGATAATGGGGCAGTAAAAAACAAAACTATAGATGAAGAAGAGGTCACTTTTCTTGTGAATGGTCATAGATTGAAGCTATATCACAAACCACTCTCAAGAGAAGAATTTGTCAAGAAGTTCCAAGAAAGCAGTGATGTGAAGTTAATGAAGAAGAATCTCTCTTCTTCATCAACTTGATTAAATTTTCTGAAGCATTTTTCTTTGAAAAAAAAATAACAAATAAAAAAAATAAAAATAAAAAATAAAATAAAAAAATAAAGGTATAAACATGAAAACCAATCATTGATTGGCATGTTTATACAGAAAAGATAGGGTGAAAATCAGAGTCTCTCTGACACTCTAACTTTTCCATTTTGTTTTTACAAGCAGCTATTACAAAATCATAAGTTCAGATCCATAGTGCTTATGATCCATCTCATTTCATTTCATTCCATTCACTTATCCATCCATACTCCATTTAATTCATTCATTCATATTCTACTTCATTCCATATTTCATTCATCTCATTCCATACTCCATCCATCTCATTTTCATGTCAAAATTTAAAGTTTGATATCTTGCTGTAAATGAATAAAACATGTCATGGATTGCAGGGCAGTTCTTATGTTCTTCCACTCCATTTCATAAACTGAATCCATTCCATTTCATCATCCACTTCATACATATCATGTCTCATCATCCATCTTCATTCATGCCATATAACATCTCACTTATATCCCAAACCACTCCATTCCATGATTAAAATGCTCTACAGGTACATTCTGCAGCTTAACAGACATTCTACAGCTGATCAGCCTTTCTGCAGCCAGACAGTCATTCTGCAGCTACAAATCCTGAAGGCATTAGTCAACAAACATTAAAATTGCAACAAAATGATCTAGTGTATCCATGAATAAGAAAAATCAAGAAGGATTATGAAGACTCTTCCAAAGAAGAACAAAGAAGACAAAGACTACAAAAATCAAATGAAAGGCAGAGGTAACAAGTTTAGATTATAATGGCATTTCATAAAGTTTAGCATAGTTTTAGTTATGAATTGTTCGAAAAGGTTGTTTTAATTATTTTTTATTGATCAAGACCAATAAACCCTCCACAAACTTTGGATTAAAATCTCTCATTTCAAATTCCATACCCGACATCATTTAAGCGATTAAAATGGCTGAAGTGTTTGAATTCTTCACGTCACTTAACCAAATCATTCAATGATGATTCTCTTTTCCGTTGTAAAAATCTCCACCGTCTTTTCAATCATTAATTCGTTTCCTCCACCTCACTCCATTTACTCATTCCGTGACTACTTCCATCACTCCATTCTGTAGCCAACACTTCATTCCGCAAACAGAGATATTCTTATTACCGTGAGCAGAGCAAAAGGGTATATCAGTTTGAATAACAAAGCACTATCACCATGGGCAGAGAGTGAGCATTATCACTGTAAACGCAGAGGTATAGTAGTGTAGAATTTGAAGACATTTGTTACCGGGAGACAAAAGTATAGCAGTGAAGAATTTGAAGTCATTTGTTACCGGGAGACAGAGGTACAACAGTGAATAATTTGAAGTCATTTGTTACAAAGAGACAGAGGTATAGCAGTGTGGGAATTTGAAGCCATTTTCCACCGAGAGACAGAGGCATATCAATCCGAAGTTTCATTGTCAACCAGAGGCATATCAGCTCGAAGTTTGAAGCCATCGTCACTGTCAACCAGAGGCATATCAGTCCGAAGTTTTGAAGCTGTTGTCACTGTCAACCAGAGGTATATCATCCCGAAGTTTGAAGCCATTATCAGAGTCATATCAATTCGAAGGTAAAAAGTTATTATTTCAATGGGTAGAAAAGAGTATTAATCTGAACATTGAAGAAGCAATTATGGGTTTCATTGTAAGAACTTAACCAGTAGGTACAAAATACCTAGAAGGCTACCCTCAATGTAAAGAAATGTTGCAACAGATAGGATGGCTACAATTTTTGGAGAAATTTAATGGCTTCCAAAAATAAGTCACTAAAACATTTGCAAGTTCATTTCAAGGAGCTGAAGTTGAAGTGGGAGATGTCAAATTCACTGTCACTGAAGTTTTCATTGCAGAAGCTACAGGGTTGCTTAGAAATGGAGAGAGATGGTTCAAAAATAGAGAATTCCATCATGAATCCTGGAAGAAAATTCTAAAATCACCAGGTATGGATATCACTGTGTTTAAGAAAGGAATTCCAAGTTCTGCATTGAAAAATAAATGGAGAAACATACTACTTATTCTGCAAAAATTTGTTACATGTGAGGGTAGATATGGCACATTTTATGTCTACCAAATTAGACTGATAATGCATTTTATGGGGGAAGACTTAAACCTACCCTATTTCTTGCTTCAAAGTTTGAAAAAGATGGCTTCTTGTGTTCAAAGAAGGGTTCAATTTTTAGAGAGAACTCTATATCATCATGGCTTGGTGAAGATTTTAATTGAACACCATTTAGCCAAAACAAATGATACATGGGACAATTTCTTGACAAGAAATCATTTTGAAGAGCCAAAAGAGCCCTCACCTGAACAATAGCCTACAAAGAGAAGCAGAAAATGGAGGGCTTCAAAAATTGAAATAGACAAAACAGTCCAAGAAATTAGTGAGGAAATCATCTCAGAGAAGTTGACTCAAATCAAGAGACAACTTAAGAAAGAGAAGGTAATCAGGAAATCTTCCACAGAGAAAGGAGAGGGATCTTCTCAGCCAAGAAGAAACCATAGACTAAAGGGGAAACTAAGGAAAACTCAAATCAAACAAACAGGGGTGATTAATATAGAAGATGAGGAAACATCCATTGAAGAAGATGATGAAGAGGATTTTAATGAAGGAACCCCTGAAATTGACCCTGCTCAGCAAGAAGTTTATGATTATGTTGAAACTTTGGAAAGGAAAGCTTCAGAGAGCAGAGAGAGAACCCCTAGTCCTCCACTGTCTGAAATAGATGTGTTAAGAAGGGATAGGTATGAGCTAGAGATACTTAATAGACACATCAAAAATGAGAATGAAATTTTGAAGGAACAAGTCAAGCTCAAAACCGATATGAACTCAACCTTATCCCTACATATAGACAAAGTGGAAAAGGCTAATGACAAGTTGAAGAAGAGGAACAAAAAGCTAATCAGAGCACTTACCAACCTAAGGTTCAAACTTGTCATCAGAAAACCCAGAAGATCTTTAGCTTCCAGGCAAAGGAGAAGGAGAGGATTAGATGTTCTTGCAGAAGCCTCTGAGTTTATAGGATAAGTTGCATGAGGACATGCAAGAAGTCAGCAGTGGGGGTATGTTGAGCCTCAAGATTGTGCTTTCTTTCATTCCACTTTACCTCATTTTCCTTTGTCCATTGCTATTCCAGACCCAATTGATCAATGAATTTAGTTAAAATTACTTTTAGAATGATTAACATGACTGACTTGCTAAGTTTTATGATTTTTTTCATTGTAATGCATTTTGACCGGAACTAGCTGCAGAATGCAGACATTCCGTAGCTAACCGGCGATTCTGCAGTTGTCTTCACGTTTGAGTATGTTCCAGGTGGCCTCTCAAGAAAAAACACATATGGGCATATTCCACGTCATGTCTACATTGTTCGTTGCTCACCATGAAGGAAGAAACGAATTCTGGGTATGGTTTTGGTACGTGGGAACACATTTAAGAAGGCAGACTTCTAATAGGACTGTCTTAGTCCAGATGTATTTTTCCTTTTTACGTAGCCACTTCAAGAGTCCTAATGTGATTTCGATAAGGAAAGACAATAATCCTGGAATTGTTGCAAGTCTTGTTATGTACATTTGTTATATAAACACTTGGGAAACCGAGAGCTAGGCTAGATTTTGTTCTAGATTTTGCTTAGATTATGTGCTACATTTCTGAAGACGCAGAGTGCTATGTTCAAGTTATTTCACTTTTAATGAAGCAGACAGTGTTGTTTTGAAAGCGTTGATTTGATTTGGAGTTAGATTCCGTCAGGTGGTAGAGGGCCCTTGCCTCTTGCACGGATTTATTTGCGTAATTTAGATAAGTATTCTAGTTGCCTTTACGTTTTTGAATTTGAATTAGTAGTTGTTTTCATTAGCTACTGTGGTTATACTCATTCTAAAAACTCTTCCAAAAGAAGAAGCTCTTCCAAAAGATTATAATGATGAATGGGAAATGGCTATAGTATTGTAGGAATTAATTGTAATCTCTTTTATTCACCATCACAGTTATACTTATGCTAAGCACTCTTCCAAAAGAAGAAACTCTTCCAAAAAATCCTTATACTGTCTTAAGCATGACTGTGATCTTGAACGTTTTAGTTGTGTGTTTTCACTAAGTACCATAGTTGTTCTTGCTCTTAAACGCTTGTCCAAAATATCATAATGATGGGTAGGAGATGGCTATGATATCTTAGTTTTTCATTGCTTTCAGTCTTTATGTTTGCATTTGCACTGAATTGTACAGTTAGGATTGTTCTAAGAAACTTTTCCAAAATATCAATCATGATGGACAAACAGATTGTATGATTCCATAGAATAATGCATGATAGCTTAGTTAGGATACTCTGGAGTTTAATTTCACTTAACTCATGCTCAGTTATTTTGTTTTAAGTTTGATAATGACTTGTAGTTCAGCACTGTTTTAGATTAGTGACATCTTAAGTCAGTTTTAGTTTAACTCATTGCATTTGCACTCCATATTCAGTTATCATTCACTGCACACTAGATTACTTCAGTTGTTAAGATTAGCAAAACAGCCTTCATTATTTACAAACCTCTTCTTGTTCTAAAATCCATAATTGATTCATAACTACATGAACAGAAGACAATATCATTTTAAGGCCTGGAGTACTTCTGCAACTTCCTTATCATTTCACAAACAAACATTTCCTCAAAAGACCATTTCAAAAATCAATAACCTTTGAGTGAAGTGTAGTGTCATCAAACTGAGTTGCAGAATAGAGTTAGGAACTAGACTTAGAGTAGAAGATCTTATGATGATATCAATGTTTTACTCCAATCATGCTTCAACAAATCTCTAATCAAGGATAAAATGTTGCATCATTATAGGTTAGTTGTTTAACTGTTTAGTTAGGAGGATTTGCACACTTAGTTGACCATGTCTCAAGCTCTCTCTCAAAATGCCTTTGATGGAAGAATTTGACAAGTTGAGTTTGTGTTTTGAATCATTTGCTTAAAAGTCATTATCAAGCTTTGTTTTTGCTTAGTCATAGTTTAGATTTGATTCTGTTTTAGTATTGCATTTGCATTTACCATTTGACATCAACCAATTAGGCTTCCTCTGTTTTTTTCTTAATCATTAGCTTCTTTTCATTAGCTTTCTAGTCATTTTCCTTGTGAACATAAAACCACCAAAAGATCAAAAACATCAGAAATCATCAAAAAAGGCCAAAAACATCACAAAACACTACATACAACGTCTTAAGAAACAAACACCTAGGTACATACAGTACACTTCACTTTAGCAGTTTACCAACCCTGGTTGACAATTAAATGAGCTCAATTTAGGAGACTAGATTGAGACCAAACAGCTACTCCACAATATTCTGAGACTGCTTCTCAGGGTGAATGTTGAGAGGCTCCCTCTCAACCACCAAGTCACTAACCTCTTATTATCTCCTCAAATCTTTGCATGCATCTTGTACCTCAGTGCATGTAGGTTCCTGGCTCGCATACATTGTAATTGTCCCGCTGTCGCAAAATTTTATAACAAAAGAGATGATTTTAAATTGATGATATCTCCCTCATCCAAGCTCTGATTCGACCAATTTTTTTTTTCAATTTGGGTGTTTGTTTGCAAATAATCCAAATATTCTATTTTTTTTTCTGAAAATTTTGCATGTAATTTTCAGATATTATCTGCAAACTTGTGCACCCAAATAATTCGTGCTCTTATACCATGTAGAAAAATTATAACACGACCCTGATACCATGTATAAATTATAAAATATGCATGTATATCTTGGATTCTCCTGATCTAATAATAATATTCTACTGTTAAATATATAATTTCTTCTACAAATATTTTTCAGAATTAAAAGCAACAAAATTTCTAATCACATGAAGAAAATATGAATAGATCAAAACCACCACACTAGATATTCTCGAGGAAAGCTTACTGCTAAAAACCCCTCTATCATATATTGTATATTACACAAGGAATCATGAAACAATTACGTACAAAACTATAATCACAAGAGCTCGCAGTACATCAACTAATTGTCTCACACTATCATACAAAAATTTACAATTTCCTTAACCAATTTACTGTCTCCAGACAACCTGCCTTGCTCACGCAGTTACTAATGAAGGCAATCCTTAATCACACAAAAATTCAGCCTTCGTTAACTGCGCGGAGTATCAAGGGAATCCTGTGATGTTTTAACTACACCTGGGTAGCCTGCTAATATCACAACTGATAGTTACACTTCCATTTCACCTTGTCTCAACTGGGTCTCCACTGGAACTGACACGCATGCAGTTAATAATATTAAAAACATTAGTTTCATGTGATATCACTACATGTCAATTAATTAATATTTAATTCATTTTATCTCTCACTAGTGTATCTGTAGTTACAACTAGCATGACTAACTTTAACTCACTTAACTAAGTTAAACTGATTTACAACTTGCATTAACTAATGCACCACTTCACTTCCAACTCTGTTACAACTAGAATCACTCCGCTACAACTAATTTCACTCTACAACTCCCACCAACCAACCTCTTAACTCAAAATTCACTTAGCCAACTAATTTTCCACTTCAGTTAACTATTTCCAAGTCCACATTGAGAATAGATTACAGTTTATTGTCCATATGTATTAAGTAATAATAAATGTATACATGCATCTATAAATATACATGAATTATATAAATATATTATGCACATACGTCTATAAATAGACATACACCCAAAAATATCTTGTGTGGGCCCCACCTAGTGTAGGTGCTTAATTTTCGCTAGGATCAAGGATGTTGTTTCCAGATGCCAATTTCACTGTTTCTTGTTGCAAAATTCAACACTTAGGAGGCCCATTTTAGACCTCAAAAGTTCTCTAATGAGAGACTAGACAAGGCCTATATTTGGGTTCAACTTCTTGAACTAAAATTACAATTCTGGTGAGAGAAACCTCTCAGGAAAATTGGAAATAAGTTGGGGGAATTTTTGGAGGTCAAAATCACATTCAAAGACTCTGTGGAGATGAAGGTGGAAAGCGTACTGGTAAATATGGATATCAGAGATGGATTATGGGGTGAAATGAAACTCCGACATCAACATCATTTCTCTTTAGACTTTAGACTACGAGGGCATCCCCTTCAAATGTCATATATGTCAAAAGCATGACCACAATGCTACAAAATATCCATTGGGGTTCCATGGAAACAACAGAAAGTACAGGTCCTCATCTCCCAAGATGAAATAGAAAGGCTATTCCCTGACAACAACAACTCCTCCCATCCTTTCTGCATTTGTCTCAACTATCTGTACTGTCTCTACGACTTTGGATTTAGACATCACTATGAATATTCCTATCATAATTGATGGGGCTTCCATGGAGTAAAAATCTGATCCACCACAACTCCACTTACACACTACTTCAACCATGCACCCTCAAGTACTCTCTCTTCGTATATTTCTTTGTCTTCTATTTCTAGCTTTAATTTGGATTTGGGGAAAGATTGGAATAAAAAAAAACATGCACTCCCTGTATATATGTCATTGAAAGCAATTATAAGTTTGTGTGGCTAGGGTCATGTGGTAGATATCATCTTCTTCAGTGAATCCTAGAAGTCACATCCCTTGGGTGGGTTACTTCAAGAACAAACTAAATATACTTTCCATTGTGGCTAATAATTGGCCATGGCTAGCTTGATAGGAGAAATGGTATTGTAAGAAATATTTATGCATTTTTATAACATGATTAAATCCTTAGATAAAATTCCATTTATACATGTTGATGTAGAAATTTGATGGTAGTGATAAAAATGTATTTAAGTAAAAAATTAATAAGTGCATTAAGCTTAGTTAACCCAATATGTGAGTGCAATCATTCTGTTAAAGTTCATGATTCTAAAAAATAAAAGGAAACATATGAATACCCAATATGAATGTTGAATCCATAATTTAAAAATGTATATGAAGACACTAATTATGTTCATGACCCTAGCGAAGTATGTAGGGAAAATTCTTTAGTCACATGTACCATTAAATTTTGTTGATTATTGTAGCCTTGCAATGGAACACTTTTTCATGTAAAGGTCATTCTTGGGTTTTCTTGATATGGCATGTTGTAGCTAAATAAGAAATAAACAAGAGGTTGTATCTCCTATAGTTATTAATTTATTAAAGGTTGTTTAATGAATGTGGTTTCATAATTCCCTTGATTATTAAGTATAGTGTGCCAGACCAATTTCGATGCATTCTATATTTATAACATTTTCCTAGAGAATTAGTGGGAACATTATTTGGGTACATAGGTGTCTTGATAGATGAAAGTATGTTCATGAAATGCCTTATTTTTAAATGTTTATAGCTAGGTTGATGTTAGGCCATAGAGTACAATAAGTTCCTGATTAATATTATCATAATATTATTATATATCTCTCACCTTATTTATATATATCTCACTAAGGGTGAAAAGACTGTGGCCCTGTATATATTGTTTTTAGGAGGTTGTTAGATCGTGGCTTGATGAAAGATTTGGGTCAACAAGATTTTTTTAAGTTAGTGAAAATTTGAAATTTCCTCAACAAGTTTTAAATGTGCCAAGATAGCACGTATTTCTAAAAAAAATTCTTATCTATTTATATATGTACTATGACATTGTTAAATAAATTGAACACACAATTTTGGTGTATAAAATATGTTCACTCTCTTATTATTTAGATTAAAATTTCAAAGATTAATTTTATCTTTTATTTTTTTATAAATATATATATCAAGTAAAAAAAGACAAATTAATATTACATGAGTTGCATTCTACCACATGCATCCATAGGTTATTCATCCATCGATACCTATGTGAATCCATGAAAAGAGAACTTTATGGTTAGGCATATCATGAACTAGACCGGAGATCTAAACAATTTTCCTTATTACTACTCAAACAAGCCATGTTGGGAGAAATACATGGGAAACAATTGGGGTAAGCCCAAAATCCACATGGATGCATATGTTTATCGAACAAGTTCACTTAAAAATATTGATGTAACTGTTAGAGATGGTGTGCCAATTACCCTTTATAAAATAAAGATTAAAAATTTAACTACCCATAGATTTTTTATTATTTTACCTAGATGGGAAAAGAACAAAATGTCATGCATGCAAAATAATATCTATGTCTCTTCACCTTGAAAGAGACATGAGTGAAAGAAAAGTAGGAAAAGAAAACACAATTTCATGTGATATATAATTTCTTCTAACAACCAAAGGCCAAAAGTAAAAGTTATATATACATTGTTTTCACCCAAAAAAATCCCCTCCATCTACTATTATAGGCTTTCTTTTGCACTTTTTGATAATATTAAGGTGAGTGATAAAACAACGATTTTGTGATTATTTTTTTACCCCATTAGGAGGAATAAATTCTTATATTTCCTTTTTAATTAACTATCTCACTTTTTGAAACCATCACATCTTTGGTCCATTCTTGGTGGCCAGACATAGTTTTACCTCATATTACCTCTAAGATCTCCTTCAAGTAAATGGTTCATTCATATTCTCTTAGGGGAACTCCAAGTCGTGCATTATTTTTTATCTAAACTAACCTATTTGTTGTTCGATTGCAGGGGAGCCTAAAAGAGCAAGTGCACATTCTTTTGTTAGTAGAAAATATGATACATATTCCAAGGTTTCGAACACCTACAACGTTGGGTACACAGAAGGAATATGATCTATGTCCTGCTAGTGCTTCAACTTATATAGTTGCGGGTTGAAGGGGCCCGACTAAGAAGCTGAGGTCAATGTACTATGTTGAGAAGGAAAGTTTAGAATGAACCCGAGGCCTTACTACTCTTCAACTAGTCAAAGGGCCTATCGATGTCGTTTCTGTCACCGGACAATGGCACATTTACTGTGAGGTTGAATTGAGAGCACATTTATTCCGAAATAAAGTTCATGTGGATTGGAGGTAGAAATTGTTCAACATTACAAGAATTATGTTGAGGAAAAACTCAGTTTCTGGAAGGCCAAGCCCATCAAATATTGTGACCATATTTGTGAATAGGTTGAATCTATGTGGGAGGTGGATTTGTTATCAGGGAGGTCAAATTATTGATCTGAGTCGAGATCATAATTTTCTGAGGTTGTATCCTTAAGCGAAGAGTAGAAAAAGTTGTTGAAGGTTCTAGTGTCTTGGAAGACCGAGATCTACTTCTTCTATAAGTCGAGTTGTTTCATTGTTGTGAGATAGATAATCTAGGTTCAACAATGCATTGTAAATCTTCAGATCAAGCTAATAATAATCATCATTTTGTCCCTTTTATATCTTTGTTGCATGTGTTCATTAATTTTTCTTTCAAGTATTTGAAAAAATGTTTTTCTTTGAATCGCTTGAAGAAATGCATCAAAGAGGTTTATTTTTTTGTGAATTAAAAATAACATATTTTAGCTTGAGAAACTTACATGAAAATATCTTCCTTTATCTTTTGGAATTTCTTCATGCTCTCATCATCCCATTTAAGATATTAGCCCTTTAATAAATTTGATATGGGCTTGGTAATCTCTACAAAATTTAGTATGTACCTCTTGATGAAATTTATTTTATCAAATGGAGGTTGCAGTAATTTCTTGCTTCTAGGTATTGGGATTTATTGAATTTCTTCTATGATGGTTGGATCGATCTTGATGCCTTCATTTAACAATATGTTCCTTGGGAGATGTATTTCATAAATTCTGACGACTAACTTCTTTGGATTCAAGGATATCGCATAATTTCGACATCTGTGGAAAACCTATTTAAGAAAATGAACATGGGCACTTTTTTTGGACATAGATTACCTCAAGGATTCCCCCCTTGTATTGGAGAAGATCCAGCCTAATGTGACGGAAGATACCACTGATGTGACAATGGTATTCTTTCTAAGTTTCCCCTGGGTTTTCACATTTATAGTTAGGGATTTTTATCTTAAGTGACAACTTGGGTGGTAACAGTTTGGCACTATTTCCAAGGATAAAGCCCATTTCCTCATGTCTTAAATTTTTACGTTCATATATTGATGATTCTACAATTAAAGTTTGTAAAATTTCACCTGGTGACTCTGCATAAGGAGGTTGTTTTGAAGAGATATTCTACAATAACATCCTCATAGGGAATTATTCACTAGATCAGAACTGGAAAGATATTATAGAAGAAAGGTATATAAATTAGCATGCCAGTCATACAAGTAAAGTAGCTCAAGTATTTACTTTGTTGATGATATAAGTTCCTTATTTTTAATCGATATGGCCACACCATGGTTAGATGACATCTAAAAACCACTTGAATTCTCTCAAATTAATGAAGCTCCACATGAAATTCTAGAAAATGCCATTGATAGCAATATTTAATTCCAAGGAAATAATGTTGTTTTTTCCTTGGATCATTGGAAAAAATTAGGAGTGTGACATTTAGAATGGGAGGAGTGAAAGACTTAGATGTCACCAAAAATTTGTTTGCATTATCTCCTGTGGATGATGTTGTGGAATGGTGGAAATGATTGCTTGATAATTAATTCAATGCATGCACCCCCTTCAAAATTATTTCCTTGAGAAATAGGAAGAATGAAAATATAATAGATACTTATTGGTTTCTCTAGGTAGTTCTAAAGGAAATAAGAATGAAACTATATAATATTTTAATAGGTGGTTGAACCGGATTGTGCAAAAGTCACCATGTAAATATTAGAAGTCTAGAGGTAGCCATACTTATATATTATCTTGATTCAATTGATGGAAAGCTTGGTTTCCAGCTCAGAGAAAAGGATCCCCATAACCTTAAGGTAGTCCAAATTTCATAATCTAAAATTGTGAAGAATATGACCATTGATAGTAAAACAAATCAGCCTTGTTCTTCAAGCGCAAATATTGCCTGAGTTGAAGCAAGGTCTTGAATGGTTAATATAATTGATTTTTCTCTTATTCCTGTTGCTATAACAAAATTAATAGAATATATTAAACATATGGAGTCAATATTTATCGAACATAACATAGCGATGCAAAGTAGATTGGTACAACTGGAAATAGTTCAATAATGCAATAGATATCTAGGAAGTGGAAATAATGTATGTGATATGTTACCCAGTACGATGCATGGAAATATTCCTAAGCACCTTTGATGGAATTCTTAGAAATTTATAGGTTTCTAGATTATTCATTGGAATTATACAAATAATTATTGATAATTATGGAAGCACACACTGTTCTTGGCATTACCCTTATGGTTCCCTATGGAATTGAAAACTTCTCAATTGTGGGTGTTGTGATGTTTTTAATAAAGATGTCATATGAAAAATTATGAATTCAGGTCTTTGTGTGTGTTTTTTGATGTCATGTTTTAGTTTATTCAACATTGTGATGATGACATGGTGGTTTATTTGATAAGAGCGTGTAAATTACATAACCCCTTTTATTATTTGATTTTTATCACTTTTAATATATTCTAGTCCTCATAATGTGTCATTACTACATTGGATGATGGTATTGATCTCATACGTGAGCACTTAGTGGATATAACATGTACTGTAATTTTATTCATTTATTTATCATGTCGACTATGGTTATTTAGAGTTTATTTATCCATGCACATGTAGATGGTGATTGAGGTTATTTAACTGTTGATTGTTTTGCGCAAGTATAAGTGATTTTATTTATTATAATCCATAGGCAAGTCCACCATAAAATGCTAAATCTCCCCTCAACATGCATTCCAATTTGCTTATCAATCAAGGCATATAAAAATATATGCTTGTGCAAACTTGCATATCACTTTCCAATTATTTCCAAGTTCCAAAAATAAAAACTTTCTAAAAATAGCTATAGTAGCATGACTTTCATACAACCCTCCAAATTTCAAAGTGATTTTTATGCTCACTTGAAACGTTAGTGTAGAATAAGGTTGAAGGAAAAGAGGTTCCAACTGTCAAAGATGGTATTTTACGAGTAATGTGAAAAAATGCTTAATATTGGCTTATGTTATGATAAAATATTCCCTAAATTTTTGTAAAACATCTTAGGTCGAGCACTCTCTCCTAGTTTACATAACATCACAGTAATGATCTTTTATGTGTTCCTTAAATTTTTCTTTTCATCTGTCCTACAACGTGATGCAAATTACTTATCAACAACATTAAATGGAAGCCAATCTGCCATTTTTTTTTAGGGGATTGTTGTTGTTATGGCTGTGATAGGTTTTCAAGTAGCAAAGGGTGTGGTCGAAATTTGGAGCCTTGTGCTTGTTAATTGTCTCATTATTCAAGTTGCTCATCCATTGTAGGTTTGTTTATGATGATTTTATAAGAGATGCTATTTGAGTTGGTCTCTTCTTCCTATATACAAAAAATGAGACAAATTGCTTATTGTCATCGTAGGTCAATAAATAGCCCATGGCAATGGAAATTAATATTTTAATTCAATTACTGGATTTTCTTGAGACCACTAGATGCCTATCAAGCCTCCTGAAGTATGTAGATAATAGCACAAATACATTACAATAAATTTATTGATAAATTTGATTAGAGTATTTGAGGCATTATTGTAGTAAAGTGAGTTTGTTTCCATTCCAACGAGAGTCACATTTTTAGGTGTTGATGGCTTCATGGATTTGTGATTGAAAAGAATTGATGTTAATAATTTATATGGATAATCCACACATGCATTGGACACGTGATTTAAATTTATTCCCTAGTGATCATTCTTTGGCAGGGGGGAAGTGGCCTCAGTTAGTTTATAAGGAAAGCTACAATCCTTTGTTGAGAAATTGATTAGGGCAACAAGAATACAAATTTCTCTTATCTTGACAATTTACATGCGATGTTATTTTATCTTTTATTTATTATTATTATTATGTTTTTATCATAAAATAAGTTTCCAAACATTGAAGATCACAAGAAAAAAAGAAGGACACAAGATATAGGCTCCAAGCCAGGGAAAAACCCCTCCAAGGGAAAAACCCATAAATAACTTATCTTCTGATAGAAACAATTCAAATGAGACTTCCAGGACTCAAGACCAAAACAAGGCATCCACCAAGAACCAAACCAACAATCAAACCAGTCTTCTCCAAGATAAAACATAGTCTCTAAGGACAACGAAGCAAAATATCTTCAAATCAAGGCTAGACTAGCCTTTCGACCTCCCAAAGAAGCTTTGCCACTTTTCATGCAATTCTAGAACTTTTAGAGTACCTAGAAACTATAAATACTTCATATGTGTGAGTTGTAATAGAGATAATTTTATAGATTGAGCTTCGTTATGGTTTCTTGCTCCTTTGCTAGTGTTTTCCTTGCCTTCCAAGGCCTTCACATTTCCTTTCCAATTATAGATCGAACGTGAGATGTGTATATCAAATTTTGTCGAAGTTCCTCCTTTAAATATCCTTTCCAAGAGGCTCAAATAGTGCTCTCTAGCCCTAATTCATCAGAGTTGGTCGGCTTCATCTTGGGATCCCTCTAGACTATTATAAAGAAAAATAATAATTCTTTTCTTAATACAAGTGCCCAATAGGGTATTTTACAAAAATTTACTCTTTGACTTATGTAAGTCTCAGGAGAATTAATAGAATGCTTGGCATAATTGAAAAAATACTTGAGCATGAAACCCATGCTTTAAAAAATAATATTATTTTTCTTCTTTTGATACACATGAGTCAAATGATAATTATAAAGATCGAAACTAGTTACATTTTCCAACACTACCTCTTAAATATGGAAGTATTCATACTATTCCAACCAGTACAAGGACAATACTCACTTGAAAATTTCTTATAAGAAGAGTCAGATTGGTCAGCCATCTTGAAGCATAAAAATCATAACCAACAATGTCACATTTTATTATTGCAAGGCCTTGACTAACAAAATCTATTTCTCCACAATATAAGAGCGCAATGCTAGGAGGCTTTACATGGGACATCACACTACCTCTCAAGGCATATACCCCATCCAAATGTTCATGAGGTATGTTGTTATAGGACTATTATTGTGTTGGATTCCCAATCCTTAGAGAATATCGAACCTCTTTGACCACTCTTATCTTTGATACCTTGTCTAATCCTCAAAGAGTCTTGGTCTACGAGACTACTTACCTATCTTGGAATTCTAATCCTCAAGAAGTACTAGTACCATATGCTTACCCAATCCTTTGAACCTCATTCTTTTTTCATGAACTTCACCAGATGTATGGCTGTTAGTCCTAGCCTAGTGCATGGCACATGAAGTAGAGAACCATATCCATCATCACTCCCTCTTAGGGAGGAAGTTCCATCATCACTTTCTCTCAACCAGAGAGGAGATTATCATTCTCTCTCATAATTAGGGAATATATCAAATATCCCTCTCAACTAGGAATACTTGACCATCATCAACTACTTTTCTTCAATGGAGATCATCATAGTAGTTACATGAGCTCCTCCTTTCACGTCATCATGTCATATGTTAACTTCAAAATTCCTAAATATCATGGAGCCTTCATTTTTCATAGCTTCTCATTGAGATAGGGTTCATCACTTTCCACATCACTTGATCATCATCAACTATATCCTCTTAATTTAAACAATGTAGAGCTTAGTCACAACTCTCTCTCATTAGGGGATTTTTGAGGTCTAAAATGGGCCTCCTAAGAAAAATGTACAACCAAAATAAACTTTATAAGAACCAAGAGGATTCAAGATGATGATGTCAACCATGGGGGATAATTCACCTTTTTTTAAGTAAAAGGGTAAAATATTAAAAAATAATAAAATAATAAAACTACTTTTTCAACTCGTATTTTCAACTTATCTCCCAAAGTTTTTACTCAAATTTCGAGCAGGAATACTCATTGGATGCAAAATTTAATTCCTCATCCAAGGAGTACCCATGTTGCATACTTTTTATGGACCATGCTACAAGAAAAATGAGAAATACATGAAAAAACATGTTTTCAATCATGCTTTTCATGTATTTCTCATTTTTAGTGTAGTAGGGTCCATCGAAAGTATGCAACATGGGTACTCCATGGATGAGGAATTAAATTTTTCATCCAACAAGTACTCCCGCTTGAAATTTGAGTAAACACTTTGGGAGATAAGTTGAAAATACGAGTTGAAAAAGTAGTTTTCTTCTTTTTTCCCTTTAAAATTTGATGATGTAATCAAATATTATTTTATTATTTCCACTATTATTTTATGATTTCCTTAGGAGGCCCATTTTAGACTTCAAAATTCCCCTAATGAAACATCAGGAAAGTGACATTATTTATCAAAACATGATCATCGAGCTATCTCATGTCCTACTACCTTACTAACCAGTTGAATGTACACATGTTGTTGTAATTTCCTTGGGGCCATATGCCAATTTCAGCACTCAATTCATACATTGAGTTGTGACCAAACAATTCCCAACTGTCTCATGAATTCCTGCAACACATATTTTTAGGTATAAAATTCATATTCCAATCAAGGCATCAATACCAAATCAATATTAGTGTTACCATGACAGATTCTTCATCAGATGTCTTGTTATATATTTCCTCTTTGTCAACATCCTTCATAATGGTTATTATTCATGTTAGATTACTTTTACTGTCTACCAAATGCAATATTTAATTAAGGCTTCTTGAACTAATTTTTCCACAAATTTTTAGTTTTGGTTTAAAATAGGTTTAAATGAGTGATTTTATATCATGATACATCTCATAATATGAATAGATAAACAACATTGTTGGTCCTGTAGATGAATTTAGAATATCTGGGAAGGGTGGTATATAATACCAATGGTCTACTTTATCTGTATATTGTTGTTGGAACTAATTCCCACACAACTATGATAGAGGGATTAGGTGTTGTTGGTTGGGGAGTTGGAGGAATTGAAGCAGAAGTTGCTATGCTTGGCTAGGTAATCTAGTTTGAACATATAGATGTTTCCTTTTCCCTAGGAGAAAAATCATATTCTTCTCATATGGAATGACATTATATACATGCATGTTGCATTACCAACCATTGAAATTTTTTTCAAAAAGGTATACTAGTAGGAATATCAAATAATGCTTAGGGGACTACCCTGAGAAGGGAGAATTTATCCAAATGTTGAAATACAACTGTTTTACTAAAAAAAAAACTCAACATCAATTAAGTCTCTCAAAAATAAAATCTCAAAGTACTATATTCAAATTTGAAAGCATCATCTAAAAACCATAATTCTTAAATAGGCCACCATTATACATCATGATAGGGTAGACAACAATACAAATGAGGTGAGCCACAACCTACACCATCATAAGTTATCACCATTTTCTAAAAAGTTGAAGTGAGCAATGACGTGCACATTGGCATTATTACATCAATAGTAACATGGTGCTCTACAACCCAGTATGATGGAGATATTGTTACATATGTGGGTAAAATTTACATCTTGAATTTAAAAAAATATATAACTTATAACAAATAATAATAATATTATATTCTTTTTTCTAGGATACACTTCCTAAGGAAAACCTTGGAGTACTCTCCCTCATTATTTTGAGTATGTTACCAAGGTAAACCATAGAATATTCAAGGAATAAGGTTGGTTAGTAAAAAGTGTTGAATCCATCATGAAAATATACTCATTAAGAGCTCAACATGTCACCTATGGGAATTGAACCGGGGTGGAGAGGATAACAATCATTCCTCCTCTCAACCACCTGAGCTCGACCCAAATGACTGATAATAATATATGTTACATACACACACACCCCTAATATAAGAACTTTTATATAGGAGATACAAATGAGAGATCAATTTTTTCTAAAATAGAAATACCATGAATATGATTTTTACAAAGAAATATTGTCATTCCTATTCCTCTTAGCCATCTAAAATGATAAAAATAATTTACACTTAAACATATTTGATACCTCTTGGCACTTGATATTTCTACACTTAAGATGGACCTATGATGGTATATATGAACAAATTCCTCAAAAAAATAGAAAATAATACTATTAGATAACAATTATCCAATAAAATTCTAGATATATACGGAGTGTGCCCATTTCTCTTGATATGAGCACAGTCTATGAACTAGCATCCATAAATAACCCAACTTTGGTAAAGGGAGTCTGCATCTTTGTTATTTTTTCTATACAAATGTGAAAAATAAATGGGCTTCAAGAAGAGATTCATCATCCTACTTTCCCCTTTTAGCCATTTGATTCTTCATATAATCACAATAAATATGAATATGTGAAACTACTTTTTCAAGCAACAAACATTACTAGTAAAGTTAAAGCTAACCCCATAAAAAGAAAGCACAGGCACTATATTTGTCAATAATATTAAGGGAAATTTGTCTACACAGTTTAATTAGGCTGAGACTTGAGCTTCCAAAGACAGGTTTACGTTGTTGAGACCTTCCAGGTCGATGCTTATTTCTTTAGCTTAGATATAGTCATCCAATTGAGATACAAAATCCTCTTCTATTCCTAGTAAACCTTGACTCTTCCATCCCTAGGACCAAATTGTAGTCATACATGCCTGTTGTAGCCGCTAAAACACCACCCAAAATTTTTGGTATTTTTAAAATTTTAGGTTCCCCATCTGCTCGCTTAGGCATTGAAGTCTTTCACCCGACTTGCAATCAACTACATCCCAGCGACCTATCCCCAACCCCTCATGAGTTGTCTCGCCATCATGATCAGATGTCGTTTTTGCAATCACGCCATATGTGGGAAGGATCATCCAGTGTATGCCTGAACACTCTTGTCGCAGTCGCGCCAAGTGTAACGAGATTGCCATGCGTGCATTTGAATGGAAACTTTTGTGTATTGACAATTAACGGCCCTCTCGTCATGGGTCATTAAGCATGTTGACTGAATACATATTTTAAGCTCTTTAATCTCATATGTTTTATCTAGAGGCACCATTATCAAAGAGTAATTGTGATGTCATAATGTTTCAGACAGGTTGACCCCATGGGTGACAAACTCCTCAGTCGTGTCACGACATCAAGGGAAATAAAATTGGGCTGAACAATGAGGCCAAAGTTGCGGAACAAGGGAGGATCAGGAGCAAACGATCAGTACTGTTAAAAGGAGGATAGTGTGATACATGTTGATCAGAAAGAACCTTCTATGTCACTGATGAAAAAAGCTTTCTTCACTAGTGCACACCAGATGCTTAAAAGCGCTCCATTTGGAAATGTCCAGATCCTGCACCATACCATCTAAATGGCGATAGGCGCATGCAAAGAAACATATTTCGCCACTTCGATGAATCTAGTGTGAAGTATAGCCTGGTGAACAAAGCAGACTCAGAATATTTCTCTAGACACTGACAATCTCATTCGAGGCGTTCTCTTGCCGGGTAGCAGTGCGAAAGCACACTTGTTGGTCTGGCAGGCCAACGGCAGAAGTTTCAAATATGTCAACGCACCTTTGAGAAGAAACATCTGTTAATCTTGAGATACATACTGTGGCATTATTTAGGCTGCAAGGAGTACACATGGAGGAACGAAAGGGCCTTAAAACCTTAGTCTCCTTTGCTCCTACATGTCCATAAAGATTGTCTATGCGAAACCACTAGATATGGAGAATTTCAAATTGAACCTAGAAGGTTATCTTTAATGCATACACTTTGGTAGCCAGGCACATTGATGCATACGCAAAGGGAGCCTCTAGAACCACGAGATAGAAAGGGTTAATATTAAAAGGGCCATCGATGTGGCTTGAGAAGCATATTTCGACTCTCGATGTTCCAAAATAGGAAGCCTTCGTATTATGAGGTAAAGAAAGTGATCAAATTAAAACAAGGCTCAAAAGCATATGGTTTCAAAACCATAAGATATCTTGGAGAAAAACTAAGTGATAACATTATAAAGGGCGCACATTCAATGGACCAAGGTGATGTTGTATATTTAATGCCAAAGCGCAAAACAATGTAGTTTGCAAACCATGTAATATGGCGGATCACAACCATATGAAAACTTATGTCCATTGAGCTCAAATATTTATATGGTGCAGTTTCGACCTGTGTTAAATCGTGTTGAGTGAATATCTAATGGTCAACGTTTATTTGTAAAACGTGGAGCGAGTGCAAAGGTTCGGAAAATGTATGGAGCAATTTACATATGTAAAGGTCAACTTTACGTTGAAACCCAGCACAGGATTACATGGACACGTTGCATGGGGTGCAAAAGGTTCGATGGTACATTTCCGACTTACGTAAATGTTTAAGAAAAAATATATATTTACAACGGTCAACTTTATGATTAAGGCAAGGATCAGAACCATATAAAATTGCATTTCATAGACTTAAAAATTTCGATGGCTAGTTTTCGCTAGTTTTCGGCCTATGCTAAAAGTTCTGGAGCATATATGTATACATATTCAGTGGTCCAAAATCGTGTGTACACATGGCGCCATGCGATCAACATGACTGAACGTTCAATGGTCCAAAGCCTTGTCTACGTGCATGGAGCCAAACATTCAATGTTTGCGTTCCATTGGAGCCAAACGTGAATTTTTATATATATAACGGCCAAAGTTTAAAGATGGAGCATTTATATATGATAACCGGAGTTATAATTGCGGCGTTGAAAATTGGTGCAAGCGCTTCTACGTTGGAGTTTTAAATATGGAGCGTAGATACATATAGCGGCCAAATTTTGTGTTTAAAACCTGGAGCCAAACATCGGAACGAACCTATAATAGCATGCAAGCATGGCAATGGTGGAGTCTTGAATCATGGTGAACGTTGGAGCGGATATAGTAACAATCAAAGTTTACAACAAGGGAACGGGTTCAACGTCCTTATCGGCACCAATTGTACTCGTACCAAGCTTTTTTCAGCCCTTCGCTCATTTCCCAACATGGAATAGCTCATCGATGAAGGGAGTTTCCCATGCAAAGCGCTGCCTTCAGTAACCGCCCCATATCTCAGTATTTCGGTGGAGGCGACAGTTTTTGGTATTATCCAGCGTTGATTTAGCTGTGACAGCGTGAGAAGTGGCATGCAATTCCATCTTGGATGCATGCGCGTAGGTTCAGCTGAGATAGCGTGGAAAAATGGAAACAAAATCCCTTCCTGAATGCATGCACATGGATTCAGCTGCATCGGCTCTGTCATTGTTGCAGGATACAGATCCACAAGAAAAAGCGAAAGGCTCATTTGAACGAGCACAACGTTGATATTTAATCTCTGATTCCTCATTATGACAGTTTGGTCTCCTCAGGCCTTTTCCCCATGGCTTTGTCTTTTAACAGACATTGTCTCAGACGGGGTTTCTCCATGATAGTTTCTCCACGTAAAATTGGCACACGATCTATCATTCTGCATTATTTGAACCTAGATGGGACATATGCTCCACATCAGGAGGGGCCTCTTCACAGCGTTCTCTCCCACAAAAATTTCAAGAACTTTCGAATGTCAAAGAAGATGATGGCCTTCAGGATATATCAGTTTAGGATGTGTTAAAATTTATCAGCATCCGTCAAAGGCTCAGCAGCTGTCGTAGCGTATGAATTAAAACATCCACCATTCGAACAATGGGCCTATCAAAGAAGCCCTGCAACGCTCATGGCCTTGGACTCCACAGACAAGGTCGCAATCTGAGTGTACTACGATGATGATCCAACTGTCTAAAATAGAGAAAACTGTTGCAATAATGGACAACGTACTGCAACCGGGAGGGGAAGAATTTCATGGAAATGCCTAATAGACCCTACCCATGGTCTGTCAACACTCGCCCCTTCCTCCAACTACGACCAGATCATATGATAGAGGGACATGTCCATACGTGAAGGCCATGCCTACCACTAAAGAAACTACTGCGCTATTACACCACCTTAAAACAAAATGCAACGCAAATGCAAAGTCTTTGTGGTATGATTGGCGTAGGATCATAAGTGAGGTCGCAGTCCTCCTCAGTCAATATACCTGAGGTTCTCCGATTGAAGATGGAAAGTATTTCTCCTCTAATAAATGGGAAAACGATGAGCATGAATACCTACGGCGAACACTAAGAATGTGAATGAAGAAGCTCGTGCATATCAAGTAATTTAATCCAAGACTTGAAGAGAACCTTGTGCGTGGGGAGAATGATAATCCTGACAGAGAAAGGGCACAGAGAAAGCTTAACCTAGCCATTCTCTCTGATGATTCAGTAGTTGACCACACAGGGGTCTAAGTTATTATTTTAATTCTTACAATTGATTAAAATTCCCTTAGCATTATTATTATTCCCTCAAGTAGACTTGTGACCTCTGTTATTTTATTGCAGGAAGAACCTCCCTGTTTGCACATAAGAGCCAGGGTTTTCCCCAGCAAACAAGAGGAAATTTTCAAAACAAGTAGATGCTGGTGAAAATTCAAGGAACTCACTGATCTGCCCAAGGTCGCAGGTCGCATGTCTGCCGAGGTCGCAAATCTGATGAGGTCACATTTTCATATTTTTTCACGATTCACGACCCCGTGACCCAGCGACCTAGTCTCAAGGTTGCAAGGTCGCATGTGCATCTGTTTTCATGATTCGCGACCCCGCGACCCAGCGACCTAGTCGCAAGGTCGCAAGGTCACATGTGCATCTGTTTTCACGATCCACGACCCTATGACCCAGCGACCTAGTTGCAAGGTCGCAAGGTTGCATGTGCATCTGTGTTCACGATCCATGACCCCGCGACCTTGCAACCTAGTCGCAAGGTCGCAAGGTCGCACCTTGGAAATTTTCTTACAACCTGCGACCCCGCGACCCAGTCAGGTCGCAGGTTGCAACAACAGCTCAGGTCGCAGGTCGCAACAACAGCTCAGGTCGCAGGTTGCAGAAAAGACGGGGTCGCAAGGCAGCCCAATGGTCAAGAAGATGAAAAGTCAAGGAAGCCCAAAGGGAAGGTTTCGTATTATAAATACTCCTTCGGGAGCTTGTAAGAGGATCTTTTGTTGGGGACTCGAGTTGAACACATTGTATTACCAGTAGATTATACATTTAATGATGAATACAAGCATTTTGTAAAATATCTTTATGGATCTGGTGTTGTTTATGTACGAGCACTCTTGAGTATTATATTTTCAGTTTCTGAACATCTTTAGATTAAGGGAACTGTATCTTTAATTCAGTTCATAGTTACATAACAGTTTGCTGAGTATGTTAATGGTGGTTGAGTTATTTCACTTTCTTAGCGAATGTTGATGACTTTGTTTATCTACGTTTGTGTTATCATTTAAATCTTTTAGGAAGTGAAGGGTGTTCTCACCATGAGGAACTGTTTCTTTCATGGTCAGAACAACTTACAGGCATGAACCTAATGAAGTGTTGCTAACAACACTTCCTTCGGTCTTCATGCTTTATTATTTTCTCTTGCTACTCATAGCGTCGTATGTACATTTAATGCATCAAGCATATGTCTTGTATCAGTCGATTAGGTGTGTATTCACTGTTTTATAGAGTTTAAGCGAGACCCAAAGCAAAGGAGAAATCAGTGGTAGCCAGACCCACACCCCGGACGGGATCCCTATTCCAAATGGTTCAAGGTCTAATTGGGACCTTTTACTGAGGAGATCCCCTACTGTTGGCCGGGACAGATTTTCCCGTCAACAATGCCTTTCTCATGGAGTGAATTAGTAATATTTTTGGACAGACAAGGCATTCCCACACCAATGAATATTGTCTTTTGTATGATGTTATCCATAAAATGGGTTACTGATTTTGAAAATTAAATTCTCCATGAAAAAATATAGTCATGATTTCTTTTTTAACCCACATAAGTGTTGTATCATTCACAATGTTGTTTATAAGTTGAGTGAATGCTCCATGAATAAATGTAGTTAAATCACATAAGTTCTTATCATTAACTATGTTGTTTATAAGTTCATTGAATGATGGATCACTTTTATGACAATGAATTCAAAGTCTCTTAATATAGGGTATAAAGTGGACATTATCCATTTTTCTAGAGGAAATATTGCCAAATCCCTGACATATTGTAGAATTAGGGCTTATAAAGTAACTCATTATAATTTATACTGTGGACGGGAGCCATGTCATTCAGATGGTGCATAAGTAACTAGTAATTCAATTTAAAATTGCACAATTAATGATATATTCCAGTTGTTGAATATTAATTAAGTTAATGTGTAATCGAGTGTGTTTTTGTTGTTCACGTATAGGTTCAAGACTCACTTAAATGTTTTCTAGAGTTAGTATGTTATGGAAGTACTTATGAACATTTTTTTATGCATCTAAAGCCAATGAGTATGGTTTTTCCTAGTGTTGTTGGTTTCAAATTAACTAGCACTTTGAACAATGGAGTGAAAACTACGGACTTGGTTGTAACAGTGACTCAAATTTTACGAAAACATGGTGTGGTTGGTAAATTTGTTGAGTTATATGGTAGGTTTCACTAGGTGCATCTGAAATTTTTATAGTGTTTCCATTTTTCGAGTTTTTAAATCTCTATGGTTAGTGCTTGGAATTACTTTACATAAAAAATTGGATGATATGTCTTTTGAGGATTATTGTTATCATGGTATAAATTTAGGTGATGGTATGGGTGAGTTATCACTAGATTATCAAGAAAATATTGCAAAAAAATCTTCAGACAATGGGGCAACCATGGGATTTTTCCCTGTAGATCATGTTACTCTGCAATATTTGAGGTTAACAGGTTGTAGTGATGAGACTCTGAGTATTTTTAACTCTTTGATTGCACTATAAGTTAATTTCATTTGGTGTTATTTTGTGCTACTAATACATTCTGGGTCCATTTATAGGTGAAGATGATTGAGGCCTACCTTCGTGCCAACAAAATATTTGTGGGCTATAATGATGTGGCCTACATTGTAGTTTTTTATTTTTTGATGGAAATTTTGTTTTTTAAATTTTTGCTGGGGATTGTATTTGTTGATTTTGTTTCATTTAATTATTTAATTATAGCCACAAAAAGAGAGAACTTATTTGTCCTACTTGGAATTGGATCTTTCATCTGTTAAACCTTGTATATGAGGACCAAAATGGTAAATTATTTTGTATAATTTTAGCTACTGTTTGAAGTATTTTATTTTTCGAAAAAATTGGTGTGGTTTTGTCTTTATTTTGAGAAAAACACGGATCTCAAATTAGCTTACTATGTTATAAAATGATGATATAGAATATTGTTTTTTATCCCTTTGATTTTTGTAGAACTCATGATCAGGTTACTCTCAAGGAAATGAAAGCTACTTTACATCGTTACCTAGAAAACAAGGTTGGGCTTAAGGTGAGGTTAATATGTTGGCTTTCATTTTTTAAAATAATTAAAATGATTTATATGTACAAGTGAGCATAATTATTTCATTGTTCAGTAAACTCAGTTTCCTTAGGCGTAGGATTCTTATTGTTTCATAGCATTGAATGCATTTCATTATTGAACTGAATAAATTAAAAACCACTTTTGCAATTGTTTCTAAGTTGTATATACTCCTCGCCATCCAATTATCAACGTCTATTTCAAACAAGTCACATCTATCAGAGTTTCTGTTATGAAACCATATCCAAAAATAGAATAAAAGATACATCAATGCCTTAGAAATCAACGACTTCGAGGGGGAAACCTCCTTTAAATTACATAAATTAAAAATTCTTGGATGATAAATATGAAAAAACTTCCTTTATATATATAGGAGTCCAAGGGGTCACAATATAATCCTAGCCGAGCTAAGAATAATAATGTAAAGGCACAATAATAAAAATATGGGGGTTACAGGGGTACACCAATAACAATAAGGGGGCTACACTAACAACAATAATGGACTACACTAGTAATATAGGGACCTAACATGCCCCTCTCCTTCAAAAAGTGTTTTCCTCAATGCTTGAGTAGCTTTGGATGCTTCTGTATAAAATTCTCATCCTCCCATGTAGAATCTTTAGTGGGTAAGTTCTTCCACTTGATGAGATACTCTGAAATTGATTGGGTTTGTAACTGTCAAGTTCTTGTTTCTGTGAATGACTCAAGTTCCAATATGATTTTTCCTTCGTCATCAAGTTCTGGAAATATTGTTTGAACTGGAAGTTTTTCACCTATAGCCTTATTTAAATATGAATTGTGGAAAACTGGATGCGCTTGAGAAGAAGCAGGAAGCTCCAATTTGTATGCGATAGTACCAATATTTTGAAACACCTTGTAAGGACCATAATAATTTGGTGATAATTTATTATCATTCTTAGGTTGGTTGAGGGACATTTTTTTGCATGGTTGTAGCCTTCAAAATACCCAGTCTCCTACATCAAAACTTCTCTCGCTGCGATGTTAATCTTCTTGTTGTTTCATTCGATTTTGTGCCAAATTTAGGTTAACCTTTAAGAGTTGGAGAACTTGTTGATGCCCGATGTGATATTCCATTGATTGAACCTTATAATTTTCTATTAAAGATGATGTGATGGACGGTGGATGATATCCATAAAGTGCCATAAATGCGGTCATTTTTGCTGCAGTATGAAAGGAAGTGTTATACCACCATTCAGCTAGAGGTAACCACTTGACCCATTGTGTTTTTTTATCAGATACAAAACAACGAAGATATCCTTCCAAACATTTGTTCACTATCTCAGTTTTCTCATCGGATTGAGGATGATAAGATGAACTATGTACTAGTTGAGTACCCAAACAAGAAGATAATTTCATCCAACAATTTCTAGTAATGTTTGGGTTTCCATGTAGCTTTTGAAAATTTTCCATAAATGCAGTAGCAACTGTACTTGCTTTAAATGGATGAGATAATGCACAAAAGTGTTTCTATGAACTGTCACCATGATGACACTCTTTCCTTCGGACTTAGGTAAACCTGTGATAAAATCCATTGAAATCTCCTCCCAACATTGACCTAGAATGGATAAAGGTTGTAGAAGACTCGGGGTCTTAATTGTCTCAAATTTATTTTGCTAGAAAACCAAACATTCCACCATAAATTTTTGAATATCATATTTAAGGCCATCCCAAAAAAATTCTTTCTTCACCCTGTGGTAAGTTTTTAAAAATCCCGAGTGTCCTCCAAAGGTAGAAGTGGGAAATTCCAAAAGAGTCTTTTGTTTTAGTTGGGAATTATTACAAAGATATAAGCGATCTTTGTACCATAAGGAATCATTTTTCCAACGAAATGTATCAGATGTACTAGGATCTTGTTGCAACTTTTGAATGAGTGTACACACTCATTTGTCCTTTTTCCATTCATCCCTTGCTTTGGTTATCCATTCTAGTTGGATAATAGAAATGGCACAAAGCACTGCTTCCACCTCTTCATCCTTTCTCGAGAGTGCATCTGCAAAAACATTTAGCTTCCCTTTTTTGTAGATGATTTCAAATTCATAACCCAACATAGTTGTGACCCATTTTTGCTACTCTTTTGAAGATATTCTTTGTTCCAAAAAGTACTTAAGACTATCATGATCAATTTTTACCTTGATGTGTCTTCCCATTAGGTAAGGCCACAATTTCTGTAGTGCATGTAGTATTGCCAAAATTTCCTTCTAATAAATAACTTTCTGTAAATACTTTCCTTTGATTGGACGACTTTCAAAAGCAATGGGTCTTCCTTCTTACATTAAAACAACACCAGTTCCATTTCCTGAGGCATCACATTCCACAATAAAGGTTTTTGTTAAGTCTATTGTAGCTAAGACCGGTGATAGGCACATTGCCTCTTTAAGATGTTCAAAGGCCTTAGTTTCTTCAGGAGTCCATGAAAATGAATCTTTCTTCAATAATGTTGTTAGAGGTTCTAATATTCTCCCATAATTCTTAACAAACTTGCGATAATACCCTGTTAACCAAAGAAATCCTCGCAACTACTTTATGGTTGTGGGGACTTTCCATTCCTTAATGGCTTTAATTTTGTTAGGCTCTACCTTTACACCCCCGTGAGATACAATCTGACCCATATATTCCACCTCTTGTACTCCAAAGAAAAATTTGGATGTTTTTGCATATAATTGTTTCTCCTCCAATAGTTTGAGCACCTTGTCAACATGTTGAACATGATCCTTCCAAGACCTGTTGTAGATTAATATATCATCAAAGAATACTAACACGAATTTTCTAAGGGTTTGAAAATGGAATTAATCAACCCTTGAAATGTAGAAGGTGCTTTGGAAAGGCCAAAAGGCATGACCAAAAAATCATAATTACCCTCCTGAGTTCGAAATGTTGTTTTTAGAATATCTTCAGTCTTCATTCTAATTTGATGATACCTTGAACGAGATCCAACTTGGTAAAATAAATTGCTCCATTTAATTCATCAAATAATTCATCAATCACAGGAATGGGAAATTTATCTTTAATAGTGAACTTATTGATCTCCCTATAATCCAGACACATGCGCCATGATCCATCCTTCTTGTGCACCAATAGTACTAGAGTAGAGAAATAACTTTGACTCGGTTGAATTATACCAACATCTAACATTTATACAATCATACATTCAATTTCTCTCATTTGGACATAAGGATATATATAAGGCCTGATGTTTAGAGGAACACTTCCTAGAATACAATGAATAGCATGATCATGATCACAAATAGGTGGGAGTCCTTTGGGAGTTTCAAACACCTTGGAATGATTGTTCAAGGCTTTTTGGATATCTGGAGAAATAGATGATTTTGATGTTGGAACTTCTAGTGAGCATACTTATGCAATTACGCCTCGTTGTTCCTTCTTCATCAGCTTTGTCATAACATTAGAGATTATTATATTTCTTGGCTTCCCCGTGACACCCTATAATTCAACTTCCTTTCCTTCCAAAAAAATTTTCAAGAAAAGTTCTTGAAAATTAAAAGCTATCGTCCCAAAATATTGTAACCATTGTACTCCTAGTACAACATCAACACCTCCCATTGGAATGGAGAGCATTGGACTATTAAAAAAATATTCCCCCGTGGTTAGCTTGATATTATGGCATTTTCGAAAGCAATTTATAGTTCCTCCATTTACAATCATCACTTGACATTCTGGTGTTGGGTATAGGAAGCAATTCAATTCATTGGCTACCTTACAATGAATAAAATTATGGGTACTACCCAAGTCAATCAACACTATTACCTTTTTCTTCTTGATATGTCCTTCTATATTGAGAGTTTGAGGAGTGCTAATTCCTACCAATGCATTACAGGATACGTTAAGACCCATTTCTTCTTTCTCTAGGGTTGGTTCCTAGTGTATATCCTCTTCTTTTGAAGTTTATTGTTCATTTTCTTCCTCCTCTTCACAATCTATGTAAAATAATCTCTTCTTAGCACACTTATGACCTTTAGTGTATTTTCTTTCACAACTATAACAAAGCCCTTTTCCTCTTTTTTCTTCCAATTGTTGTGGTTTCAACCTTGTAGGTTTGCCATATTTTTACATTCAATTTTTCTTGCCAACCTGAATGGCTTCTCCAATGAATCAGGTTCCCAAAGGCGAACCTCATGTTGGATGTTATCCTTTAAATTCCCTATGAAGATATCGATCCTGTGTTCCTCTAGAATATCAGCTACCCTTGTATTCAATTTTTGGAAGTCCTCAATATGCTCCACCACTAAAAATTTTTGTTTGAGACTTATCATTGGCTAAAGAAGGTGTTTCTCTTTGTATCCTCATAATGTGCTATCATTTACTTTGTAAAAATTGACCAAGTGACAATTTTTTTACAAAAAAAAAGCCATTGATACCATACAAATGTATTTTGTTCTGAATATAAAGTTGCAAGGTGTACCTTTTGTGTGTTTTTCACATTATTGAGATCAAAATATTGCTCCATCTATAGTATCCATGTTACGGTATCCATGCCATCAAACTTCCTCATATTGATCTTTCGAATAGGTGGGTCTTCAATCCAACTTTAGAGTTTATGAAATCACAATTAACATTTATTTTGTTCTCCTCATGAGTTTCATCTACTATCTTTTCTCCATTAGGAATAATTTCTTGTATCAACTTTGTCAAATGTTCCTTCGAACCTTCCATGTCTACTTTTATATCATTCTTCATGTCTTTCATTTTTTCTTCCATGTCTTCCATGAAATTCTTCAAACCATTAATCTTAGATTCCATGCCTTTCTTCAAACCATCAATCTTATCTCTCATGCCCTTCTTCAAAAATTCCATTTCAGTTTTTGTTGCTCTTTGCGAGAGAAAAATTTGGTACACTTTCTCTTGTAATTTTTATATATCATGTTGTGACTTCTTCCTCTTCATGAGTTATAGTAGAGTATTATAAGGGCTTAATGGGCGTTGAATTCTCTTTAGGAGGCATTTTAGAACCCAATACTGATATCTATGCTTCAATATTCCCTTGGAATCACTTCATACATATTTTTCAAATAATACATGCAATTTCAAAAAAAAAATACACACCTTTTTCTTGCTTTTGAGGATCTCTATATTGAAAATGAATTATCTCTGTGATTTCGGATCTTCAATATTTTAAATTTGGTTTGGTAGTATCCCTTTGAATCAAATTTCAAATATATAGGTGATTTGGATTGGCCCAAGACAAAGTTATTAATCTACCACAATGACCTAATTATGGATTTTTTTGTAGATTGAACTTGTACGACGTGCCACGTGTCACTGTTTCCTCCTTCAGCTATGAAATTGATACACATGAATTTACATTCCATTTAATTTTGGACACTTTTTATTTAATTCCAATCCAGTGCTTAGAGAGAGAGTTATGATGCTTTTCCAAAGGTAAAATCTTTTAGATGAAATTCGAGAGCCTGCAAAAATCCTAACTTCCACATATCATATCTCCGAAAATATTGTGAACCAAGATCTGAAATTCTTACACGAAGTTCCTAAGGATTGCTTCAAAATGGGTTTTTTTTTTTAGTGTCTGATCCCTCGTAGCAAAAAAGTTATAGTGAAAATTACATGATGACCTGTTTAAGGCAGAAAAACCCTACAATCCAAAGCTCTGATAGAAAATGTTATGAAACCAAACACAAAAATAGAAGAAATGATAGATCAACGCCTTAGAAAACAACTAATTTGCTGGGGAAACCTCCTTTACATTACATAAATGAACAATTATTAGATGATACAAATGAAAAATCCTCCTTTCTATATATAGGAGTCCAAGGGGTCACAATATAATTCTAGTCGACCTAAAAATAATAATGTAAGGGCCCAATAATAACAATATGGGGTTTACAAAGGTACAAAAATAATAATAAGCGGGCTACACTAACAACAATAAGGGACTACAATAGTAATATAGTTACCTAACAATTTCTATAATTCACTCTCAAGTCATTAGTATTCCATACTTTAAGAGACCATATCAGATGTTGATCTTCATGCTCAACTATCATTTCTTTAGTTGGAAGATTCTAAAATTCAGAACATATCATGCTTATGCAACCAAGCATATTCCTACAACTTTCTCTTCCTATAATAATCTGAAATCATGAATCAAGTTTACTAAAAAAGAATTCAAATTCATGCATACATATTTCTTCATCTATCCATCTACTCCAAAACTGCTTCTTATCTCAAAGATGATACTTCTTCCATGTTGAACTATACCTACAAACTGATAGGAAGCTTACTCGCAAAATCTGAGAGTATAGAATATTCTTGCAATGTCATCATGATTCGTCATCTACAAATTGAAGAATCTCTCATTATTTCTTTCTTGTAGAGTATCTTTGAGATCCTCTCTTGCTATGACATGATACAAAGAGTTGTTGCATGCATTGGTCCTCATGATAGATGACTTCTTTTATGAATACTTAAATTCTTCATATTCATATTTTGTTATCTATGATGCCAAAATTAATACTTCTACATGATCTACTCTCCAAAGTACAAACCTCATTATGATGGAGCTAAGAGAAGAGATCCTTGGGTTCTTCAAACTTAAGCTTATTTTCATGTTATTTTATGTCTTCAACTACGTGAGCTCCATCCCTTTCCTTTTAAGGATTCTTAGGACAATATCTCTTGAAGTGTCCATATAAACTAGTAGCCCTCATTTTGATGAGAATTTTGTTTATTAAATACACCTAATTTCCATATCCAACCATATACCATCCATACATACCTTATTTTGACCAATTTATGCATATTCAGGTATATAAATTATGTTTTTTCATTTTTTAGATATTTTACGAAAATTGGATTTTAAGTGCATTTTTTGATAAAACTAAAAATTCTCGTAATGGATCCATTGAAGTCATACTTTTAGGACACCTGAGCACGAGATGAGCACATATTTAGAAATCTTGGGAAACAAGGATGGACGTGTACCTATTCGTTCGGTCAAACTAAGCTAAAATGGGCCCGGTTAAAGCTGGTCAAACATGATCTGTCATTCAGGAAATCCCTAAGAAATAGGCCAAAATTAGTATTTTGTGGGATTTTCCAGATTTTGTGTGATTGGATGGATGATTTTGACCAAGATAGATGGGATTAGGATAGATATGACTGTTAGAGAAATTTTAGTCAAGTTTGTTTAATATTTTTCTATTTAAGACAAGAACATTGAAGGCATGAACATGAAGAATTTGTATGATTTCATTTTGAGATTTCTAAATATTGTGAGTTAATTGGAGAAGCCGGTTTTATCTTCTTTCTACTCTTCAATGTGATGAGTGATTGATTAAGTTACAGTAGATGAGAAGAACTTTTAGTGTGCAAGGTAAGGTGTGGGGGCCCTCCACCCTTGCCTTGCACACTGAAAGTACTTCTCAGCTACTTCAACTTAATCAATCATTCATCACATTGAAAAGAATAAAAAAAATAGAATTGGTTTCTCCAATTAACTCATAATATTCAGAAATATCAAAATGAAATCATGCAAATTCTCCATGTTCATGCCTTCAATATTCTTGGCTTAAATAGAAAAATATTTAAAAAACTTGACTAAAATGTTTGTAACAGTCATATCTATCCTAATCCCATCTATCTTGGTCAAAATCATCCATTCAATCACACAAAATCTGGAAAATCCCACAAAATACTAATTTTGGCCTATTTCTTAGGGATTTCCTGAATGACAGGTCATGTTTGACCAACTTTGGCCAGACTTGTTTTAGCTCAGTTTGATCGAACCAATAGGTACACATCTATCCTTAGTTCCCAAGGTTTCTAAAATATGTGCTCAGCCCATGCCCAAGTGTTCTGAAAGTATGAATTCAATGGAACCATTATGGTAATTTTTAGTTCTATCCAAAAATGCACTTAAAATCCAATTTTTGTAAAAATATTTAAAAATTGAAAAACATAAATTATATACCTGAATATGCATAATTTGGTCAAAATAAGGTATTTATGGATGGTATATGGTTGGATATAATGGAAATTAGGTGTATTTAATAAGAAAAATTTGATAAAAAACTAGGGCCAACATCTCCCCCTTGCTGATTTGCAAGCATGTCCTCATGCTTGTTTTCTCCTCTTTGACCTTCTGAGCTCTGATGTCACCACTGTACCTGATCCTGATGCCTCTTGTTGTGCTGCTTGTAGAAGAAAATTAATTCCTTTGTACCGTTCTCCCTTGTAAATTGTAGCCATGAACTTCTGTCTCTCATACTTGTACTTCCATGTGTTTTTGTCATTAAGCCACCTATAAGATTGCTTGGAAAGAAGAGTATTCTTTGTTTCTAGTTTCCCAACTTTATCATTCAACTTTTCATTTTCTTTGATCATGTTTTCATTGTTTTTCTTGTACATCTTGTCTTCCTTTTTCAAATGCCTTTTTATAATTCTGTTGACCTCAAATTTCTCTGTTAACTCGTTTATCTTGTTAACGAGTAGCTCTCTTTCCTCTTCACTTGTATCTTTGGAAAATGAGGTGGCTTCTACTTCAACATTGTCAAATTATGAATCCTTATCCATAGTTTCCTCATAGAATTATCTTTGCATTTTCTTAATGATTTCATCAATTTGTTTTTTTGTGGGAGGTGGTTCAACAACTTTTACTTCGGGATATTTTATTTGCTATGTGTTTCTTCTTGACTTTTCCTCATATGCTTCCTAGGAATAGATAGAAAAGATGTTTCCATCTCAACCATGATAATATCTTATTTTTTATTGGACCTAGTCCTAGGATAGAAGGGAGAGTTTATTATGCTTCTTGTCTCATGAACTAGCTTCAATTTCTCCTCTATTACTTGTTCCTCAAAATGATGCAGGGCTAAAAATTCCTTCCACACTATACCCTTGCTTTTCACTTGATATTCTACAAGAATTTTGATAAGCTCCTAGTAGTAGATCTATGTTTCTTTGGTTTTAGTCTCATTTTTCACATTATCTATATTTTTGACCAATTTCTTAGAGAATAAGTATGGTAGATTGATTTTTACTTCTCCCTTTATGTGCTGGAGTAGTCTGATGTGGTAAAGATGTACTACACTATGTATGACTAATACCAATTATGCCCATGGTTCATTGAACCACTCCCTTGGGATGCCATTTGTCCTATCAAATGATCCTTTTCTATGTTTTTCCAAGAAGAAAGTCCTCCCTTTGTCTCTGAAGTGTAAGCCCTTATGGTATTGTTCTCCTGAAAGGGGAAGATCTAGAGCCTGAGAAATGAATTTTTGGCTTAATGGAATAGGTAGGTTCCCCACCATTGTTTGTTCCTGTCCATAATTTTTTATGAATTATTTAGTGATACTTTCATTGTGCACATTAATTTTTTGTAGGAAGCCTATCAATCCTTCTCGATATAGTTTTTCTATAGTTTCCTTTTTCCAATTATCTATCTGGAATTAATTTGGCTCTATTCTGGTGCCATGTGATCTGTAAACCAATTTATATACCCTTTTACTATCAACATTCTCGTCATAAATAAAAATTCATGCATATATATCTCTGTTGATTTATTCATGCATTTTATTCATGACAATTATGTTTACCTCTTCTCTGAAGCTCCTCAAAAGAAATGAAATTATTTGACTTGTGAATCTTCTTCAACCTTCTACAAGAATGAGTCCACTTATTTCTCAAAAACTAATGATTTTTTTTTGTTTATGTATAAATATCATGAGAAATTTGTTAAAATGTTTTTAATTCTCTATCTCCCATTTTTCAATCTCTGTTTTATCAAATTCTCAAACAAATTTCTTCTCTATTTTTGGTGTAGAAATGAATTCTCTGCCTCTAAAATGAAATTCACTGTGTAAGAATTAATCAAAAGTAATATTACAATGTCCTATTGCTCATGAATTCATGCTTGATCCCTCTTCTACAAAGATAAATTTTCACTGTGCATTTGAAATTGAAACAAATTTGGCTCACTATTTGTATGAGAACAACAAGAAACATCTCACTGTTTTTTTCGAAAATCACACAATATGTAAAATTGTATTTTTTTTTTTTACATATGACAACATCGTGGCTTTGTATGGAGGATTTAGATCTCAGTTACCTGATTTGGAGAAATCCTCAAGATATCTCTGAGTTCAACCTCGTTCACCTGTGTTTACACAATGTTACTTCAGTTAAAACTCCTCTCCAACATCTAAAGATTCACATATTTCATAGGTGGCAGAGTCAGGTTTAATGGTGGAAAAAACCCGAATTTATAACTAGAGTTTGACTCATTGTTCAAAAACACACCTTAAACATAACTTCGAGCTTCACTATCCCTAAAATTCGTTTAGCAGTGAATAAAATATGGAATCAATCCTTACCTTTTCACTTTACGAAATTTCTGCAGTTTAATGGAGCTCTCAATCAACTCAACGAATAGAGATCATAGTCTTAAATATTCGTTAAAATAAATGCACATCCTTCTTATTTCTCCACACTTCTTTTCTATTTCTTATGTTTCTCTCCCTTGGTTCAATCTTCTCTACCTTTTCCACAACCTCTTCTCTGTGTTTTCTCCTTATTTCTATCTTTCACGAGGTGCCAAATGCGTGCATGTGTTTGCACATCATTTTCCTATTATTCCTGAGCCTGACTATGGCCGTGATGGTGAAAGAAAAATGATAACATAGAGATTTGTTTGTTTTAATGGTGAAGGCTTACAGTAGTTTTTCATAGGGTTTGAATGTGGTACTACACAGTGTTTTTGAAATGTGTTGATTGTTTCATATGTCGACCTTCTGACTCACATACCTCCGTGGCTGTGTTCCTTTTTCTTGTACACTGTCCTTCTTCCACGATGTTTATACATGTCTTGTTACCACATGCCCACATTCTTTGTAATTTCATTTTTCATTCATGACCGCCCTCATTACCCTGCATGCCCACACCTTAGATTGTATGCATCATACTTTCTTGTCTTTTCAACCTTTGTTGCATTGCATTTTGTTTTCATTTTCACACTTGGGATTTTTCATATTATATGTTTGCATATTGCGCTCATTCCATACCTTAGGTTTTGTCATACGAATTGTTTGCATATTGCACTCATACCTTAGGTTTTGTCATTTTATTATTATTTCTTAATTAATTTTAAAATGACCATAGGATAGGTCATTTTTAAAATTAAAATTTTCCATTATGACACTAACCTTGTGTGGTTTTGTAGGTCAACCAAAATTCCTTAAGGGAAAAATATTGAGTCCTTTATTTTTTTATCAAAATTCTTATAAATTGTTTGGTATTAATGTAGAGGTATACAGAATGATGAATAGGAATGGGGTTAATGTAGGAGGGTTAATGTGGGAAAGGATAATGAATAGGAATTTTGTAGAAAATAATAGGATTATAGTGAATGAAATATGATAATGATGGCTAGGATAATGAATATAATGTTTTGTTTTATGTGGAATGTAGGTAGGATATAGGTAAGAAAAATGTAAAGTGGTAAGCATAATGGAATGCATACCAAGTTAAATTATTTTTAACAATTTCTATAAATTAAAAAAAAAATCAAGATATTTTAAGAGAATTTTTTTTACACTAACAATACCTATACTCCCATAAAATAGATTGATGTCAATACTGGTTGATGATGTCCTTTGATCAAAATACTAGTTGATGGTTGATGATGTCATCATGATCATAATGATGGTTCTTCAAAGATAAATTTTGATGGAATGTAGAGACTTATTTTTTCTTTCATGCTTTTGAATCTGATATTGATTCAGGTTCCTTGAATGGTTATGTTGTTTAGGTCCCTTCTGCAATTTGTAAATGATGTTTCAGCTCCCTTCTAACATGTACTTCATGTCCCTTCTGCAGTGATATTGTAAATAATGTTTCAGGTTGCTTTTGTCATGTAATTCAGGTCCCTTTTGCATGATATTTTCAATGATGTTTCAGGTCCCTTCTGACATGTATTTCAAGTCCCTTATCAATACAATTGCTCAAACTATTACATAGTTTTATTACGAACTTCCCCCTTTTCTTATATTAAGACTTTTCCTCAAGTATTTCATTTCTTGGAGGATTATTTCTGCAAAATAAAACTAAAGTAAAATTAAAACAAAATAGAGAATCCATATTGGCCAAACTAGTTGGTTTTCTGTTATGATTTCAAGTTTGTATTGTGCTAGTCTCCTGGATTCTCAGAATCAAATTCTTTTATTATTATTATTTTTTTTTCATTTTTTTTATAATTTTCTTATTGTGGAAGTAAGGAAGGAATATTATTATGTCGTTCCATTATTTCCATATCAGTTTCTATTGAAATTATTTTTAGGAATTCCTCTTTATTGATAGGCTTATTGTAGATTTTAAGCCTATGTCCATTAACTAAAAATGAAATTGATGCTTCATCGATTGTTTTTATTTTTACTGCTCCATTGTCAAAGATCTCTTCTATCTCATATGGCCCAAGCCAATGAGTTGTAATTTTTTTTTTGAAATCCTTAAACTTGGAGTCAAACAGTAGTGCCCAGTCTCCTTTATAAAAAACTTTATTTTTAATGAATTTTTCATGCCATTTTATTCTCTGTTTTTGCACTAGAGATGTGTGCTCTATTGCTTGCTGTTTTATTTCATCTAGTTCATTTAATTACATCAATCTTTGTTGTTACGCTTCAGATAATTCCATTCTCAATTATTTTTCAATTTTATATGTATGAATTTGAAATTCAATGGGTAACATGAATTCCTTACCATATACCAACTGATATGGACTAAATCCATTTGTGTTCTTCCATGTAATATTGTATTCCCAAAGTGCATCTCTTAAATTTTCCGACCAGTCCTTTCTATTCATCTGTAAAGTTTTGTAATGATATTGTCCAAAACTTTGTTAGTGGACTCCACTTGTCCATTTTCTTGGGGATGGTATAGAATATATTTTTTGTGTTTGATTTTATATGTTTCCCTAAGATACCTTACAATTTTGGAGGTGAATTGTGCTCCCTAGTATGTAAGAATTTGTCTCAGAACTCCAAACCTTACAAATATTTCCTCAAATAGAAAAGAAACCATTGTTTCTTATGTTGCTCTTGCCACTTCCTTTGCCTCCATCCACTTAGTAACATAATCTGTACATACTAGAATGTACTTGTTTCTATTTGAAGGTGGGTTTATTGGTCGCTCAAAGTCTAGAGCCCATTGATCAAATGGTTCTATGAGTACTTGTGGCTTTAATGACATCTCATCTGATATCATAGTTATTCCATTTCTTTGGCGATTGTCACATCTCTTAACATAGGATTTCGAATACTTGAATATTGCTTGTCAGTAGTAGCCAAGTTTGAGCACGTTGTATGATGTTCGCTTGTCTGCAAAATTACCACCACATGTCTCGTCATGAAATTTTTAAAAAATATCTATAATCTTGTCTTCTCTAACACATTTTCTTATTAATAGATCATAACTAGTATAAAATAGGTCACCATTGACTCAACTATATCAACACTTTCTATAATTATATTTATTTTTTGTTTATTTGTGTGATGGGATGGTAGTATTCCAAATGATAAATAGTTGGCCACATATGCAAACCATGGAGTTTTAACAATTATAGAAAATAAATGTTCATCTAGAAAATTATCTGAAACAGGATTTGGATTACCAGGTGAATGAAGTATTGATATAAAGTCTGCTACTTGATTATCCTTACCTGGTTGATCTTGTATAGTGATGTTAAATTCTTGCATCAATAACATCCATCAAGCAATTCTGCCAGTTGTAATTGCTTTGTTCATTAAGTATCTTATGGATGAATGATCTGTGTGAATGAATAATTTATAACCTGTTATGTAATGCCTAAACTTATTAATTGCATGCACTACAACTAACATTTATTTTTCTGTGACTGCATAGTTCAATTTTGTCGTTGTTAAATTTTTGCTTATAAATCATATGGCATAATTAAACTGGTTTTCCTTCCGTCCTAGTGATGCTCCTATAGTTGTGTCAGATGCATCAATATATATATGAAATGGCATTAACCAATTTGGTCCTCCAAGAATGGGTGCAACTGACAATTTTTATTTTAATATTTGAAATGCATTTTGAAAATTATTTTTCCATTGGAATTCAACATCTTTTGCAAGTAACTTGAATAGAGGTAGAGCTATTTTACTAAAATTTTCAATGAATCTTCTATAATACCCCACATATCCTAAGAATATTATTACTTCCTTTGTGTTGTTGGTGGCATTGGGTCCACCTTGATTCCTGAAGAAGAAATATGATGTCCCAATACTATCCCTTCTGTTAACATAATAAAGCATTTTTCATTATTGAGTGATAAATTTTTCTCTATGAATATTTTCAAAACTTTTTCAAGGTTTTTCAAACAATCATCAAATGTTCCTCCATATACAGTGAAATAATCCATGTATACCTCTACACATTCATGGATTATATCAGTAAATATTGCAAGGAATTCTGTTTGAAAAGTAGAAGGTGCATTACATAACCCAAACAAAAAAACATTATATGCATATGTTCCCCATGGAAAAGTAAATGTGGTTTTATCTTGGTCTTCCAATGCTATCTTAATCTGATTGCATCCACTAAATCCTTCAAGAAAAGAAAATTATTTATTCCTAGCTAATGAATCTATTACCTTTTTAATAAATGGTAACCGGAAATGATATTTTAATGTGGCTTTGTTTAGCTCCCTATAGTCTACAGATATCCTCCACTTTCCATTTTTCTTTGGCACCACAACTAGGGGAGAAACCCATTGACTATCAAAAATAGGATAGATGAATCCAACTTGTAACAATTTCTGTAATTCTTCTTTCACTACTTTCATCATAGGATTCATTCTTATTTGATGTTGTCTCACTGGTTTGATACGATCATCAGTGCAGATGTGGTGAATACATGTCTTTGGATGAATCCCTTTCATGTCTGTGTAATCCCAAGAAAAATATTTTGAATATGTATGTAACAATGCTATTTCCTATTTAGATGATACTTTTGTCATCTGGCCTCATGGAAAGAAAAAGTTAGATCTCTTTTTCCTTCATCTTAATAGTCAATCTCGCTCCATAAAATTCACCATGGAGTATGAGGTGGATGGTAGCCTTCCTTTCCTCAATGTTATTATTTCAAGAAAGGATGATGGTTCTTTCTCTCATCAAGTTTTTTGAAAGAAAACTCATACAAAGAAATATCTTCATGCTAGTTCTCATCATTTCCCTGCTTAGAAATTAGGTGTCCTCAACACCTTAGAAACTAGGGTGTTGAGAATCTCTGATGAGTCTCACTTTGAAGGAGAAAAGGCCCATATCCTAAATGTATTTTGTAAAAATGGTTATAGTAAGTCGTAGGGCCCTAAAGCTTTCCTTAAAGAAAAAAAGGTCTGTCAGTTAAAAAAAAAAAATCCTAGTGAATGGGCTTGCAGTGTGGGCTTTCCTTTCATTCAGGGAACCACTAATAGGATTGCTAGGTTCCTTAAGAAACATAGGGTTTCTTCGTCTTTTAAGCCCCTTAACACAATTCACAGCTCTCTCAAATCGGTTAAAGATCCAGTAGACCCTAGGCTAGGAAATTTGTCTACATTAGTCCTTGTTCATGTGTGACACCTTACATTGGTGAAATTGGCCGATCTATAAATCAAAGGATTTATGAACATGCTGTTGACATTAAACATGGAATATCATGCTCCTCTGCCTTAGTTGAGCATGTATAAAAGACTAATCATCATATTTGCATCAAAGAAGCTAAGGTCATTTCTAGGATTGACCATTTTCATGATCGTAAGTTAAGGGAGGCCTTAGAGATTGAAAAAAGTCCTGTTAATCTCAATAGAGATGACGACTGGAGTATCAGTAGGTGTTGGATCCTTGCCTTATATTCTTAAATGTCTTTTGTTTTTTCCCTTCTTCTTTTGCCTTAGTTTTTTAGGCTTGGTCTATGAATTTTTTTTCTGGATGGTAGTTTTCTTTTTTCATTTGTCCTTGTCCCTCCCCAAAAAAATAAAAATAAATAAATAAATAAATATATATATATATATATATATATTTAATTATTATTAAATTAATAAATTATTATTATTATTATTATTATTATTTTTAATCTAAAAATATAATAAAAACTAGCCGTTACTAATTGAATTTATTTTTTAGAGTCAAACTAGCTGTTATCCTAACGACTAGTTTAGCCATTATCCTAACAGCTAGTTTAGCCATTTCTACATCTATTTAAACCCAATGTCTGGATCTGATCTCTCACCTAGTCCTAATGATGAACCACACTGGTTGGTTTGAAACGCGTTGACAACGTTATTTTTCATGTGATTATTATCGAAATAATTATAAATATGTACGATGGATCACAAAAGCCAAAATTCTAAAAAAATGCTACTACCTCTTGTTCTTGTGATGATTGTAAATTATTAGCAATATTCAAATTCCTTCCAAGACTGATTTCATTGATTTTACTCTGTGAGTTGGTAATTGAGTTAACAATAAAAATACTTTGAAATGAATTTTGTAATGATTGAATAGTACAATTTTCCTCTAAACATTGATTTAAAAGATGACTTGCAACTTCGTATTGTGTTATTCTAAGCTGCTCCAAAATATCAAGTTCTGAGATGAAAAGGTCTAATAGATCCTCATTTTCTTCCTCCTCTCTAAAATTATAGACTTGATTAATTCTCATAACATATTGAGTTTCTTGTTCCTGTTGTTCATCAATCCATGATAATAAAGAGGAGATTATGTTGGAGGATAGAGTGTAACATGTTTCCTTTCATCCCCATGTGCTATAATCATACTTCCTGATCTGCATCCAATGAAGGCATATTCTGTGGCTAACCATAGTATGCCTAGAATTAAAGGATGGCGTCCTAAATTTGTTTTTGGCTGCAAGATTATAAAGTCTATTGGATAATCCCATTAATCCAAAGAAACACTGATATCTTCTAATATTCTCTCTGGTACAACTTTAGATCGATCTGCAAGCTCCAAAATTGTAGTAGTAGGTCTAATATTGTGCAATTTCAAGTGTTTCATAGTTTTTGTAGTCATAACATTTATAACTGCTCCCAAATCCATTAAAGTGATTGGAACTGAAAAATTATTGATCGAGATGGTAACCATAGGGATCCTAGGGTCAATATATTTTTCAATTGTTGTTTTTGTTGACATGAGACTAGCTAATTTGCCAATTAAATGGATTGTGAGTGGATCTCTTTTCCTTCTGCTAGTTTTATTGATGCATAACTCTATTATTTTTGCATAAATTGGAATATCTTTTCTAGCTTGTAACAAAGGAATTTTGACATAAAAATTCTTTAATTCATCCAAAATATAAAATTCAAGAAGATACATTGGAATTTTTTGCTCTACTAACCTCTTTGGATAGGGTGGTGTTTAAGTCATAATAGATTTTCCTTTCTGAATTTGATTTCCTAGATGAGATTTTTCAGTTTGTTATCCTTGTTCATTTTTTTCTTCTATGATTGGTGGAGAATATTTTTGTAACACTTTCCCAGACTTTTAGTGGACATATTTATGGGAAGAATAGAGTATGTAGGAAAATATGTTGCTTCTTCGACATTGTATGCTGGTTTATCCACTTTGTTACTTGGATTTTCTACTGGCTGAGCTGGTAATTGAGTTTCTCTAGGTGGGGGTTGTTTAAAAGGAAACTGAAGGATGAGTTCAACCAATATAGATGGGATTAGGATATATATATGAGTGTTAGAGACATTTTAGTCAAGTTTGTTTAATATTTTTCTATTTAAGCCAAAAACATTAAAGGCATGAACATGGATAATTTGTATGATTTCATTTTGAGACTTCTAATTGGAGAAACCAGTTATATCTTCTTTCTGTTGTTCAATGTGATGAATGATTGATTAAGCTACAGTAGTTGAGAAGTAATTTCAGTGTGAAAGTTAAGGGTGGAGGCCCCCCATGCCGAGCTAAGTACACTTTCTCGTTAATTTAGCTGAAATTTCATAAACTAGTTTTGTTTCATGTTTACATAGTTATTTAGATGTATGGAAATCTCTTATGTTTGCTCATGAATCTTAGTTTAAATTATAATCTACATATGAAGGTTCAAACCAGTGTTTAATTTAAACTCTCCTTCTATCTGATCAAAGAATAGAAACTAGAATTCATCTTCCTTTCTTTTGATTAAGTTACTTTTTGAATTTCACGTTTTCATACAATGGTATTAATTATGAATAAACTTATAAAGAAGGACAACATGCACTTCCTTAGCTAGGAGCCTCTTCTCTTATTCTTTTATGCATCATAAGTTTTTTTTCATCAGTGATTTTGATTTCTGTTCATGAAGTAGTATTGTAGAGAAGGTCAAGCTGGTTCTCCTAGGTTAGGAGCCTCTTCTCATGAAAATTAGAAATTACTTAGTTAAATTTTATATTTGTAATATGAATTTATTTCAAGTTCTATAATTTGTCTTCTAAAATTGACTATAATTGAAATCCATATATTTTGGACATGCTTCCAAGTTTTACAAACCCAAATTGATAATTAAATACTTATGTTAGTTTACCTAGTAAATTGACCCAACACTCATTACATTCAAATCATTGTATTCTAGATATATTTATCTTCTTTTGATGATGTTCAAACTTCCTAAACTTCCCTTTACTCAATTTCTTAACTTTAGTAGCAAAGGATTAAGACTTACCATTGGGATCAGTGTCATCCTTTGCCTTATATTTAGTCTCTTATAAGATGCATTGAGACCACAAATAATCTTGGAGTATCTTTCCATGAGCAGATACTAGTCACAAAAGTGTTCCATTTTGGAGGTAGAACATTGAGCACACAGGTTTTCAATTTTCCATTTGCAATTTATATAGGAGCTTGGAATTGATCCCTCAACTGAGATGTCTTCACTAGGTATGAGGAGATGTCTTCATCATAGTATAGCCTTTACTTGTACAAGCGACTCCTCAAAGATACATTTTGTATTGAATTTATTACTGCATATATATTAGTCAACCTGTCATAGATGTCTCTTTCCTTAGCCAATTCTGCAACAAATGGAATAAGGTGATCCCTGATTGATTCAATAAGGATTCTTTGATCCCTTGTTTCATACTTGAATTATTTGTTCCATTATTTGGTGCTGCTCTTATATGGTTTTGCAACTTTTCCTATAACATGGTCCATGACATCATTTTTTATGAGGATAAGATCTATCTTGTTCTTCCATGCTTGGAAGTTGGATGTCCCATCGAGCTTATTTCTTTCTTCGTAGAATGAAGACATAGTATTAGATGCTTGATACATACAGAGAAATACAGACATTACTTGAATTTGATGACGCCTTTAAGGTTCAATTTAATTGTAGGCTTGTTTTAAATGGTCCCATGACTAAGATGACAAGCTTTTGCTCCTTTTATCTTCTTGTTAGGGTACAATGTACTTACCACTACAAAATTTCCAACTCAAACTTATTCTATTCCAAATAATTGTGGATGCCTTCTCATCAACATATCTTAAATTCACTATTTTAACAATAGATTTGGTACTTTTCTTCAGGCTATTGACCTATGTAAATAATCTGCAACTTTGGTCCTCTGGTTAGGGCTTACAACAATCACTACAAAAATATTGAGACTAGGCTTAAAATTCCACTCCAACTTGTGATCTCCTTTTAGTTTCCAGGTGAATTATTCCCTGGCTTAAAGTTCTTCTTCTAAGCCACTCTAGACCTTCCAAACTTAAGACTATAAAACTCACCTTTCTTGAAAATTGAGATAGAAACTACGACCTACGTTAGGCCTCTTCTCAAGATTCCTGTAGAGGTTTTTAGGCCTCTTAAAATACTCCAGAACCCTCGAATCTGTAGCACAAAGTTTCATATTTGTTAGCTGATGTTGTAGCCTTATACTAGCCCTCAGAACCTCCTGAGGAAGATCTACCAAAAAAATCAGTCTTGTTCACAAAGGTATTCGAGTTCCCAAACTTTCCTTTGATCCCACATTCAAATTTCAACTCTTTATTACTTTTATTTTCTCTTGATTGATTCAAACTTCAAATAATTCATAAACAACCAATTTTCCTTGACTTGAAACAATAGTGATCTTCCAGCTGCCTATGACCTTGACCTTAGCTCTATGTAACACCCCTAGTTTTATGTTTTTCAAGTTAGACAGTTGAACTTAAATCCAAAGGGGAGTGGACCCCAATGGATAAGTATTGTGTGGATGTAATTAATTATTTAATTATGAAAAATAAATAAAATATTTCTGTGCATATTGACCAAATGAAAATTTTGAGATCACTTTCCAAATCCATGAGGTGTGGAAAGAGGCAAATACTATCCCCAAAAATATTTCAAAAATCCTTGAAAGAATTTATTTCTAATTTAGATTTTTGAGGAAAAATATAGATTTCCCCAATGAGGTGGAGAGTAGTTGGGAAGAGGTAAAAAGCTGGAAAAGAAGAAAGCAGCTTTAAAAGTCCCTAAATAAGGGAAGCCTAGACAAACAGGAATAAAAGCATCTTGTAATTTTGGACGCAGAATTAGAAACATACTTTGGGGAGCATAAGCTTAAATACGATACTCCAGAACAGATTGGGGGTTGGTCTGTTCTAGGAGAGGATCTCAGCTTGGGTTGAGTTCTGGAGACAGAGGAACTCTAAGGTTGGGAGGATTGGTCTGCACAAAAGTGGTATGTACATAGATTTTATGAATGATTAAGTTTGATGCGGTTAGTCAAGATGAAAAAATGATGTAGTGATTATGGTTAATTTAGTTATTGTGTTACTATCTTCCTTACATTTCACAGAATTAAATAGAAGAAATAAATCTTCTTCTTCTCTGTATTGTAGTAAGGAAAAATCCCAGGGATTACTATTAGCCAGAGTCTCTAAACCATTGATTGGCTTAAATCTGGATATAGGAAATAAAGGACTCCTGGGTATAATTATAAGTGTAACTTTAATCTGCTTCTTTATAAGGAACAAATAGTAGAATAGAAAGATATAGAATTTCCATAATCATATCTAGTAGTTGCAACTAAATTATACTTTGTGTACATTCATGCATATTAGCAGAGTAAATAAATTTAAAGTTAATGAAAATATTTATGATCAATTAAGTTATACAGTGCATTAGAAAATAGTAGGGTACTGTGAACAGATATAAAAATGTACTTCTGTTGTAGTATATGGTATGCTGGACATGTAGAATATAAACTCAAATCAGAAAATATACTAGCTGATAAATGTATGAAAAGAGACAAAGTAATGCTATTACATCATTATGGAGTCCTCTTATCTGTAGCATTCAAGAAAAATTATTTGTTGAGAAAAAAAAATATCAAACAGTTTTATAACAATTTCTTTGATATACTGTACCCATTGTGAAATTTTTTACTATGTACAGAAATTATTATTCATTCAAACAGTTAACACAGAACCAAAAGAGAACCTATTCCTCTAATATAGTAATTGACATATACAAGCTGTCCTAATCGAAATGTATTGACTCCATAGTAAAAAAATCTGTTTTATGAAAATACAGATGCACTTCACAACTGTAGAAGTAATGTAAATTATAGGTACATACTGTTAGTTTAAGGACATTCAGCCAGATATATACATATATATTTTGAAAATCCTTACAGAAAAGTGTTATAAGAATGATTATTACAAACATTACAAATGTTCAAAAGAAAAAATACTTCTGAATGTGTATATAAAAGCCCTAAGGAAATTTGCAGGCTGTGGAAACAAGAAAAAATAGAAAATGAACCCCTGACAAAGGGAAAAAAGTATTCTGGTGTCGAGATTCATGTTAGAGAATCTCCACTACTTGTGTACTATATTACAAATTACATTGGGTAAATTTTCCCGAGGAAATTCTCGGTATATTTCTCTCCAGCAAATAATGGCTAACTCTCGGAATACATGGTTCCATATAAGAAGGAAAATGAGTCATTCATACTGACCTGTAATAAAAGAGAATAATCTTGGTGTCAATGGACCACGGGAAAATAGTACAGGAGTTTCAAATCGAAAACAAAGGCACTCCAAAGTAGGAATTACCTGCAAAATCAACCGAGACAAAAGCATATGAGTAAGGGTATTAACCAGTATAGAAACAAAGGAGTTAATAGAGGTTAAGGAAGGTCGAACGAAAATATACGTACCCCAATGACTACCGCGTAAGAATTAAATGGCTCTGTGTGAGGAAAGAGAATTTAGATACCAAAAATGATGACGGTCACTTGAACATAAGAAAAAAATACGAATAAGAATTTTAATAGAGGAATAATCACCTGAGAAAAATTCCTGCTAAGGGTAAATGCAAGGAGGGCTGAGGAGACTCAGCCGAAATTTGCATTGGCGTAAGACTCTAGCTGAGGAACGACACCCAACTTGCCAAAGACGAACCCATAACTCATATAAGACGTAAATCGAGGAAGTGGAAATCGATTTCCATAAGAAACATAAACCAAAAACAAATCAAAATAGAAATTGATGGTAACACTAGAATTAAATGAAGAATAGAGTGAAATCGATTGGAATGAAACCATATCTCATACAATGTTCACCACAGAATGCCAATCTGAACCCATCTCGTTAGAGTTGGAATAAATTTACTACATGTATTCATAAGACAAGCAGTAGATTCATACCTATGAACAAAACGTCTTCGTATAGAGGCAGAGCACTGATGACAACCGATAGCACAAATGCAATGGAAGGAGGAATAGAACGTAGGCGGGGAAATTTTATGGGAAAATGAAACCTAATCAGTGAGTAGATCCAACCATCCATGTGTAAGGATCGGGGAGTCGAGGCATCGATCTAGACATCGACCTCTGTTATGAATATTGTGATAAAACATCGATACAAATGCCAACCACATAAATCACATGGACTAGATTCATACATGCATTATGCAGGACGCGATCACATGGAAAGCGACGGAATAACAATAAATAAAAAATGCAACACTCAACTCGTTCTTCTTGTCACTTAAATGAACTGCAGTTGTCACAGTACAAGTGACTTAAAACTCTATACGGAGTTCAGATGTCGAGGCATACAAAAATGTCAATCTTGGTGGTTTAATCGAAAACCACAACAACCTCAAATAAATTTGAAGAGCACCAATGAAATTCCGATGTATTTAAAAGTCTGATCTGACTGAGTCATTAACGTAGAGGGCACTTTAGAATTCAATGCGTTAGGGGAAATGAACAACATAGAGCCACGTAGAGAAATTTCCATAACGATTCTATGTTAGTCGAAAACCTTAATGTCAATACAAAAATTTGCCATATGCTCACCATGGCGGTAAGGGCATAGCTATATACATACCATGTAAATCAAACAAAGTATTGACCATAATTTCATAAAAGGATGTTATGTGTCATGTACACAAAATGATAACTACAAATCCTAAAGTCCCCAATGATATCGTATACGATGTTGGAGTTACTATAGCATCATGCGACACATTACAAAGACTATCGCTTGTAGCATTGAAATGAGATAGTAAAATGCCACAACCATATGTATGCATATGCCCGACTAAGCATGACATAAGTTACAATTGTTAAATGTCAAGATGGGATGCATATTATATGGAGTTAATTAAATGAAGTGTGAGGGTCAAGGAAAAACAAAAGTTAAATTGATCCTTATACCAAATAGGGTTAAATAGGTTGACAAAAGAATTGGAGAGGATGCAAATCATTTATAGGGGTATTGATATATATATAGAAGCAGTAGAAGAGAGAACCATGAAAGGGATCTCTGGTCTGAAGAGTACAGTCCAAAAGTAAATGAAAAATTAATTGCGGGAAATTAAGGTATATGTAGCGTCATCTACATTAGTTAAAAGGGTAGAAAAACTTACTGTAAGTGGAATTACAACATAGAAAATTTATGAAAAAATTATTATTACAGTAAGAAATTTTTTTTTTTTTAGTGGAGATATGACAAATGGTATTAGAGCTCATGTTTGAAAAACTGGGCTGTTGTTGTGTGCTCACCGTATAAATTATTTTTTTCTTTTTGGAAAATTTTCTGTTACTGATGTGTTCTGTTTAGTGTACAGTGGTACTAGAACTGAAAATTCAATGGCTGAAGGAGATGCGATTTATGTTGATCTGTGTGATGAAGATAGCACACCAGATCCCAATGCTCCTTTGATGAGTATGTTGCACAGGTTGCAACGGGAAATGGCTGAGCTAAGAAGCCAAAATGACAGGCTGTCATTAGCCAGTGAGGAGCAGGAAAAGCTCATAAGAGAACTGAATTCGCGGAACAACTAAGAAGGTGAAGGTTATGGAAAGAGGAAGAAAGGAAAGTTTTATGATGATTCTAAGGAAGATGACACTAATAGACACCAGTCTAAACAGAGGAAGGAATTACAGGGTGAATTCCGAAAAATTAAACCTCCCTCCTATGATGGGGAGAAGGAGGAAGATGGTGAGGCATGGTTGTTGAATATGATTAAGTATTTGCATGTCTATGAATATGAGAGAAATTTAAAGGCCAGAATAGATGTCTACTAGTTGCAGGGTAAGGCTACTTTGTGGTGGGAGGAGACGAAAATGGTCCATGCCATTGATGAAAAAATAATGACATGGGAAGATTTCCAAGTCAAGTTTAAAAACCACTATTTGAACGAACGTTATTATGATGATAAAGAAAAGGAGTTCCATGAACTCAGATTGGGACAACTCACCATAGATGATTTTGTCACCAAGTTTACAAATCTGTTAAAGTATGTTCCTTATATTCATGAGGAGAAGGAAAAAGTACAAAGCTTTTTGAACTGTTTACCTACTGTGTACAAGGAGAAGATAGAGTTCGATAATCCAAAAACTATGGATGAAGTAGTGAGGAAAGCTAGATTATGTTACCAGCAGTTTAAAGGAAAGGGTGAGCATGGGAAAAGCCAAGTAAACAAGGGTGAGTTCAAAGGAAAGAAACATAAACCAACTTACTTGAAGAATTTTGGTAGGGATCATCAGTGGAAGAAATTTAATAAACCAAAGGAAACTCAAACTGCTCAGTCCCAAGTTGGTTCCAAACAGCTAGATGGAGATAATAAGAAGGAAGAAACAACTAAAATGCGGGAGCCTTTGAAATGTTGGGGCTGCGGAGAACCTCATTTGTTGAGGTAATATCCACACCAAAATATTCAGATGGTTATGAGAGATCGAGAAGCTACCACAGTGAATGATATAGCAAGGAACATACCCACTATCAGTGCAGCCTTGGAGAATCGGAAAGCTAAACACCAGGCTACCATGGTTGAGATGGAAGGAAATATTGTTAACCAAGCTATTACAGTTTTAATTGATCCAGGTGCTTCTTTGAGTTACATTAGTCCACAAGTTGTAGAGAAATGCAATCTAAAGACTGAAAAATTTTCGCAGTCTTGGTTGGTCCAGTTAGCCGCTGGTACCAAGAGAAAAGTAACTCATAAGTTACCTCAAAGACCAATTAAATTAAATGATTTTAAGACATAAGTAAACTTAAACATTTTTCCCTTAGGCTCATATGACTTGCTGATAGGAATGGACTGGTTAGAAAAGAGAAAGGCTATGATGAACTGTTGGGATAAAACTTTTCATTGCTTAGATCAGGAGGAGAGACCCTTTTCAAAGGAAAACCAAAACCAATTTCTGTAAGACAAATATCAGCTCTGCAATTAAAAAGAACAGCTAAAAAAGGATATCAAGTATATGTTGTACATGTTGAGGAATTAGGACAGCAACCTGAAGAAATCCTGCTAGACACCTTACTAGTGGTAAAGGATTTCAAAGAATTTTTTCCGGATGAGATTCCTCATCTTCCCCACAAAAGACAAATCGATTTTTCCATCGATTTGGTGCCAGGAGCAACACCCGTTTCTAGAGCCCCTTACCGAATGAGCCACCCTGAACTCATGGAGTTGAAAATGAAATTGCAAGAATTATTGGATAAAGGTTATATCAGACCAAGTGTGTCACCTTGGGGAGCACCAGTGCTATTCGTGAAAAAGAAGGATGGAACTTTTAGAATGTGCATTGATTACCGTCATCTGAATAAGTTGACAATAAAAAACAGATACCCATTGCCCAGAATTGATGACATTTTTCATCAAGTAAGATGGGCTTCTGTATTTTCTAAGATTGATCTGAGGACTGGTTATCACCAACTCAGAATTAAGGAGGAAGACATTAGTAAAACATCTTTTCGAACCAGGTATGGTCACTACGAATTTGTAGTCCTACCTTTTGGTTTGAAAAATGCCCCTGCCACTTTTATGTGCTTGATGAACAATGTTTTGAACAAGTTGTTGGAAATATGATGCAGAGTGTTGTCCTTGATGGCGACCCACTAAATGAAGATGAAGACATGCGACTGTTGAAATGTGTTGTCCTTGATGGCAAACCACCTGATGAAGTTATTCTTGACTTTATGGACTTGGTAAATGATGTAAATCTGATATGGTATGATGTTTGTTGATAATATGATGCTAAAGGCAACCCACTTGATGAAGATGATGACAACTTACTTGATGAAGTTGTGCTTGATAGAATATGTCCTTGATGAAGGAAATCTGATGTATCTATAGTGAGTACAGAAGGCAATGAAGAAAGGATTTCAGCATGTGCTATTTATATGATGAAAAAGAGTATCTCTCTAGGCATACGCGGATATGTCTAGGGGAAGTCGCGTATGCACGCGGGAAAGAACGTGACAAGTCGCGTATGGGAAAAAGTGCTCTTAAAATGAAAAACTGGGGGTAACCACCATGGTATTGATCCATTGTATTGGTTAATGATCCGCTGAATTGACCCCGTCCAGGAATACCATCGGAAGTAATGTAGTTTTGGGCTCATGGTATTGAAAAAGGGGCTCATGGTATTGAAAAAGGATAAACCTATATAAAGAGATGAAATTCATTATGCAAATGAGGAAGCGTGGGAGCAAGATGTCTGAGCTTGAATGAATACTTCTCTGTGAAGTATATATGTATGGAAAGGGTAAAGGTTTGATGATAGATCTGAATCTATGATGCACCTATAAAGAAATGATGAAGCGGGATATCTAGATCTGAAATGTATCTGTATTTGCTAGATCTTTTTATGGAGTGATTAGATCTATGATGAGGCGAACATCTGTTTGAAGTAAAGGGTTGAATCTGAAATAAATATCTGATCTGAAGAAGTATGCAGCTCTGTAATGGTTGAAGATCCATACGCTAGTTCGCTGAAGAGGAAGCGCGTATATACGCAGCTTCACTGAAGAGAAAGCGCGTATGCGCAATGAAATAGCTCTGTAATTTGTACAGAAGTATACGCGGGTTTGTATGGTAGAAAGTGCGTATATACGCGACATCAATGAAAGGAAAGCGCGTATGCAAACTAGGGTTTGCTGAAGTCTGTGGTAAGAAATGTCTAATCTGTTCTGTTGGTTTACTAATATCTGTCAGTGAGTTATATGTATCTTTTTCATGGTTGACTGTGCTTAAAAGTATGGAAAGGGTGCAGTATGAAAATATGATGAAATGTGGCCTGCAAGTGGTGTCCTAAAGGAAGCTTTGGATCCAGTGTGAAAATTGATGAAACGTGGTCCATAGAGGTGCTTAGGGATGTAGCCTTCAGTCAGGGGGTGGTAGCTCCCTTCCAGGTGAGGTTGGTAAACGAGATCAGGGGGTCGTAGCTCCCTTCCAGGTGAGGCTGGTAAATGAGAGCAGGGGGTCGTAGCTCCCTTCCAGGAGAGGCTGGTAAACGAGTCAGGGGGTAGGAGCTCCCTTCCAGGAGAAGCTGGTAAATGAGCGCAAGTGGGTGCCTGCGTTCTGGTAGAGTCTGCACCAGCACATATGTTGTAAGATGTTTTCTCTATAATAAAATATTGAAGGCTGAGCAACTGCAGCGGTGGTTTTCTCCCGACTTGGGTTTCTACCTAAAAATCCTGGTGTTCATGTGTGATGCTTTGTGTGATGGTTTATTCTGTTCTTACTGCACATGTTTACTGTTTATTGAACATCTGATGAATGACTAATGGAATAATATAAGCAAAGAACTAATTACATAATTAGATCTCTGTGTATACGCGAGTTGCATGAAGGATATCCGCGTGTATACGCGAGTTTACTAAATGAAAGTAGTGTATGGGTTTTAAGGAATGAAAAAGTGAAAAGTTTGAGTATGTAGTAAATACTGATTCACCCCCCCCCTCTCATTATTTTTCCGAACAATTGGTATCAGAGCATGGTCCTTCTGCAGAAGCTTGATCACTTGAAGGAGATCCGTCGCAATGGGAAAGAAGCAAAAGAAGAAGGTTACTCAAAGAAAGAAGATGCCTCGGAAATCATGTATAGCAGAAATTGAAGGAGATGAAACAGGTATTGATCGTTGTTATTGTATTTTACTTAACTGTATATGCAAGGGTTATGATAGTGGAAGTGATAGTATGGATCCAGAAGTTTCTGACGAAGCTCTACAAGTGCTCATGGCAAAGAAGCAAAAGAAGAAGTCCACTGAAATGAAGATAGTTCAGAAAACTTGTGCAGGAGAAAATGAAGAAGATAAAAAAGGTATTGAGTATTATTCTTGTGATTCATTTTCCTATGCATACAATGGTGAAGAGAGTGAAAGTAATGTGATGGATCTAGAAGAAGCTATCAAGATCAGAGTTGAAGATCAACTTATATCATATAAAGAAAAGGATTCTATCAACAAAGAGTTAATCTCTAGAATAAAAGAACAGATGAACACGTATCAAAGGTTGTATGACAATGTAACCAATCAATGTAAAGGGCTTGAAGTAGAAAACGTTTCTCTAAAATCAGATATGGAAAAATCAAAAAGGAAGAATGAAGGTCTTAAAGCTGGAATCATCTCTCTACAAGCAGAATTTGAAGCCGCAATCATCTCTCTGCAAGAATAACTTGAAGCATCAAGTAAGAAGAGTGAGGAACCTCTACAATCATTTGAAAAGGAAGGACTTGAAGCAGAAATCATTTCCCTCAAAGAAGACCTGGATAAATCAAATAAGAAGAATGCAGGACTTGAAGCAGAAAACATATCTCTGAAAGAAGATCTCGAAGCATCGAAGAAGAAGAATGAAGAGCTACAACAAACATGTGAAGAAAACGAAAATTGGTTGAAAGAAGAGATTCTAAATCTGAAGGATCAAGTAGAAGATGGAAGAAGGAAAGAAGAAAGCATGACAAAGCAATGTCAAGCCATGGAGTTTGAGGTAAACGTTCTCAAAGGTAAATTAGAGGAAAAGGTTAAACTTTTGAGGTTTCAAGATAGTACTAAGATTCTGGACAATATTCTTAGTAGTCAAAGGTCTCCTTCTATCAAACTTGGTCTTGGTTTCCATGAAACATTTAAAGGAAAATCTGGCTCACAAGGAAGTGCTAAAAATTCAGAGGATGTCAGTGCAAAATCTGAAGTGTTGAAAGAGACAAAAGATCAACCAACAATCATGAATTCTCAAAGGAATTAATTCAAGAACGTTGAATTTTTTAAATGTCATAATTATGGGCATGTTGTAGCAAATTGCAGAAGCAGAACAATTCAGCCACAATCAAACAGATTCTATTCAGAAAGGTACTCAGGTTGTTTTAAGGGATATTGTTTTTCATGCAACAAATATGGTCACAAAGCTGATAATTGTAATAGAAGGAAGAATAGAAAATCTCATTATGATTCTTATGTTTATTTCTCTGGCCACATGAGATGTTATGCTTGTAACAAGTATGGACATGTAGAAAAGGAATGCAGGATGAACAGATTTGGGAAAGTGGACAATTTTCAGCACACAGTTGGAAAGCTCAAGCAAATTTGGAAAAAGAAGGAGGACCAATCAGAAACGTATGGAATTCTGACCCTACTGCAGTCATACGCTTTTGAAGCTTACTTCTCTGATTGACTGCAGGAATGATGTGGGATACATTATGAGATTTAGTAATGTATCGTCACAGGGGGAGCAATGTATGATGATTCTCATGATTGATTTGATTGTTCTGGTTATATGTATTTCTGACAGAGCATCTGATATGAAGAAGACAGGTACAGGAAGTACAAGTTCAGGGGGAGATGAAGGAATGTGAAAATTTTTATACTTCACTTTCCATACGCGGGTTATATGAACAAAAGTCGCATATACACGCGAGTTTCAGCAGACACAGTCACGTATGCCTTGATGATGCATTTTTTGAAGATCGGACGAGAGGTTAGGGGAGCATCGTCGATTGTTAATAACTATATTGTTTGCTCAATATAAACAATTTCTCGGTTCTAAATGATGATGATATGATACTTGATGTCTTATGTTGAAAATATGGATGAGTCTTGTTTGCTTATTGAATAAAAAGTGGTAAATTTCTTTGAGGTAGAAAGACTGGTAATTCGAGATAATAAGACGAATGATGCGAAGGGTATTTCTTGATGACTTCTTGATGAACCTCGTCGGAGTTGCACAAGTTAAGAAAGAAGCAGTTCAAGAGGCAGCCGAGTTGAATACTAATGATTGCATTGTTGGCAATATGATTGATTATTCTTAGCTATTGTGATCTTGTTGGTATCTTATTTGATTGTTCCGATTCTCACACTTAATTCTCTGATGTTTTGATAAAGATGCCTTGATGATTTGTTGGTGAAAGTGTTCAGGATGCACAAACTAAGGGGGAGCCTTGGTCATATGAAAAGGATGCTTGGATGCACAGATTCAGGGGGAGCATTAGTGTTGCTGAGTATAATGCATTGTTGGCATTATGTTGATTCTGAAAAATGTTCTCTTTCTTGAGGAATTTCTAGGTGTTGGTCTTAAATGGTCATTTGGTGAAAAGGTCTTGTTGAGACTCATGATGTAAAATTGTAATATTCAGTCATGTAAGGACTTATCAAATTTGTAAACCCACTTGGTTGGGTAGCTAAGTCAAAATTTTGTAAACTCACTTGGTTGGGTAGTTGAATTGAAATGTGTAAACCCACTTGGTTGGGTATTTGAGTCTCATATGTAAATCCACTTGGTTGGATATGTGATGTAAGTATGAGTCATTGGTGATAGGAAGTTCATAGAGTCATGTACTTCATTGAAAAACATGTTTAAAGATTCAGCATGAACTCAGAGGGAGCTTGGCCACTTCAGTATATATCAGATCTGCAGAACGCTTCTTCCACATGCGGAGAAAAGGGGGAGAGTATGTTGGTTTTTGATCCGCCCTTTTCCCTTGATGTCAAAGGGGGAGAGTGACATGGTGTTTGAATGAAAATAATGATGTCAAATATTTGGGAGAGTGACATGGTGTCATTGTATCTATCTGTTGTGGTAACCAAACATCATCGTGGTTGCCATCAAGTCCAAAGGGGGAGATTGTTGGCAATATGATGCAGAGTGTTGTCCTTGATGGCAACCCATTGAATGAAGATGAAGACATGCGACTATTGACATGTGTTGTCCTTGATGGCGAACCACCTGATGAAGTTATTCTTGACTTGATGGACTTAGTAAATGATTTAAATCGATGGTATGATGTTTGTTGACAATATGATGCTAAAGGCAACCCACTTGATGAAGATGATGACAACTTACTTGATGAAGTTGTGCTTGATAGAATATGTCCTTGATGAAGGAAATATGATGTATCTACAGTGAGTACAAAAGGCAATGAAGAAGGGATTTCAGCATGTGCTATTTATATGATGAAAAAGAGTATGTCTCTAGGCATACGTGGATATGTCTAGGGGAAGTCGCGTATGCACGCGGGAAAGAACGTGACAAGTCGCGTATGGGCAAAAGTGCTCTTAAAATGCAAACCTGGGGGTAACCACCATGGTATTGACCCATTGTATTGGTTAATGATCCGCCTAATTGACCCCGTCCAGGAATACCATCGGAAGTAATGTAGTTTTGGGCTCATGGTATTGTTTTGGCTCATGGTATTGAAAAAGGGGCTCATGGTATTGAAAAAGGATAAACCTATATAAAGAGATGAAATTCATTATGCAAATGAGGAAGCGTGGGAGCAAGATGTCTGAGCTTGAATGAATACTTCTCTGTGAAGTATATCTGTATGGAAAGGGTAAAGGTTTGATGATAGATCTGAATCTATGATGCACCTATGAAGAAATGATGAAGCAGGATGTCTAGATCTGAAATGTATCTGTATTTGCTAGATCTGTTTATGGAGTGATTAGATCTGTGATGAGGCGAACATCTGTCTGAAGTAAAGGGTTGAATCTGAAATAAATATCTGATCTGAAGAAGTATGCAGCTCTGTAATGGTTGAAGATCCATACGCTAGTTCGCCGAAGAGGAAGCGTGTATATACGCGGCTTCACTGAAGAGAAAGCGCGTATGCGCAATGAAATAGCTCTGTAATTTGAACAGAAGTATACGCAGGTTTGTATGGTAGAAAGCGCGTATATACGCGACATCAGTGAAAGGAAAGCACGTATGCAAACTAGGGTTTGCTGAAGTCTGTGGTAAGAAATGTCTGATCTGTTCTGCTGGTTTACTAATATCTGTCAGTGAGTTATATGTATCTTTTTCACGGTTGACTGTGCTTAAAAGTATGGAAAGGGTCTAGTATGAAAATATGATGAAATTTGGCCTGCAAGTGGTGTCCTAAAGGAAGCTTTGGATCCAGTGTGAAAATTGATGAAACGTGGTCCATAGAGGTGCTGAGGGTTGTAGCCTTCAGTCATGGGGTGGTAGCTCCCTTCAAGGTGAGGCTGGTAAACGAGATCAGCGGGTCGTAGCTCCCTTCTAGGTGAGGCTAGTAAACGAGAGCAGGGGGTCGTAGCTCCCTTCCAGGAGAGGCTGGTAAACAAGTCAGGGGGTAGGAGCTCCCTTCCAGGAGAGGCTGGTAAACGAGCGCAGGTGGGTGCCTGCATGCTGGTAGATTCTACACCAGCACATATGTTGTAAGATGTTTTCTCTAAAATAAAATATTGAAGGCTGAGCAACTGCAGCGGTGGTTTTCTCCCGACTTGGGTTTCCACCTAAAAATCCTGGTGTTCATGTGTGATGCTTTGTGTGATGGTTTATTCTGTTCTTACTGCACATGTTTACTGTTTATTGAACATCTGATGAATGACTAATGGAATGATATAAGCAAAGAACTAATGACATAATTAGATCTCTGTGTATATGCGAGTTGCATGAAGGATATCCGCGGGTATACGCGAGTTTACTAAATGAAAGTAGCATATGGGTTTTAAGGAATGAAAAAGTGAAAAGTTTGTGTATGCAGTAAATACTGATTCACCCCCCCCCTCTCATTATTTTTCCCAAATATTGGTATCAGAGCATGGTCCTTTTGCAGAAGCTTGATCGCTTGAAGGAGATCCGTCGCAATGGGAAAGAAGCAAAAGAAGAAGGTTACTCAAAGAAAGAATATGCCTCGGAAATCATGTATAGCAGAAATTGAAGGAGATGAAACAGGTATTGATCGTTGTTCTTGTATTTTACTTAACTGTATATGCAAGGGTTATGATAGTGGAAGTGACAGTATGGATCCAGAAGTTTCTGACGAAGCTCTACAAGTGCTCATGGCAAAGAAGCAAAAGAAGAAGGCCATTGAAATGAAGATAGTTCAGAAAACTTGTGCAGGAGAAAATGAAGAAGATAAAACAGGTATTGAGTATTATTCTTGTGATTCACTTTCCTATGCATACAATGGTGAAGAGAGTGAAAGTAATGTGATGGATCTAGAAGAAGCTATCAAGATCAGAGTTGAAGATCAACTTATATCATATAAAGAAAAGGATTCTATCAACAAAGAGTTAATCTCTAGAATAAAAGAACAGATGAACACGTATCAAAGGTTGTATGAAAATGTAACCAATCAATGTAAAGGGCTTGAAGCAAAAAATGTTTCTCTAAAATCAGATCTGGAAAAATCAAAAAGGAAGAATGAAGGTCTTAAAGCTGGAATCATCTCTCTACAAGCAGAATTTGAAGCCGCAATCATCTCTCTGCAAGCAGAACTTGAAGCATCAAGTAAGAAGAGTGAGGAACCTCTACAATCATTTGAAAAGGACTTGAAAGCGAGAAATCATTTCCCTCAAAGAAGACACGGATAAATCAAATAAGAAGAATGCGGGGACTTGAAACGAGAAAACATATCTCTAAAGAAGATCTCGAAGCATCGAAGAAGAAGAATGAAGAGCTGCAACAAACATGTGAAGAAAACGAAAATTGGTTGAAAGAAGAGATTCTAAATCTGAAGGATCAAGTAGAAGATGGAAGAAGGAAAGAAGAAAGCATGACAAAGCAATGTCAAGCCCCGGAGTTTGAGGTAAACGTTCTCAAAGGTAAATTAGAGGAAAAGGTTAAACTTTTGAGGTTTCAAGATAGTACTAAGATTCTGGACAATATTCTTAGTAGTCAAAGGTATCCTTCTATCAAACTTGGTCTTGGTTTCCATGAAACTGTTAAAGGAGAATCTAGCTCACAAGGAAGTGCTAAAAATTCAGAGGATGTCAGTGCAAAATCTGAAGTGTTGAAAGAGACAAAAGATCAACCAACAATCATGAATTCTCAAAGGAATTCATTCAAGAACGTTGAATGTTTTAAATGTCATAATTATGGGCATGTTCACGTGAGTGCGAAGCGAATTGGTCGGCCACAATCAGCAGTCTGATTCGAGAAGGTACTCGAGGTTGTTTAGGGATATTGTTTTTCACATGCAACAAATATAGTCTAGAAAATTTACAGTAGTATAATAGAAGGAAGAATAGAAAAATCATTATGATTCTTATGTTTATTTCTCTGGCCACATGAGATGTTATTCTTGTAACAAGTATGGACATGTAGAAAAGGAATGCGGGATGAACGGATTTGGAAAGTGAATGATTTCAGCACAGTTGGAAAGCTCAAGCAAATTTGGAAAAAAAGAAGGAGGACCAATCGAAACGATATGGAATTAGGCCCTCTTTATGATCATACGCTTTGAAGCTTACTTCTCTGATTATTTCTTGAGGAATGATGTGGAATACATTATGAAGTTAGTAATGTCCATTTAGGGAGAGCAATGTATGATGATTCTCATGATTGATTTGATTGTTCTGGTTATATGTATTTCTGACAGAGCATCTGATATGAAGAAGACAGGTACAGGAAGTACAAGTTCAGGGGGAGATGAAGGAATGTGAAAAAATTTCTATGCTTCACTTTCCATACGCGGGTTCTATTAGCAAAATTCGCGTATACACGCGAGTTATAGTAGACACAGTCGCGTATGCATTGATGATAAGAGAATTTTTTTTTAGCTGAAGATCTGGAGCAGAGGTTCAGGGGGAGCATCAGTCTGATTGTTAATAACTATATTGTTTGCTCAATATCAGCTTAATTTCTCAGTTCTAAATGATGATGATATGATACTTGATGTCTTATGTTGAAGATTATGGATGAGTCTTGTTTGCTTGTTGAATAAAGAGTATTCGTTGCTGAGGTGAAAGACTTATAATTCAGAGATAAGGACAGTTCATGCAGAGATTATTTCTGATGACTTACTGATGAACCTATTCAGGTTGCACAAGTTAAGAAGAAGCACTGGTTCAGGGGGAGCAGCAGGTTGAATACTAATGATTGCATTGTTGGCAATATGACTGATTATTCTTGGCTATTGTGATACTGTTTGGTATCTCTGGTGGTGTTCCAGTTCTCACAATTCCATTTCTAATGTTTTGATAAAGATGCCTTGATGATTTGTTGGTGAAAGTGTTCAGGATGCACAAACTAAGGGGGAGCCTTAGTCATATGAAAAGGATGCATGGATGCATAGATTCAGGGGGAGCATTAGCTTTGCTGAGTATAATGCAGTGTTGGCATTATGATGGTTATGAAATATGTTCTCTTTCTTGAGGAATTTCTGGTGTTGGTCTTAAAGTTATATTTGTAGTTTGATGAAAAGGTCTTGTTGAGACCCATGTTGTAAAATTGTAATATTCAGTCATGTAAGGACTTGTCAAATTTGTAAACCCACTTGGTTGGATAGCTGAGTCAAATTTTGTAAACCCACTTGGTTGGGTAGCTGAATTGAAATGTGTAAACCCACTTGGTTGGGTACTTGAGTCTTATATGTAAATCCACTTGGTTGGATATGTGATGTAAGTATGAGTCATTGGTGATGGGAAGTTCATAGAGTCATGTACTTTACTGAAAAATATGGTTGAAGATTCAGCATGAACTCAGGGGGAGCTTGGTCACTTCAGTACATATCAGAGCTGTAGAACGCTTCTTCCACATGAGCAGAAAAGGGGGAGAGTATGTTGGTTTTGATCCGCCCTTTGCCCTTGATGTCAAAGGGGGAGAGTGACATGGTGTTTGAATGGTGTCAAAAATGGAGAGAGTGACATGGTGTCATTATATTCTTAATGTACCTATCTGTTGTAGTAACCAAACACCATCGTGGTTGCCATCAAGTCCAAAGGGGGAGATTGTTGGAAATATGATGCAGAGTGTTGTCCTTGATGGCAACCCACTAAATGAAGATGAAGACATGTGACTGTTGAAATGTGTTGTCCTTGATGGCAAACAACCTGATGAAGTTATTCTTGACTTAATGGACTTGGTAAATGATGTAAATCTGATATGGTATGATGTTTGTTGACAATATGATGCTAAAGGCAACCCACTTGATGAAGATGATGACAACTTACTTGATGAAGTTGTGCTTGATAGAATATGTCCTTCATGAAGGAAATCTGATGTATCTACAGTGAGTACAGAAGGCAATGAAGAAAGGATTTCAGCATGTGCTATTTATATGATGAAAAGTATGTCCTAGGCATCGGATAATATCTAGGGAAGTCGCGTATGCATGCGGGAATAAACGTTCCAAGTCGCGTATGGGAAAAAGCGCTCTTAAAATGCAAAACCAGGGGTAACCACCATGGTATTGACCCATTGTATTGGGTAATGATTCGTCTAAATGACCCCGTCCAGGAATACCATCGGAAGTAATGTAGTTTTGGGCTCATGGTATTGTTTTGCCTCATGGTATTGAAAAAGGGGCTCATGGTATTGAAAAAGGGTAAAACTATTTAAAGAGATGAAATTCATTATGCAAATGAGAGCGTGGGAAGCAGATGTCACGAGAGCTTGAATGAATACTTCTCTGTGAAGTATATCTGTATGGAACGGGTAAAGGTTTGATGATAGATCTGAATCTATGATGCACCTATGAAGAAATGATGAAGCGGGATATATAGATCTGAAATGTATCTGTATTTGCTAGATCTGTTTATGGAGTGATTAGATCTGTGATGAGGCGAACATCTGTCTGAAGTAAAGGGTTGAATCTGAAATAAATATATGATCTGAAGAAGTATGCAGCTCTGTAATGGTTGAAGATCCATACGCTAGTTCGCCGAGGAGGAAGCCCGTATATACGCGACTTCACTGAAGAGAAAGCGTGTATGCACAATGAAATAGCTCTGTAATTTGTACAGAAGTATATGCGGGTTTGTATGGTAGAAAGCGCGTATATACGCGACATCAGTGAAAGGAAAGCACGTATGCAAACTAGGATTTGCTGAAGTCTATGGTAAGAAATGTCTGATCTGTTCTGCTGGTTTACTTATATCTGTCAGTGAGTTATATGCATCTGTTTCATGGTTGACTGTGCTTAAAAGTATGGAAAGGGTCCAGTATGAAAATATGATGAAATGTGGCCTGCAAGTGGTGTCCTAAAGGAAGCTTTGGATCCAGTGTGAAAGTTGATGAAACGTGGTCCATAGAGGTGCTGAGGGTTGTAGCCTTCAGTCAGGGGGTGGTAGCTCCCTTCCAGGTGAGGCTGGTAAACAAGATCAGGGGGTCGTATCTCCCTTCTAGGTGAGGCTAGTAAACGAGAGCAGGGGGTCGTAGCTCCCTTCCAGGAGAGGCTGGTAAACGAGTCAGGGGGTAGATGCTCCCTTCCAGGAGAGGCTAGTAAACGAGCGCAGGTGGGTGCCTGCGTGCTGGTAGAGTCTGCACCAGCACATATGTTGTAATATGTTTTCTCTATAATAAAATATTGAAGGCTGAGCAACTGCAGCGGTGGTTTTCTCCCGACTTGGGTTTCCACCTAAAAATCCTGGAGTTCATGTGTGATGGTTTATTCCGTTCTTACTGCACATGTTTACTGTTTATTGAACATCTGATGAATGACTAATGGAATGATATAAGCGAAGAACTAATGACATAATTAGATCTCTGTGTATATGCGAGTTGCATGAAGGATATCCGCGTGTATACGCGAGTTTACTAAATGAAAGTAGCGTATGGGTTTTAAGGAATGAAAAAGTGAAAAGTTTGAGTATGCAGTAAATACTGATTCACCCCCCCCTCTCAGTATTTTTCCCGACAATTGGTATCAGAGCATGTTCCTTCTGCAGAAGCTTGATCGCTTGAAGGAGATCCGTCGCAATGGGAAAGAAGCAAAAGAAGAAGGTTACTCAAAGAAAGAAGATGCCTCGGAAATCATGTATAGCAGAAATTGAAGGAGATGAAACAGGTATTGATCGTTGTTCTTGTATTTTACTTAACTGTATATGCAAGGGTTATGATAGTGGAAGTGACAGTATGGATCCAGAAGTTTCTGACGAAGCTCTACAAGTGCTCATGGCAAAGAAGCAAAAGAAGAAGGCCACTGAAATGAAGATAGTTCAGAAAACTTGTGCAGGAGAAAATGAAGAAGATAAAACAGGTATTGAGTATTATTCTTGTGATTCACTTTCCTATGCATACAATGGTGAAGAGAGTGAAAGTAATGTGATGGATCTAGAAGAAGCTATCAAGATCAGAGTTGAAGATCAACTTATATCATATAAAGAAAAGGATTCTATCAACAAAGAGTTAATCTCTAGAATAAAAGAACAGATGAAAACGTATCAAAGGTTGTATGACAATGTAGCCAATCAATGTAAAGGGCTTGAAGCAGAAAACGTTTCTCTAAAATCAGATCTGGAAAAATAAAAAAGGAAGAATGAAGGTCTTAAAGCTAGAATCATCTCTCTACAAGCAAAATTTGAAGCCGCAATCATCTCTCTGTAAGAAGAACTTGAAGCATCAAGTAAGAAGAGTGAGGAACCTCTACAATCATTTGAAAAGGAAGGACTTGAAGTAGAAATCATTTCCCTCAAAGAAGACCTGGATAAATCAAATAAGAAGAATGCAGGACTTAAAGCAGAAAACATATCTCTGAAAGAAGATCTCGAAGCATCGAAGAAGAAGAATGAAGAGCTGCAACAAACATGTGAAGAAAATGAAAATTGGTTGAAAGAAGAGATTCTAAATCTGAAGGATCAAGTAGAAGATGGAAGAAGGAAAGAAGAAAGCATGACAAAGCAATGTCAAGTCCTGGAGGTTGAGGTAAACGTTCTCAAAGGTAAATTAGAGGAAAAGGTTAAACTTTTGAGGTTTCAAGATAGTACTAAGATTCTGGACAATATTCTTAGTATTCAAAGGTCTCCTTCTATCAAACTTGGTCTTGGTTTCCATGAAAGCATTAAAGGAGAATCTGGCTCACAAGGGAAGTGCTAAAAATTCGGAGGATGTCGGTGCAAAATCTGAAGTGTTGAAAGAGACAAAAGATCAACCAACAATCATGAATTCTCAAAGGAATTCATTCAAGAACGTTGAATGTTTTTAAATGTCATAATTATGGGCATGTTGCGGCAAATTGCAAAGAGCGAACAATTCAGCCACAATCGAAACTGATTCTATTCGGAAAGGTACTCGGGTTGTTTTAAGGGGATATTGTTTTTCATGCAACAAATATGGTCACAAAGCTGGTAATTGTAATGAAGGAAGAATAGAAAAAGCTCATTATGATTCTTATGTTTATTTCTCGGCCACATGAGATGTTATGCTTGTAACAAGTATGGACATGTAGAAAAAGAATGCGGGATGAACGATTTGGGAAAGTGGACAATTTTTAGAGCACACGAGTTGGAAAGCTCAAGCAAATTTGGAAAAAAAGGAGGACCAATCGAAACGTAGGAATTCGACCCTACGCGATCATACGCTTTCTTTGAAGCTTACTTCTGCTGATTGATTGCGGGAATGATGTGGGATACATTATGAGATTTAGTAATGTATCGTCACGGAGAGGCTTAATGTATGATGTCTTCTAAGTGTTGATTGATTATTCTAGTTATGTTCACTTCCCTGAAGAAATAAAAGATTCAAGGTGGAAAGACAGGCATTGTGAGGCATAAGTTTCAGAGGGAGATGAAGGAAGAGGAAATTTTCATGCTTCACTTTCCATGGTTTCAGATGAAACCCAAAATGCAGACGCTGGAATGAATTCAGCACATGCCAGAGCAGATTGAAAGATGAGAAAATGCATTCATAGTCAAGATAGCGTGAGTATAGTCCAGGGGAGAAACTGAGCACTGCTGTATCAACTCAGATATTAATTGTATCACTTAATTCTGCCTAAATATTAACATGATATGATGACTTCATGCCTTGTGTTGAAGATTATGGATGAGTCCTATTTACTTTGTTAAATTTGGACAACTAGGTCTCAAACTGATAACATAGATGCTCATTAAGAGGTTGAATATTTTGTTGATTCTCTTCAGAGGTAAAATCCATATAAAATATGTCTTAATCCGATGAGTTAACTATATATTTTAGAATATTATCTTAATAAATTATATGTGTGTCGTCTAAGGTTGTACGCCTACAGATGGTCACAATTTTCCTGCAATGATGGATATAAATACAGAAAGTTGAGAGCATTTCAACACACACAACTCATCTTCTCTCATCAAAGAAGAATGAGCACGAAAGGACGATTTTCAATACATGTGTAAGAGAGAGAGAGAGCACAAACCAGACGCCGAGGGCCTGGCACGATTTTTCACAAGAAGTTTCGAGAAAGCGGACTCAGCGTTGACTTTGGTCAACGTGATGGTCCAAATGTTTTAAAATCTGGGGAAGGTCTTGTTTTAGCTGTACGACTACCCGGCACAGGTAACCGAGACAAAGGCTGACCGCCACGGCCAAAAGATTTTAGCTTGGTTTCACTGCTGAACGTTGGACTTTTTTCAGTGACGTCATGACTTTTGCAAGAGGCTAATTTGGGCTGATCTACTTATTAACGAGGACCAAGCAGACACATGCCTTGGTCACTGACTAAAGAGTATTCTATTGTTGAAGCATCCTGCTGACCGCCGAAACGAACGCCACATTTTTTTCCCGTTTCTGATTTGTCTTCAAATGACTAATTTATATGTTCGATTCAGATTTTGGTTAACTACTTGTAGTGATTGTTGTAGAAAGGAAATGTTCTCAGTATCAACATCTACAAAACTTTACATGGCACTTCCTGAAGCCGAGGTGAAGACAAACTCTATCTATAGCACCACTACCCCAAGAAATGGTTCCACTAGTCTTGAATTCAAGGAGAAATGACAAGTCGATCGGGAGTGATGACTTCCATGCCCGGAAGATGATATTAGATCTCAATTGGAAGATCATGATCTTCTCTCGGATCATGGACAAAAGGGAAGATCCAAGAACCCTCCATCACGTCTCGTCGTTAGAAAACAAGTAGAAGGGAGAAATCGCAGCAAAGTCAGCTGATCGTAACCTATAAATAAGAGTCTCAGTTACTACATATTCAACTAGGTACATTCAAGGAGATGTGTGACAAATTGATACTTATGTTCCAAGTAAACAATGTGAACTAAGTGCTATTCCTCAAGAACAAGCTGAAGAATATGAAGAAAATGTATCAGCCCATCTAAACTTTCTTTATGAAGTTGACCGAAACTTAGAATTAATCTATTAGCACTTACTGTATATTAATAGCCGATCGTGAGATGGTTCTCACCGCACTTGAGGACTTCCATATGAATGGCAAGTATTCACAACTACCATTCTCAACAATAATACCATTCCTAACTTTGATGAGCTCGTCAAGATGTATGCAAGAAGAAACAAGGATGAAGGAATGATAATGAAAGAAATGCCGCCTATGGTGCTCATTCTCGAAAGAAGAACTCGGTGGTTCTAAGGACAAAGGAAGGACTAAGACTCAAGAGAAGAAGGGTAAATGTTTTACTTCCCGGGGCCATAGCTCCGGACACTATGCTAGAGAATGCCCTTCAAGAAGGATTCTCCCGATGGTGACGATAACAACAACAACCGAAGGAATGGGAATCGAAGGAATGACAAATCCAATGGAAAGAGAAGGCTCACTTTGGAGGAAACAATCAACCTTCTAAAAGGACCAAATAATTTGCAGTATGAGGAGTCTAGCACGGTTGTTACGTTGTTGAGAGACCAGGTGGCCGCTCTCGCCGCATCTCCGCCCGACACACTATGGATGTTCCGGCTAATCGAGCAAGGTGCCTCAAGACACATCACCGCATTCAGAAGGCACTTTCTGACATGGTTGAAAGGATACTAATCTAGAAATTATCCTGTGATAATGGCCACGCATTCCGTGACCGGATCGTGGACTTCCACTTGTCTCAAGGACAAGTCCTCCGTCCGCAAGATGTACTCTATGTAATACCTAAATCTGAAGAAGAACCTAGGTCTGATCGCCATGAAGACAAAGGATTCAATGTAACTTTCTCTCGATGGGAAAGGTACTCATGTGGAAGAAGAGTTTCAAGGAAGCTATCTCAATTGGTTTTAGAGTTGGTACACTCTACCAGTTGGAGGAGTCCGTTGGGAGCTATGACTTGTGATACTATCCACAAACCGAACTATGGCACCGAAGATTTGGACACCTTCATTACAAGGCTTTCCCGGCTAAAGGGTAAGGGACAGATGTCCTGATTTAGAAATAATCATGAAGGTGTGGCAAGGGCTGTGTCAAGGGAAACATACAAGGGGACCTTTCCCCCAAGTGTCACAAAGACATCCGATATATTGCAATTGGTCCACTCCGATTCTTCGGTATGTTACCCATAACATCCCCGGGGGGATGTTCTTACTATATGACATTTAATGATGACTTCTCTCGCAAAACTCGGATATACTTCTTGAAGAAGGATGAGGCTTTCATGTGGTTCCGTACCTTTCAAAGCCTAATAAAATATAATCAAAAAGAAGATCAAGATTTTGGAGGACTGCAATGGCACCGAATATGAGTCACTGGAGTTCACAGACTTTTGGCAGAAGCTGGCATTAAGAGGGAGACTACCACCGCATATACTCCCGAGCAAATTTAATGGTGTTGTCGAACGCAAGAATAGGATTCATTGTGAAGTCAGTCGTGCTATGCTGGCCAGTCTACCTAAGTTTCGTGGGGGAGAAGCTGGCAACACCATTGTGTACATTCAAAACCGATGCTCCTCATTCCACTTTTGGACTCCAAAACTCCCGAAGAGGTTTTCCCGGTAAGAAACTCCATGTCTACATTTTAGAATTTTTGGATGTCCCGTCTATTTTCATGTGCCGAAAGAAAAGAGAAGAAATGATTTTCGTTACCGAGTGAAAGGAATGTTTGTGGGCTACAAGGAGACTTCTAAGGCATATAGATTATATGTACCGTCAAAGGGAAGTAGAGATAAGCCATGATGTCACTTTGACGAAGATGCTTCCCCGGAGAAAGTAGTAGATCTTCCTAGATCCGAAGAAATTCATGAAGAAAGGCTCCGGAAATCGAAGAACCCCAGAGAGATCATACCAGATATTGAAGGCCAATGGACTCTATTGATCCACCCCTTCACTAGAAAGGAGATCTATCATGGCCTTCGTGACACCCTCGAAGAGGCTGAAATGTCAGCTTCTGTACATTCCGAGAAAGCAAGAGCTGTAGATACCAAGGGTATCTAGTCGCCATGAGTACTCATGTACAATCCGAACTCGGATCTTTTGAGGAAGCCATCAAGCATCAAGTCCGGAAGGATGCTATGTGCATGAGCAAGAATATGAGTCTATGAAGAATGATGTTCGGGATGTGGTCCCGAGACCGAAGGACAAATCTCGTTGTCACCGCTAAATGGCTCTACAAGATCAAACATGGATCCGATGAGGCCGAAAAGTTTAAGGCAAGGTTTGTTGCCCGTGGCTTCTCTCAAAAGGAATTGACTATGATGATATATTTGCACCCTCGTGGCACGATATACCACCATCCGACGACCCAGCCCCGTCGCTACGCAAGGATGGAGTCTTCATCGATGGGATGTCCAGACCGCTTCGCATGGTGCACAAAGGAAGAGGTATGTAGAACAACCTCTCGGGATTTGAAGTTCAAGATCGAGACACTTATGTCCGTGTGCTGAAGAAAGCCCTATAAGGAAGCAAGCACCCGTAGCTTGGTGGTAGAGGACAGGATAGTTACTGATGAAGTCAATACCAAGCAATGCTGATCCAAACCTTGATTTTAAGGTTGTGGAAGGGAAACCATTCTTGTGCTTGGGGAGTGGACGACCTTTTTCCCCGACAGATGTGACCCTCTCATTCATCAATGTAAGAGGGAGCTTGTCAGCCGAGTTCGAGATGAAAGACCTAGACCGATGCACTATTTCCTAGGCCCGGAGGTCTGGCGAGACTCCGGGAGAGATTTCCTTTTCTTCTTTCAAGGAAAAATATACTAGAAGCTTTCCGGAAAGATTTGGGATGGTGGACTGTAAGTCCGTGTCGATTGCTCGATGGAACTCAACTTTAAGAAGTTGAGAGTGGTGGCCATGGCTGGGCTCATTCTACAATCCTAACAGTATCGTCAAATCCATAGGAGCTTTGATTTTCTTAGTGAACAATCTGTCCTGACATATGTTTTGGTGGAAGGGAACACTTTGACACAGGATGGCTGGAGCCTCATCATTTTCACTGCAAGGTGCTATGAATCTTTGAGATATCTTCTGGGGGCACGATAACCATGGGCCGAGATACACCGCTGAGTGATACTTCGTGGATATACTCGATGCCGATTGGCTGGCAAGCAGGGTGGACGTAAGAGCACATCCGGATGCCGCTTCAATCTTGGTTCTCGTCGTCATCTCATGGATGAGCAGGAGGCTAAGCTTTGGCTGAGTAACGCGGAGGCCGAATACATTGCTGCTAGTATGGCCTCGTTGTAGCTAGCTTGTTGCCTGAAGCTCTTAGCAGCTGTTTGACATGTGCTAGATACCACCGTGATACTCAGATAATCAGAGGGATCTGAGGATCGAGACCCCGTGTCTACTGACCGATCCAAGCATATTGATATCGGCACCACTTTATCCGGGATATGGTACAATGAGGCTGAAGGCCTCGATCATATAGGAACTGATGAGCAGGTCGCGGATATTCCCTTACCTGCTGCCCCCCGGGGAAGGTCAAGTTCCTAACCTTCCGTGAGAGTCTTGGTGTCGTGGAAAGACCCTGTGATGTGGGTCCTTGTTGGACGATGAGCTCTGCTTCCGGGGCTTAGATAGCTTCTGAGCTATAAGCACTCAGTGCTTCGCCCACCTCTGTGATTATTGAGCCGTGTTCGCTACTCATTTATCCGTGCTTCCGTATGCATCCTACCCATTGAGTTCGGGCTCATGGGAAGCAATTTCATTGGCCAATGAGGTGGAAAGCTGTGAGACTATTAGAGCAAAGACCATGGACGCATCGAGATTGCCGTACTTCGATCTAGGATGGTATCTAAGCCCAACCACTTGATTCAGATCAAGATTTGTAGGAATCTGGGACCTCTCGGACTGACATACGCTTGTGGATGATGTCTTTGTAATCGACCCATTTATGTTCTCAAATAAAGAAGCGTTGTGCCAAGTTTCGGTGGGATGACGCACGTATGTTGATTGCACTGATAGATGGAGTTCTCCCCAGTTGAGAGGGAGTGTTAAATTTGGACAACTAGGCCCAAACTCCATGTTAGTTGATGTTCGCATTAAGAGGATAATATTTTGCTTGGATTCCTCTTCTAGAGGTGTAAATCCATATAAAAATATGTCTTAATCCGATGAGCAAGACTTAACTTATATTTTGAATTTATTATTCTTAATAAATTATATGTGTAGCCGTGGCCCAAGGTTGCACGCCTGTACAGAGATGTGTCACACGCCCCAATGATGGATATAAATACAGAAAAGTTGAAGAGCATTTCATCATCATCACAACTCACATTCTTCCTCATCAAATAGTACGAGCTACCTAAAGGACGAGTTTCACCACACGTGTGAAGGAGAGAGAGGACAAACCGCACTACTTGTCGAAGTACGATTTTCTCCGTCGCTAGGCTCGCAGAAAAGGATCAGCGTTGACTTTGGTCAACGCATGGTCCAAACAAGCTGAAAACTTGTGGAAAGGTTCTATTTTTTAGTTGCCGACTACCCGGCACAAAAAATCGAGGCCGTGGCTGACCGTTTGTCACAAGGGGTTGACTTTGTCGTCACTGCTGCTGACTTTTCAGACAGCGTTGACTTTGTAGAGTTGACTTGGGTTGACTCATTTGTTAATTGAGGACTCCATAGACATTACAAGCCGGGCTGGCCGACCAAAGGAGACTTTGTCAAGCTGAAGCATCCCGTTGACCGCCGAAACGAACACACATTTTTCTCGTTCGATTTGTCTTCTCGTAAGATCTACTATATGTTCTATCCGTATTTTGCTTAACTACTTGTATGATTGCCGTGAGAAAAGTGAAATTGCTCCTTAGGCATAGAACATCTACAAAACTTTACACTCTTTGATGATATATTTGGGACAGCCTGCGCAGATCGTTGCCGATGATTTGTTGGTAAAAGTGTTCGTGATGCACACACTAAGGGTTTTAGTCATATGAGAAGGATGCGGGATGCACATATTCGTGGTAGCATTATTACCGAGTATGTTGCATTGTTGGCATTATGGTGGTCTTTCCGTTATATGATCTCTCTTGAGGTCTTTTCAGGTTGCAGTAAAGTCATATTTGTAATTTACGAACAGCCATATGGACCCATGATGTACTTGTAATATTCATTCTTGTAAGGACTTTTCAAATTTGTAAACCCACTTGGTTGGGTAGCCGAGTCAAATTTAGTAAACCCACTTGGTTGGGTAGTCGAGTCAATTTTTTTAAACCCACTTGGTTGGGTACTTAAGTCTCATATGTAAATCCACTGCTGGATATTTTTTGTAAGTATGAGTCATCGGTGATAGGAAAGTCATAGAGTCATGTACTTCATTGGTAATATGTTTGAAGATTCCTGCATGAACCTGTGTGGGGAGCTTGACAATTTCAAGATACACGTATCCTAACGCTTCTTCCACATGAGGAGCAGTGAGAGTGTGTTGGTATTGATCCGCCCTTTGGCTTCTGATGTCAAAGGGGAGAGCATTATGGTGTTTGAATGAAGATAGCAGTACAAGAATGGGGAGAGTGACATGGTGTCATTGTATCTTAATATTCCTATCCGTTGTGGTGATCAAACACGATTGTGGTTGCCATCAAGTCCAAAAGGGGAGAGATTGTTGTTGATGGATGAAAGGGTTGTCCTTGATGGCGATAGCCAAATGAAGATGAAGACATGCGGCTTGTTGAAATGTGTTGTCCTTGATGGCAAACCACACAGTGAAGTTATTCTTGACTTTATGGACTTGGTAAATGATGTAAATCTGATATGGTATGATGTTTGTTGATAATATGATGCTAAAGGCAACCCACTTGATGAAAGATGATGACAACTTACTTGATTGTGCTTGATAGAATATGTCCTTGATGAAGAAATACGATGTATCTATAGTGAGTACGAGAAGGCAATGAAGAAAGGATTTCGGCATGTCTTATTTATATGATGAAAAAAGAGTATCTCTGCAGAGCATGCGCGGATATGTCCTGAAATCCCGCTGTGTACGCAACGAGAAGAACGTGATGCCGTCGCGTATGGGAAAAAGTGCTCTTAAAATGGCAGGAGGTAACCACCATGGTATTGATCCATTGTATTGGTTAATGATCGAAATTTGAATTGACCACGAGTCCGAGAATACCATCGGAAGTAATGTAGTTTGGAGCTCATGGTATTGAAAAAAGAGAGCTCATGGTATTGAAAAAGGATAAACCTATATAAAGAGATGAAATTCATTATGCAAATGAAGACGTAGAACAAGATGTACGACTTGAATGAATACTTCTCTGTGAAGTATATGTATGGAAAGGGTAAAGGTTTGATGATAGATGCGAATCTATGATGCACCTATAAAGAAATGATGGGCAGGATATCTAGATCTGAAATGTATACGTATTTGCTAGATCTTTTTATGGAGTGATTAGATCTATGATGGGCGAACATACGGTGAAGTAAGGGTTGAATGCGAAATAAATATACGATCGAAGAAGTATACTGGCTACGTAATGGTTGAAGATCCATACGCTAGTTCGGCGAAGAGGAAAGCGCGTATATACGCGGCTTCAACGAAGAAAGCGCGTATGCGCAATGAAATAGCTGCGTAATTTGTACGGAGAAGTATACGCCGGTTTATATGGAAGGAAGCGCGTATATACGTGATACTTAAACAAGCGTGTATGCAACCTAGGGTTTGCTAAGAATGGGGTATGAAGCATCCGATCCGTTCTAATCAGATACGTTTATCCGATCCGTGTTTTCCGAATTGATAAGTATCCGTTGGTGGCTGTATGTTTGTTTAAAAAGTATGGAAAGGGTCCAACTAAAATATGATGAAACGTGGCCTCAAGTGTTGTTCTATTGAAGTGTTGGATCCAGCAGGAAATCAAGGAAATGTGTCCACAGCTGAGGGGTTGTAGCCTCTACTGTGTGTGTAGCTCCTTCCAGGGGAATGGGTAAACGAGAGCAGGCTGAGTCTCTTCAGAGGTCAAGTAACCAGTCAGGGTCTAGGCCTTCCCAGAGAGGTCAGGAATGAGCGTTGTGTGGTGTTTATGAGCAGTAGAGTCCGGCGCTGCGTACATATACAATATGTTTTCTTATAATAAAGGATACAGTTACAACCGCAAAGGGTGGGCCTAACTTGGGTCACCCCCCAAAAATCCTGCAGTTCATGTGTGATGCTTTGTGTGATGGTTTATCTCCGTTCTTAATGTATATGTTTATCAAGCCACCCCCCCCCTCTCGCATTTTTCCCAACACCAACCCCCTCCAAACAATGAATAAACTGTAACTACTAACCAAGATGTTATTACCACAAAGATCAAAGACGACAAGACTACGTGTTTCCACCATGCAGTATCAGCAGATGCGTATCCGCCACATCCTCCATATGCCTACCACCTGCAAAGACCCAAGATCTACTTACCAAGCCATCGTGTGAGAAAATGCTCGACCCGCACATGAGGGATCATGCCCTCATAGAAAATTCTATCGCTCGCTTTCTCAACCGAAAGCTCGCAAGGGTGGATCACTTCCAAATGGAAGCCCAAGGGACACGTTATTTCCAAAATTGGACCGAAAGGCTTCTTCACTACCATTTTGAACTGCATTGAGGACTGAAATAAGGTTATGGATGAAGGACCTTACTTCTTCAACTCAAGAGTGGTTGTATCTCGCAACCGAATGAAAAGGTTCAACGCGTATAAAGAAAATTTCAACTAGGTACCATTATGATATGCCTATAATCATTGCCACTTGAATACCGGGATGAAGACTCACTCCAAGAAATTAGCAGAGGATTAGGAGAGTTTATCAAGATATCGAAGAGACAAACTCGCAGATACACCTCCTATGCAAGAATCTATGTCTACATGCATTTGGAAAAATCCCTACCGACATGTAAAAAATCATTTCATGATGATTTTGAATGGATTCAACCTTTAGATGAACATGTTCCATTCAGATGTCGCGTGTGTGCCATGCTCATGGGCATTTGTTCAGAGATTTCCCTCTCAACCGTCAATCTCTAACAAGGAAGCCAAATATAAATCGGAACCGCATGGTTTCACCAAGGTTCCCTCTCGTAGAAAGCATAGTGCAAAACCTCCCCGCGGCCGGGAAGAAACCTACTCCCTCCTCCAATATTCCTTCCACCGCAATAGTTTTTCATTCTCTCCACTGATCCATCATCTAAGACTAACCATATCTCCCCGATCCTCCTTAAACCCTCTATTCCCTCAGTATCTCCCGATCACCCTACCCCCATGTTGACTCAAAATGAGCATTTAAGCGAAGCCGAGCCCAAATCCTCCCCCGCATCTAATCTCTCACTGAACCCCATCATCATGGACATTGATGATTCAAAAGCCAATCCTAAAATAGCAAATGAGGAGTAACTCGGAAAGGAAATTAAGTAGCCCCATGGAAGAGGACTCAAGGTATCGAATTTGGGGAGCTTGATATCCTAGACTATAAGATGCTTGCGTTAAAAAAAAGGATTTTGACAAAATGAATCCACGTCAAATTGACAAACTCGAAGTGGTTCTAATCTAGAGTCCAACAAGAAAAGAAACTCAGCATCTGGGCCTAGAAAAGCCATTGGGACAAAATTTTTAAAAGTCATAAAATAATCTAAGAAGAGAGGTCGAAAACCAAATTAAGTGCTGTACCATCACTTTAGGGAAATGTTGGTGGAGTTAGGACGATACTCCCCAAGGTAACCTCGGTTCTTTAAACCTCTTGCAAATGCTTCCCCATGAAGCTCATTTCATGGAATGTCGTAGGCTCAATAGCCCTCGGGGAAATACAAAATGATCAAAACTTGATTCAGAAAGAAAGACCTAATATTCTCTTTCTTCAATAAAACCAGGTGGGGGAGTGTAGAACTAGGCTTCAATCTTATCCAAAGCATGGCCTAGCTCTAATTTGGAGGCGTTGATGGCTCTGGTTCTTCTCAGAGGACTTGCGATAGCTTGGGATACTCAAATTCATAATGCTCGCAAATTTTCATGCACCACATAATATTATTTAGCGAATTTTCACCCTATTGGAACAAACATACATAGGCACTCAATGTCTATTTTCCCCGAGGACCAAGCCAGAAAATAGTTCTTTTGAACACCATCGAAGTCCTAAATCAACAGAACTCACCCTCTTGGATCGTAGGGGACTTCAACAAGACTGCCAAGTCAGAAGAAAATACTGAGGATGCCAAGATCGGATCCTAATGCCTCACTTCAAAGATTTTATAAACAATAGCTAGCTACTAGACCTTCCTTTCTCAAATGGCTCCTTCACTTGATCAACATAAGGACAAAACAATCACCAGATTGCCTCAAAACTGATTTTCATTTCAACAATGCCATCTACTGGGGACCTTTCTGCTTTGATACTTCCATAGTTGGCGTTCCTACCATTGGCCTATCTCTATTTCATTGGAAAAATATTGACCAATTCAAAAGGCCTTTCAAATTTGAGGCCTTCTAGGTTTTCCCATGCTTCATTGAAATGTATGGTCAATGCTTCTTGGAAAAGTTTCACTGACTAAAAGGTTCGAAATGTTCCAAGCCCAAAGAAAAGCTAAAACATCTCAAATTTCTCATCAAAGATTTGAACTTTCTTGGCCTTTTGGGAACATATTCCAAGAGAGATAAAGATATCAGAACAAATGGAAGAAATACAAAAAAAAAATCATCCATGAAGGAAGAACAGATTTCCGCTTCCAAAGAACATGACCTACGGAAGCAGCTAAGGAGCTAAGACAAGCAAGAGGAAATCTTCTGAGACAAAATCTAGAATACGCTCGTTAAGGGAAGGTGAAAGAAACAAAAAATTCTTCCACAACATCTACGCTCCAAAGAAGAATGCAAAATCGCATCACCCACATCACCAATTAGCAAGGAGAACAAGTGGAGCAACATGAGGAGATTGAGCAAGTTCTTCTGGAACACTTAGTGCTATACAAGAAGAGGAGCTTACTATAGATAGGCAAACTGGCCCATCGACAAAATAACACAAATTGACCTCTGTTAGTCAACGCGAGCACAATCGATGTTGTCAGCTTCCTCTTCAGAGGTTGAACAGAGATGGTTCAATCTAAGAAGGTAAGGCTCCGTGTCCCGATGGTTTTAATTTAACTTTTTTCATCATTTCGGGATCTCATCAAGATGGAAGTCCTGGTAGCTAGTAGAGGAATCAAGAGCTTCACATTGGCTTCTCCCCTCTCTCAATGAAACTTTCAGCATTGGTTCCAAAATAAGAGCACCGAAGCACGTAAAAATATAGACCCATTTCTCTTAAGTAATGTGATCTACAAATTCATATCCAAAGTCATAGCCAATTGACTCAAGCCTCTTCTTCCGCTTCTAATATCACTCCGAGCAACCGGATATGTGGAAGGACTTCAAATAATGGATGGCATCATTTTAACTCATGAAGTCATCCATTCCTTAAAGAGTGCCAAGAAGCTATGTATGCTCCTTAAAATTGATCTTTCTAAGGGCTTTTTGACAACAGTGGGCGTTGCATTCAAGACACCCGAGCTCTCTGCTTGATCGTATGTGGATAAGATGGATAATGAACCTCATCACAAAACCCTTTTATTCCATCCTCATCAATGGTATCCCTTCCACTTTTCCCGTCTAGAGGCATTATACAAGGGGATCCTATCCCCCTTTACTTTTTTTTCATGGTCAAGGCTCAAAGAAGTTTATCCATCATGCTTTCCATACCTTAGCAATTACGTGGCATCTCCCCCTTCATGAATCTCCCACTACCACCCACCAACAATTTGTAATATTCTCTTTGGATACCCCTTTGTCCAAGAAGCTCATTCCATTAAAGCCATCCTAAACCTTTTCTCTCGTAGCCTCTAGTATGTCTATCAATGAATCCAAATCCCAGCTCTTCTTTAATACTCCCTCCCCAAACCCAAGCCAACATTTCCTGAATTCTTGGTTTCTCAATCGTCTCCTCCCCGCCAAGTACCCGGGGCATGCCTCTCATAGATACCGCCATTAAACACTCTTCCCCGGAACCTTCTCTTGGAAAAATTGGAAGCCCGTCTCTCTTGACTTTCAGGGATCTCTCAACTGCAAGCAAACTCATTCTCATTGCAGCGTTGTTGCAATCCATGCCCCTCTATCTCTCCGTTATTGCGCCTCCGAAATGGGTTCTCAAATCGCATCAAGATTTTACAACGTAGATTCCTTTGGGGGTCTTCCTCGCCAAAAATCGAAATGGGCCTTAGTCAACTGAACACGAGATTCTCCCCAAAATAAGTAGGGGACTCGAGCTCGAAATCGTCTTCATAGCAACGAAGTCATGGGAGCTCTTATTTGGTGGAAATGGCTCTTGAATCCACACAAGCCCCGGGAAAAACTTTGGACAACCAAGTATGCCAACAATAGACCCCCTAAGATCTAATAAGGCTCTCCCCAAAAAAAACGAGGGCTCCATTAACTGGAATGCGGAAAAACAACATTTTCTCATACAACAACATATCCTAGGAAATACGCAAATGGGCACACGGCCAGATTTTGGGGTAGAATCTTGGTAGCAAACCCAGCCGATTGATACTCTAACCTCACCAATGGTGGGATCCACCGGACTCCGAGGGAAGTCAAGGCCGCCTAGTTATGGCTTCTCACAAGATGCAATGAATTTAGAAATGGAAGCACCCGACTCATATTATTCCTCACGCCAGACATGTTGTGGACAGTAACAACTCTTTTATTTAATATTAGTAATAATACTAAATAAATGGGGACTCCTTAGTTAAAAAATCCAAAAATCAATCATTATTTGTTTCCTTTTCAAATAAAATTTTCTATCATAACTTAGAAATCTTTAGAAAACTTAAGAAAACACTAAGTTTATGATAGATTACAATAAAATCTTTCTTTGAGCGAAATAGCTCATCTATCTAACAGATACTTTTCTAAACACCTTTAAATCATGGATCTTTTAAGGAGACAGGATAATGTGATCCCAAAAAGCCTACGTTAAAAATATTGGTCGCAAATCGCATATCGTTAAAATGTTAAACGAATACTTTTTATATGTGATATTTGCGATTTGCAATTTTGCGATTTGCGATTTTGTGATATTACGCTTTGAGAAATTGTGATTTATGAGGATATGATATTATGATATTGCATAGAAAATTCATAGACGCACATTGCAAATTCTTAAAATCTCGTTGTCCAATATAAATCTTTTCATAAATCAATATCCGTTATGTGCTTTAAATGAATTAATGAATGGATTGTCAATTATCAATAAAAGGATTTTGTTTTTGATTTAGCAATAAGCTCGTTAGAATAATATATTTATCCACCTTTTGCATTTAAAACTTATCTCATCACCTTTCTGTCATTACTCACTTAATCCCAGAACCGTTGTGCGTCAAGGAGCAAAGACTATACGAAGCATTCACAGAGTATTATGGGAAAGAAAGAGAAGACTCCAAGTTCGAAAACAAAGAAATGGCTTCAATCGCATATGATACGTTTGCAATAAGGATGCCGTATAACCACCGGGAAGGAATTTATAATTTTCTCAAGAAGAAAACTCTGTGGTGATGCAAGTTGCTAAGCACGCAGGATCAAGCAATTCATCTAAAATAACCCTTAAAGACCCGGGGGCTTGTTCATTTCCGCACGGACAGTGTAGCAAGACCAAGAATTCTTCCGTATTTAGACGTGGTAAAATGGGTGGCTGACAACACCGATATTTTAGACAGTAATTTAGAAATCTAGATCAAGAGCTCATCTAATGCTCATTATGGAAAATTTGAGGCCGATGTATCATTTGCCTAAATTTCAGGCGACTTATAATAAACAATTTTATGAGAATTTGCTAAAGAACATGCAAATTTGGCGGAATGCAATAAGGAATGGACTAAAAGATATGAACCATTGAAGAAAAACAAACACGGTATGTATAGTACCGGTCCACTCACTCTCCATATTGTTTCTGCCGTCGTTTATGTTATGGAGGCTTTTTGGAAAAGCCTCGATATAAATATGGTCTTACCTAAATGGCTTCCATTGTTAAATGCTACAATGTTAACGCTACTATTGTAGACTTGGCTAAAATATTATCCGAAAATTCATTTACCGTTATTTTCAATACCACGGCCTAAACGGATTGTTTCTCAGAGGATTTATCCTCCTTTATCTATCTACTTATGTTGGTGACGTTTATCTCAAGGAGCGAATTTCTTTGATGAGTTGGCAATGCACGATTCAAGATCCTTTGCCTATTCATGTGTATCACAAAGAATTGTGGGAATCCAAGTTTATTCTCATTTTTACAAGATTTTCCACGCATAATGTTGCCTCGCACAAAACATTGTATAATAAAGATGTCGGTTTTCCCTGAAGTACGTCGACATTCTCCTGCCGCACGATGGTTTGGGGAAGAGTGGTTTACCTATGTAAGAGTTTTTGAAGCTCTACTTCCCCGCATGTTTTAATTCATGTTTCGATAAAACTTATAGCTCGGGAAATTGTATACCAACCGTGGTGAAGGAGGTTTGACAAAGGAATTAAAGGATAAGAAGAAGGCCATTTGGCCACAATTTCCCGTAGCCCGTGGAACATTTTCATTATTTGATGTTGACATGCATTCAAGGAAGTAAGCAATATTACATGCTTACAATTGTTTAAATTTGCAAAATGTTTATTCGACCGTTATGAAGTTGCTAAAAATTTCACTACCGCAATCAAAGTAAAGATATTTCTCCTAGAGAAGAGGACTCTTTTCGATGATATATTCGGAAAAAATCCACACTAAAATAAATTCTACATTCGGCATGACAGTAAGCGCATTCTGCAACGTCTCAAGAATTTAAAGTTACAGAGAAAGAATACCGACCACCATCCCATTGGAAAATTCGCATCCGGGAAATCGCAAGGGAACCAACTCCTAGTGTCAGCCTCAACGGAAGTTTAGGTATAGATAAGTCTAAGTCAAAATATGAAAGAGAAACTTCTAAATGTTCTGATAAGTCTAATGAAGAGCAGATAGAAATGAAGAAATTAATGAAAGATATCAGCTCAATCGAAAGAACTTCACAACAACAAATTTTTGACTTCGCCAGATAAATCCTCCTAACAATGTACAAGAACAGCTAGTGACAATTGAATTAGACAAAGAATGGGAAAGCTTTAATCAATTGCTTAATGTGGAAGGACGTAATATACACACTCTCTATTGCATTAACAAGTTTTGAGCACAGAATAAGTGCACAAATACGTAACCGAGCATATAATTGCCACTCTCTTCCAATTGTAATTAATGTAGAGGACATTCCTCCTCTAGATGTATTCTACAACCCTAAGTATGTGCGTAGTGAAGAAGCAAAGGAAAAAGAGAAAATTAGAAGGTGAAATTAATTAAGCGTAACAATTAGATGTTTTGTGATGATCCACAGAGTTTACTGATATTCTATAAGTTATCTCATATTATCAATATTTCCACCACTATTGACAAACCATTTTAGATAACTCTTATTAAATGAAAAAGAAGAATAGATACACGTTCGCAAATGTTAATTGAACAAAAATAAAAGGCCAATAATGAAGTACGTATGAAACTTGGAAAGTTACAAGAACAACTTCAAGAAATGCAACTGGATATCAAAAAGTTTAGCCGATAAAGAGAAACTAATATAGATTATCCAAGATCAGCATAAAGATGATCCTAAACTTCCAGATTTTATTTCAGAAACTATTTCTTTAAATAATCAACTACCGCAACAAGAAGAAGTCTTATGCCAAAAGATCTTGCAATGGAACTCTTTTGTCAAGAAAGTGATAAGATCTCCGCTAATCATGTCAGAGATTTACGAAATTATTATGATTTAATTAATGAAAAAGTTAACATTATTGGTATGGAAAAAAAACAAGAGTGAAGGAAGAAAAGCCGTGTGCACCAATTATTAATGAAAACCATAAAGAAATACTTTTCAATGACTCGGATGTACAAATCATAGGGGCGGTGAGAAAGCAGTTTAAGATTCTGCCACAAGAAGCAAGAAGTCTTACCGATTTTGTAAATGAGAATTTGCAATAAAGAAGATTTGAATTTAGAAATTGTTCCTAGATATCTTCCACATGCACATCAATTACAAACGTAATGGACACAAAAGGCGAAAGAAAAACAAAATCAATCCAAGGATTGACAAGATTAAAATGGGATTCTTAATTGACATATTTAGTGAGACAACACAATAACACGTTGTGCTTAATTGCATCATTAGTTCTCGCTAAGAAGATTGCGCCTACACTTGCCGATTCGTCTTTTCAGACAGCTTGAAATCAAGTCTACTAACCACCTCTTCTCAAAACAATGCTAATATGCTGCAAGTTTAAAGATCAAGTTCATAAGTAGTTACTTAATAGTCTTTATTTAGATTTAGTTTTATTTTAATTTCCATTTTTTCCTAGAAAAAGGACTCGCCATTTAAACCGAATCCTTAATTTTTGTAATAAACTATTTTAGATTTAGTTAGTGGTGCACATGGACCTCTTCTCATGGATTTAGAGAAAGGTCCCGAATTATAATATTTTTGACTTGGAGATTACAATTCGCACTCCACCGACTCTTATATTTTATAAAGGATCACATCTCGTGATCTTATGCAATTATCTTTAAAGTGTTGCATTTTTGTACCTTGGATTTGATTTTGCATTAGAATTAATGATTAGAGTATTAGATTACATTTGAAAGCTGAAAGATGGATAAGGTATTTTTATCCGTTGACTATTGATTTCTTTTGTCTTATGATATTCGCTTTAAAATTTTCTATCATTTATATACATTTGGTTTTAACAACGTTTCTTTATATATCATTTTTGAGTATAATTGAAATGTTATCTTTCATAAGTGTATGTAGATGATATACAATGATGAATACAATATAAATAATATAACTCGTTTAATTTTTTAAACAGAAAGTTATCTTTATTTGTTACCGTACATTTCAATTAAACTTTAATACATTTTTATGGTTATTGTTAAATTGAATAATTTTAAGTTGTATTCACATATGATACCCTAAGGTCTTAGAATTTCTTTATCAAGATTTAGTTTAAATTAGATAAGTTTATTTCACGCATTTAGTCCTATTTTCACTCATCCAAATCAACCCATCACCAACCCATTAGTTATAAGGAAACTGGTCCTTCTAATCCAAAATAAGCCACCATAGAAAATGAATAAGGAGTCATTCTAAGGTCCCGACCTAGTGGTTTTTCCCTAATGTTTGGAAGCAAGAGATCTTCTAGGCTTCAAATTTTTTGGCACTATAAGGAGGGGTAATGAGCTATGAATGGCAAGTGAATCTTTATCCATAGGTCGTTCGAGAGAAAACACTCTCATTAACTTCTTCAATTTATTCCGAGTTGCAAAATCCTATAGAAGGAATTGAGAAGAATATTCCGTACACCCACTACCAAAATCTCAAAACAATCAAACAATCAAAATCCCGAGTCGCCCGAAGTACAAGATTTAATTCATAAATTGAAAGATCTTCATTATCTCTAGAAGAGTCTCGAAATATCTCAAGGTAGTGTAAGCTCAAAATTTGCCCTTAAAACTCTATTTAGGCTTCAGTGAAAACGGTATTTCTCCGAAAGAATCCCCTTTACCTAGTAGATTCAAGACAAAAATAACTCAATCGGAATCGAAAGTGATAGAAGTTCTTTCATCTCATATTCAATCAACCGTTTCCGAAACCCCAACTCAACAAAGTGCTTGTTTCCATACCATCCGTTCATTCATCAATCTAATATCTATTCCAACTACTGCTCCGACACCAACAAGCCTCTACTACTCCTCCAACAAACTTGTTACAATAATGGCTAGACCATGGGCTACTCCTGTGGCCGTCAACATGCTCGCACTTACATGATTTACCCGACAATCCCGGAAAATGGCTTCCAAAGTTCAAAAATCTAAATATTAACATTCAAGCCAAGAACACATCAATAACTTTATGGTGGCCGTAAATTTGAATGGAGTCGTAGAAGAAGATGTTGTAGTCGTACTATTCCGTTATAATCTTTCAGAAGGGAAGAGGGATCCTCGGTACTTTTCATTACCTTCAGGATCCATAACAAGTTGGGCCATTTTTGCGTATCATTTTTTAACCAAATTTGGAGATGACAGATCAATAACATACTTAATCAACGATCTCTCAAATTTGAAGACAGAATCCCAAGGAGCTTATTAAATATTTCAACGCTAGATTCAACAAATCCTTGAACAAAACTACTACGTATTCAAGGCCTAGTGAACAAGTCGAAGTGAATTCGTATAATCGTTTTTCTCTCAAACATAGAAATTATTGTAGATAAGAGCGTAAAATCTAGTGTTAGCCGAGAATATGAAAGAGGGTATTGCAAAGAGTAGAAAAACACATTATTTCTCTTAAAAGAAAATGCTATTGAGGAAAGGAAATCCAAGAAGGTCACCAAAGATGATTCAAGGAAGAAGGCCAAAGACCCATACGACATGGAAGGTTTACGTAGTTCTTAAAACCATGTCAAATGAAATGGTTGAAATAAAAACAAGTAGCCGAAACTTCTACCAAAAAACCATTCCAAAATTTCAAAAGAAATCAAGTTGAATCTAAACCTCTCAATTCAATCTCTAATGCAGAATCGTAAGAGGAAGAAGAAGAAGATACTCCTTAGTATCGAGAGGGAAGATGAGAATGAAGAAATAGTTGAATTACATGGAACGTGGGATTTTATTCTCTCTAATTTATAGTGAGGTAGAACAAGAAGTTATGTCTCGTAAGTAATAGGAGGTTTCCACATCTGAGATGTACAAACAAAATTTCCTAAAAAGAAAATTAACCCAAGTACCAAAGACAAATCCCCGCAAAGAAAATTCCCTTCAAGTTACCTACTCAAAATCAGCCATCTTCTTCTAATCCTCCTACATCGACAACAAAGACTTTAGTGGTGTCAGATCCTATGGAATATAACATTGTTGAAGACATGAAAAAGATTAAATCCAAAATTTCCTTACATGAACTCAACAAACTAAAACACTGCCGCCAAGTTGCTATTAAAAGAATTAAAGTTACACCAATTGCTTCCTTACGAAGTGGTCTAGTTGCAAAAGCAAAATGGAAGGAATTGGTAAGCCACCGGGACAAAGTACATGCTACCGACATACCGTGCTCATTGGAGAAAGATCAAATTCTGGACTCTCCCTTTTCTTTGACTGGTGAAATGTACAATAAAAATCTGCATAATTTTTTAATCGATTCAAAGAGCATCCTCTAATATAATGCCTATTTTTGTTTGTGCTTAAATTGAATATTGAAACTTACAGAATGAGCATAGTTCATATTATTCAATTGGATCGCTCTAAAGTTCGTTGTAGGAGAAATCAATTCAAGCATTATCGACTAGAATTTATCCTTAGATTGTCCAAAGAATTGATATTTTGATTAAGATATTCAAGAATCTTATGGATTATTCTTATGAAGGAATGGTCTGCGAAACTTAATGGTTATATCGCAACTGACATTCATGGTGGCTTCCCTACAAAGGGAAACCAAATCAAATCAAAGTTGAACAAGAAAAAACATTTGATGCACACTGCCATCGAATTTGAACAATCTAATGAGCCTGTGGCATTCAACAATACTTCTGGAGGTTATTCTCATTTCGAGTCATTTCTTGGAAACTCTCAAAGCACCACAATCACCCTTTTTCGTAAATACTTTGTTTTCAAATAGAAAATTTTTCACAACTGGATTCTTCTTCTAGAATTGTAAATATTTCGATATAATTGTAGATAAGCCAATAGATAATCTTTTATTTTACTGGCTATATTTTGATGGATCAAAATTCAGTGATGGAGCTTTATAGATGCATCTTAATTGATCTAGATGGAGAGAAAACCATGCTATCATGTAGGTTAGAATTTGAGTGTACAAAAAATATCGCAAAATATGAAGCCTTGATTCAAGGACTTTATAAATCTATAGGGTTAGATTTAAATACTGAAAATTTGTGATTCCGAAATTGTCATAAAACAAGTTATTAGGAATACTATCCATTTCTTCAGACATCTTAAACACTATCAAACCTTAGTTCAAGATCTTACCACTCATTTTTTAGCATTCAATATTTGTTCTATTCCTAGAATCAAAATACATCAATTGATTTGTTAGCTAATGTTGCATCTAAACTCCTTCATGCCGAAGATTGCAAATTCTAATATATTTTTAGTAGAATTGACTTTTCGCCCATCCGTCTTAATAATATCACAAATTTGAGAGTATTTACCATGATCAAGATATTTTAAATTTCATGACTTCAGAGAAATCATATGATGAAATAAATTATTGATGAGGATGATCATGATTTACAAATTGCCTCAAAATGCAATGAAAATCCCATTCCAAAATCGTTGTTGAATTAGAGGACTTTATATGATATTAAAGATGACTAAGAAAGTCACTAATGCTAAACTCTAAAAGTTCCACTTTGAAGTTTGAATTAGTAAATCTTGGTCTCCGACTCTAATTCTAAAAATGTTAATTTAGGACTCAATTTAACTCAGAGGGAAAGGAATGCTTTATTAAACTTCGAGTAGGTATAAAAATATATTTGCTTGAATTCTATGCAGATTTGAAGACCTATGATACTTCGTTATTCAACACACAATTCCAATGCTACCTAATTTTAAACCCTCGTTCAATAGAAATTAAGAAAGATTCATCGAAATCTCAAGGTCAAATCAAATCAGAACTTAATAAAATTTTAAAATCCAAAATCATTTTTCCTTCTAAGGCATTCCAATTGGGTTTCCAATATGGTACCTATAAGGAAGAAAATGGTGATATAAATAACTGTATTGATTTTAGAAATTTAAACAAGTATGTTTAAAAGACAATTTCCTCTATTGCCAACCATGGAACACACTTCCAAAAAGGTAGTTGGTTCTCAACTCATTTCCTTTCTTGATGGATTTTCAGGCTATAATCAGTTTTAGTTCATCCATATGATAGATTGAAAACAACTTTCAAACTAAATAAACTCTATGCTTATCGTAAAAATGCCTTTTGGTCCAATAAATGTAGGAGCACTTTCCAAAGAGCTATGGACATAGCATTTAAAGGTATGATCAATAAATCAATTGTTGTTTATCTCTGATGACATAACAAGATTTTCGTAAAAGAGATTCAATCATTTACATGATCTAAAACAACATTTGAAAGATGTAGAAGGTTTGGTATTTCCTTAAATCCAAAGAAATATTTCTTTGCTTTGGATGAAGGATAAATTTTAGGATTTGTTGTGTCGAAGATGGTATATATATTGATCCATAGAGTGAAATTCTCTCGATATTTCTTTACCTCATAACAAAAAATCCATGCAATCATTGGGCAAATCAATTTTGTAAAGAGATCTATTCGATTTTTCTCAAATTGTTTTACCTATGCAAAATATGATCAAGAAGAATTCAAAATATTCAAATGGGGGCATAAAGAGAAAGAAGCCTTTGGGAAATCAAACAAGCAATCATTAATGCACCAAAGATTGAATAATCCCGATTTTTCTAAAGATTTTACTTTGTATACTTTTGCCAATCAAACATCTTATGATGTTGTCTTAACAGCTCAATGATCGAAAATTGAGGCACCAATTTCTTTTCAGTACTTCAAATCATATGAGCCAGATGAATTATTCTAATGTTGAAAAACAAGCCTGCCGTGTTTAAATCAATCAAACATTTCAAACACCTTTTATCTTGAAAAAACATACAAAAATCATCGGGTCCCATTCTCTCGTAGTGAGACAATTATTAATTCAAAAGAAGTAGGAGAAAAGACACGAATAGTAACATCTTTTCAAGAATATGATATTGATATTGAACTGCCTAAGATTGTTAGAGGACAAGGTTTTGCATATTACAGAGTCATAACATACTTAAAAAACAAGATCCAAACAATGATATTCAAGTTAGCTGATAAGTATTACATTCTCGGAATTCTTAAGATAGTTGATCTCATTATTACTTGAAAAATAGGTTCATTTCCTCTAATCTCAGCCTATAAGAAAAAAGTGCTTTAAGATTAAAAGCTATTAAATATGAGATCATTGATAATGTGTTATTCGTAAAGAATTATGATTCAATCCTATTAAGATGTTCCTGAAAAGATCAATAAAAAGGTAAGCAGGTGAATTGTATGATGGACCAAAGAGGAGGTCAATTTGGAGGTGATACCACAGCTCACAAAATAATTCATGCTGGTTATTACCGCCTACCCATTTTAAAGATACATGATTATGTAAGGAAGTGCAAAGTTTGTCAAACTACTAGTGGAAGACAAAAGAAACCAAATCTTTTCCTTTCTGTAACCTAGAATATTGAGCAACCATTTCAGAAATGGGGGCTTGACATTATTGGTGAGATAGTACCTCATTCTTCCAAACAAGACAAATACATCCTGGTTGTTAATCGATTACTTTACAAATGGTATAAGCAATCCCTTTAAAGGTAGCCAATTTGATGCAATTATTGATTTCATAGATCAATTCATCATAACCAGGTTTGTGTACCTAAGACTTTGTCTTTGATAATGCATCTTATTTTTCGAAACAAGATAATGGAATTTGCAAATAAAAGAGGTTTTAAATTGAAATATTCAGAAAATTATTATCCACAACGTAATGGTTTGGTTGAATCCACTAACAAAAATCTTATCAAAATCATTAAAAGGACCATTGATCAAAATCAAAGAATTGGCACAAGTCTTTAATCTTTGCACTATGGGCTGATCGTATTATCAAAAGTTTCAATAGGAACTTCACCTTTCAATTTAGTTTATGGAAAAGAAGTCATGATAATTACCAAATTTAGCTCTTCCTATCATTAGCCCTAGTGCAAGTTATTAAAGAAAATCCTTTCATCCATTCAATTGAGATATGGTCAAATCCTTAAACTAGAAGAAGATAGAGATAAGAAAAAAATTATTCGCTGAAAAACATCAACAAACTTTGTAAAATATTCTTTTGATGCAAGTTCTACCTCATTTAAAAATTTTGTCAATTGGTGATCTTGTTCTCAAATTGGATAAAGCACATGAAGAAAAAGGTAAGCATACCAAGTTTCCGTAAAATGTGTCTTGGACCATTTCAGCATTGCTGAAAAAAAGATAGGCTCAAATACATTCATACATTTAACAAGTAGAGAATTCCTTCAGAATGGGCTTGTCTTAAAGAAATTCTTTCATAAGGAGGTAACCTTCTTAATTTGCATATATTCCTTTCGCAATTTTTTTAATTGTTTTTGCAAATAAAGGATGTTAATAAGTCTATAATTGACTATTTACTATTAAGAAAATTTCTTAGAAAAATATCTGTAAATATTTATTTTGTGTAAATGAGAATTTTAAAGAGATGATCATAGTTTTTGGATAGTTTTAAAATAAGATGTTAAACTTTGAAAGATTATCTCAATCATTTACATGACTTTGAAAACTTGAGGAGAATAAATCATTATAAGTTTATTGAGCAGAGAAAGGTTATCTATAAAAGTAAACATTTTTTTTCAAAGTCTTGGTACTAAGAAACTTCCGAAAAGTTGTCATCCATTGATTCTTAAGATAAAACTATTTCACCCCATCCATTTAAGTTGTGATTTTTAGAATGTAATTCTAAGAAATTATATGAAAAATTTAAGAGATAAGAGGTCTCATTATGAGCCAACTTACCATGTTCATAAGAAAGTAATGAAACTGACATTACTAATATCGCATATCAAAACGTGGTAATGGTTTATAAATATAAGACAAGGGGTCTCATCATGAGCGCCTTGTTTAGTTTAATTACAAGTAGTGAATGGCATTGTTATTAATCAGTTACCAAACCGTAACAATGACTCTTTAAAATAAAAATAAGTAAAGACAAAATATGAGATAATATGTCTTATGAATTTATCTTTTAAAAAATTCATAATTTTAGTTGGATGGGACAAGAATATTAATGGTTTAAAGGTAACCCTATCGAGACTATGAACGTTTGCAGTAGAAGAGGAAATACCTATGACAATAGAGTATATTATAAAACCAAACTTGGAGAAATCCACTTACTTCATTATTAACACCGATCAAAGCTTGAGATAACCCAAAAGTGTTTTTGTTCTGGGCGAATTAAAGAAATTGCGTGAATGATTTTTATTTCTTCTTGCTAGTTAAATTTTATTTGAATTATCCTAAGATAGTTTTCATTATCTTTAAAAATCTTTACTTACTAGAAATATAGTGTTCATTTTATTTTTCAAAGATAAGTGTTTCTTTCAGTGAATCGCCAATTGTTGTGGACAGTAGCAACCCTTTTTATTTAATATTAGTAATAATACTAAATAAATGGGACTTTAGTTAAAAATCCAAAAAATTCAATCATTATTTGTTTCCCTTTTCAAATAAATCCTTTCTATCATAACCGAGGGAAATTCCTTAGAAAAATCCTTAAGAAACACTTAAGCTTATGATAGATTACAATAAAATCTTTCTTTATTAAATAGCGCATCCATCACAAATGGTAGATATACCTGTAAAACCTAATCTTTCAACCGGCGATTTTGCGATATTGTGATAATGCGATCCCAAAAGTTCGTGCGTTAAATATCGGTCGCAAATCGCATATCAAGCGAAAAATGTTAAACGAATACTTTTTATATGTGATATTTGCGATTGGCGTATTTGCGATTTGCGATTTTTGTGATGGTTACGCTTCGGGAGAAAATTACATTTGCGATATTATGATATTGCGATATTGCATAGCAAATCGGCAGACGTTAAATATCGTAAATTCTTAAAATCTCGTTGTCCAATGTAAATATTTCATAAATCAATATCCGTTATGTGCTTTAAATGATCAATTAATGAATGGATTTGAGCAATATCAATAAAAAGGATTTTGTTTTGATTGAAAGGTTGTTTTCGTTAGAATAATATATTTCATCCACCTTTTGCATTTAAAACTATCTCATCACCTTTCTCATGTCATTACTCTCACTTAACTCCGTAAAACCGTAGGCGCGAAGGAGCAAAAGACTATACGAAGCATTCACAGAAAGTATTATGGGAAAGAAAGAGAAGACTCCAAGTTCTGAAAACAAAGAAATGGCTTCACCGTATGCGGATATCGCTTGCAATAAGGATGCTCTGGTGATAACCACCTCGGGGAAGGAATTTATAATTTTCTCAAGAAGAAAATCCTGTGGTGATGCAAGTCAGCGGCTAACAGCAGATCAAGCAATTCATTCAAAATAATCTCTTTAAAGACCCGGGCTTGTTCATTTCCGCACCGGATAGCAAAGAAGACTAAGAATTCTTCCGTATTTAGACGTGGTAAAATGGGTGCTGACAACACCGATATTTTAGATGTGCACTTAGAACTCTAGATCAAGAGCTCATCTGGTCGTTCATTATGGAAAATTTGAGGGCCGATGTATCATTTACGAACCTCGTGCGTAATTTATAATAAACAATTTATGGAGAATTTTGCCAAAGAACATGAAAATTCGTGAATGTGCACAAGGGAATGGACCAAAAGATATGAACCATCAAGAAAAAAAAAAACAAACACGGTATGTATAGTACTCGGTCCACTCACCTCTCCATATTGTTTTGTCATTACATGTTATGGAGGCTTTTGGAAAGCCCGATATAAATATGGTCTTACCTAAATGGCTTCCATTGTTAAATGCTACTGCTAACGCTACTATTGTAGACTTGGCCAAAATATTATCCGACAATTTAGCCACCGCTATTTTCAATTACCTTGCCTAACGGATTGCTTTCGTAGGATTTATCCTTTTATCTATCTACTTATGTTATGGACGCTATCTCGCTTTGTTTCTAAATTCCCCGATGAGTTGGCAATGCACGATTCAAGATCCTTTGCCTATTCATGTATCACAAAGAATTGTGGGAATCCAAGTTTATTCTGCTTTACAAGATTTTTCGACGGCATAATGTTGCCTCTCGCACAAAACATTGTATAATAAAGATGCTCCAAGGTTTTCCCCGAAAGCACAAGTCGACATTCTCCCCGTCGCACGATGGTTTGGGGAAGAGTGGTTTACCTATGTAAGAGTTTTTGGAAGCTCTACTTCCCCGCATGTTTTACCCTTATATGTTTCGATAAACTTATAGCTCGGGAAATTGCATACCAAACTGTGGTGAAGGAGGTTTGACAAAGGAATTAAAGGATAAGAAGGCCATTTGGCCACAATTTCCGTAGCCCGTGGAACATTTTCATTATTTGATGTTGGATATATTCAAGGAAGTAAGCAATATTACATGCTTACAATTGTTTAAATTTGCAAAACGTTTATCTCGACCGTTATGAAGTTGCTAAAAATTTCACCACTCGCAATCAAAGTAAAGATATTTTCCGTGAGAAGAGGACCTTTTCGATGATATATTCCCGGAAAAAATCCACACTAAAATAAATTCTACATTCGGCATGTATGCAAGCATTCTGCAATTTCAAGAATTTTAAAGTTTGGCGAGAAAGAATACCGACCACCATCCCATTGGAAAATTTGCATCCGGAAATCGCAAGGGAACCAACTCCTAGTGTCGGCAATTTCAACGGCGCTTAGGTATAGATAAGTCTAAGCCAAAATATGAAAGAGAAACTTCTAAATGTTCCGATAAGTCTAATGAAGAGCAAGATGTAAATGAAGAATTAATGAAAGATATTGCTCAATCGAAAGAACTTTTCACAACAACAAATTTGGATTACAACAGATAAATCCCTCCTCCTACCAATGTACATCAACAAATAGTATTTTCACTGAATTAGACAAAGAATGGGAAAGCTTTAATCAATTGCTTAATGTGGAAGGACAGAATATACGTATTCGCAGCTGCATAACAAAAGTTTTGAGCACAGTGAATAAGTGGCACAAATACGTAAACCGAGCATATACTCCGTCACTCCCTCTTCGAAATTGTACTTAATGTAGAGGACATTCCTCCTCTAGATGTATTCTACAACCCGAAGTATAAAGCAAAGAGTGGAAGAAGCAAAGGAAAAAGAGAAAATTAGAAGGTGAAATTGCTACCGAATCGTAACAATTAGATGTTTTGTGAAAAGGATCCTACCATAGAGCCTACCGATAATCTTGCTAAGTTAACTCAGACATTTGGGGCTTATGCTTCCGCAACTATTGAAAAATCATTTGAGATACATCTCTTATTAAATGAAAAGAAGAATAGATACAAGTTCCCCGCAACAACAATTGCAACAAAAATGTGCCAATAATGAAGCTACGTATGAAACTTTGAAAAGTTACAACAACAACTTCAAGAAATGCAAATTGGATATCAAAAGTTTAGCCGATAAAGAGAAACAAATATAGATTATCCAATATCAGCACAGATGATCCTAAACTTCCGTAGTTTATTTGAGAAACTATTTCTTTAAACAATCAACTATCAAGAATAAGAAGAAGTCTTTATGCCAAAAGATATCTTGTAATGAACTTTTTATTACAGTGATAAGATCACTAATCATGCCGTAGATTTAATAAATTATTATGATTTAATTAATGAAAAATTTACCGATTATTTGGTATGGAAAAAACAAGAGGAAGGAAGAAAGTCAGGCACTAATTAATGAAAACCATAAAGAAATACTTTTCAATGATCGGGATGCACAAATCATAGGGGCAAGAGAAAGCGCGAAGATTCGGCTACAAATGTTAGCAATCTTACCGATTTTGTAGATGAGAATTTGCACAAATAAAATTTGATTTCTAAACTGCTCCTCGGGATATCTTCCGAAGGTACAAGATCAATTCGTAAAATGTATCGATGGGAAGGTAAGAAAAGAAAAAAATAAATCTGGATTGACAAGATTAACCGATTCTACTGACATATTTAGTGAAACCACATAGTCAAAACATTGTGCTTAATTGCATCATTAGTTTACCGAGAAGATTGTGCCTACACTTGCTGATTCGTCTTTCGTACGCTGAAATCAAGTCGGCCAACCACCTCTTCTCAAAACAATATTGGATGCTTTCATGTTTAAGGATCAAGTTCATAAGTAGTTACTTAATAGTCTTTATTTTTAGATTTAGTTTTAGTTTTACCGTATTTTTTCCTAGGAAAAGGACTCGTCATTTAAACCGAATCCTTAATTTTTGTAATAAACTATTTTTAGATTAGTTAGGTATTTGTGACCCTTCTCATGCATTTAGAAAGGTCCTCAATTATAATATTTTTAAATCGAGATTACATTGCATCTAATCGACTTCCATATTTTATAAAGGATCACATCCGGTGATCTTATGCGTAATTATCTTTAAAGTGTTGCATTTTTGTACCTTGGATTTGATTTTGCATCGATTCATCGGATTAGAGTATCAAATTTCACTTGAAAGCTTTCAAGATGGATAAGGTATTTTTATCTCGTTGACTATTGATTTCTTTTGTCTTATGATATTTGCTTTAAAATTTTCTATAATTTATATAAATTTGGTTTTAACAACGTTTCTTTATATATCATTTTTTAGTATAATTGAAATGTTATCTTTCATAAGTGTATGTAGATGATATAAAATGATGAATACAATATGTGCTAATATAACTCGTTTAATTTTTAAACAGAAGTTATCTTGATGAGTATTTACATTTCAATTAAACTTTAATACATTTTTATGGTTTTTGCTAAATTGGAATAATTTTAAGTTGTATTCACATATGATACCCGAAGGTCTTAGAATTTCTTTATCGCATTTAAGTAGTTTAAATTAGATAGTTTTATTTCAGCTTTTATTTAGTCCCATTTCACTATCCAAATCAACCCATCACCAACCCATTAGTTATATAAAACTGTCCTTTCAATCCAAATTAAAGCCACCATACCAAACGGATAAGGAGCTGTCCTAAGGTCCCGACCGGTGGTTTTCCCCAATGTTTGAAGCGTAGACTAGGCTTCAATTGTGTGACACTACATGGGAAGACCATGAGGAACTAAAACGTAGGAAAATCCGGGAGGTTCTGAGGATATAGATATTCTACGATGGGGATACATCTAACTAGGGGCATGTTCTCTACAAAGGAAGCCTACTCTCTCATGCATCATGTAAATTCTCCCCCATGACCGCCTGTGGAAATTTGTTTGGGCTCCCGGTACTTGGCCAAAAGTCTCAACATTTCTCTCTAGTTACTCAATCACAAAATAACTCTCACTTGGGACAACCCGCTCAAAAGAGGTTTCTTTGGTCCTTCTCAATGTCCAAATTGCAAAAAAAGTAACGAAACAATTCAACACCTCATGATCTCTTGTAAGCTAGCTAGCACTCTTTGGAGAAAATTTGTTTTGTGTGTCAAAAAAGTAAGCCGAATGAGTTAAATAACATCATACACAATCGGCCTAGGCATCCTTATAGCAAACTCTTCTCTTCTCAATACTCTTCAAGTAACTCATTCCTTGGTCTTTTTTGGTCTCTTTGGAAAAGAGAAATAAGAAAGTATTAAAAAATAAAACCACTCCTTTGGACACCATCCTGAACAAATTCAGCAATAACCTCCAAGAGTCTTTACTCTCCACTCCTAACAGAAGAGGACCTTCCCAAACAAACCCAAAGGAATGGGGCCTATATATGGAAAATCAAGTGTACTTCAAAATCTCGACCATCTCCATCTCTAATAGTCGAAAATCCTGATACCTTGCTGAATTGACTCCTCCTCCACCAGGGATGATCAAGATGAACTTCGATGGAGCCTCAAACGCAATCCAGACAAGCTATATTTTGTGGCATCTTCTCGTGAATTCCAAAGGAGACATCCTTGCCATACTCAGCTCCATAGGCTAGACACCAACAACTCAAAGAACCGGAAGGATGGCAAGGCTGAATTTAACTCATCTCTACAACTTCTCCCACCATCATTGAAGGGGACCTCAGATTCTCATCAATATGGAAAACCACGTCATGGCACCAAATTAACAAAAGTAGCCACAAGTTGGCAAATGGCTACTAGAATCAAAGAATAAGCACCGGTTGAAAAACAAACATAAGCAATCTCCTTCACCCACACCAAAATGAGGCTGTACAGCGGCGTATCTCCTGGCTAATCTAGGAGCCGACAGCGCATCAATTTCTCCACAGGCTCCCCTTCATATCATCCATGACAGATCTTCTACAATTGCATCATGCTGGGCAGTAATAATGATCGCCCGCTTATGATGTAATGGTGGCTTGGTTTGATGGGAAGTCGGGCCCCCGGATACATCCCGAGGAGAATCGCATGGGGTGGCCATATGGCCCTCTCGCGGCTCCATTAACTTCACAATTAATCCGCCACTTGCCTCGCATTTACTCTCCATCACCGGCGTATCCTTCTTCTCGACCCACAATTGGTTAACAATGGTTTTGATCTTGGGTAGTCTTGACTATTCTTACTCGATGCCATTCTTCATTTCCCATGGAGCACTTGCCCCGTCAGCCAGGCCGAGCCAAGCACTCAAACATAGACGGGAAACGCTCAGCTTCCTTTGAGTTGTTTAGAAAATACAACGTGCCATCATTTCTCCCAGAGTTCTTTGCCGTCTTTACCCCTTTCGCAATCTCAATTTGTCAATCACCGCGGATCCCTTCGCCTCCTTCCTGTTCTAGTTTACTTGTCTCAGTAAATTTCAAACGATTTCTTTCTCCAAAGGCTCCATCATTGAATGCGGTGTCGCCATGGTGCAAGTCAAGGTCGGGTCTCGCATGCTCTCATCCCTCTACCGCCTCTGATGCAAGACTTCCCCTAAGGATGCTGCGTGGGGGTAATATTCAGACACTCGCATCCACAAAGGTTGCGCTTGCCATCCTATCAATGTCTGCGTGTACTTCGCCCTCCCCACTCTCCTTTTATTGATCCACCTAGACCTGCTCTCCTACTCCTCATGCTTCCCCGAAAGTCACGCCCGTGTTAGACCTCTCGCAGGGCGAAATTCCACTTGGAATGCTCCTTCAATCAGCCCATTGTCATCGTTTTTGTGCCATCGCTGGCACCGAGAGAAGAAATGCCTAACTTGAATTTTCCTCCTATGCCGGGTCCAATCCCCTCCTGGTCTTAATCCCACCTTGTCATGAATATTCTAGTGAGACAGTCACGTTCCCGTGTCCAAGACCTTCCGACTGGTAAGCAACCCATGTAGGTGGACATGGGCATCAATAGCAAGGATGGCGAGAAAGAAGATGTCGAAGATCTAGAGGACGTGTACTAGTGTCACATAGTGGAGGAGCCGCCTTCTGGGGGCTCAAGAGCGCAATTTATCTCGCCTTAGTTCAACATGGTACATTCGCTCTATCGTTTTTGGAGATTTACCGTATTTTATTTGGTTTTCACAAAAGAATAACCGCATGCTACTCTAGTATTTTTTGTTTTTGTATGTTGTATGAAATGAACAATGAGCCGGTTTCCTCTTCAAGGGCGGCGAAACTCTCCTTAAAAGAATTGGTTTCCCACTTAGGCGCTTGGTTATTTTGTTAAAGCATGAAAATCAAGCCCGCCTCGGTGTTCTATAGCTAAATCGAGGTAGTTTCGTAACAAAGATGTTTTCATATAAATAGAATTACTATAATTTGGGAAAAGAAAAAAAAATCATGCCAAATTACCACTCATTTGAGCCATACATTAATTTATTCTCCAAGAACTTAATATTTTCACTTGTGATAATGTACTTATACCTGTTGACACTCATCCGGACCGAGCTGCGAGGCTCGAAAATGGAACCCAAATTTTTTACACTATCATCCATTTCTTTTGTAATTCTTGTTCCATTCATTATCAAAATCGTGTTTCTCTTTTCAAATATTCACTTCTAGTTCACAAAGCATTGTTTCAAAACACAAGAATAATTGTCTTCACACAAATTTCACATGCACATAGTAGCTCCATTAGACATACATGCATACACACATATATTAAACACTAGTCTACATCCATCTTGTAGAACTCATTATTATATTTCAATTTCTAAAGATATTTATTTCAATTAAGTACATAACAACATACCGATTTAAATCCTATGGACCTACATGGTTTTCTTGGCTAATGTTGATCCTCTGATGACGTCACTCCATGGTTGAATTTGAGTCATTGTTTCATTTTTTTCCTCTCAGAGCTAATTAATACTACCGTGCAGAAAAATTGTATTCACGCAACTTTCACATGCACACAACAACTCCAACCGTAAATACATGCATACATTCATATATTAAACATTAGTATACATTCATCTTGTAGAACCTATCATTATATTTTCATTTCTAGTAGCATATTTATTTCAATTAAGTTCATAAATAAACATACTAGTTTAAACCTATTCACATACCGAGTTTTTGGCTAAGGTTCATCCTAGGATAAAATCTACCCATGGTTGAATCTAAGTCATTGTTTCATTCTATCTCGAGAGCCGAATAATACTAGTGTGACAATTTTCCTTAGACAAATTTCACATGTACACAAATACCGTACATACATGCATACATGCATATATAAAACATTAGTCTACATCCATCTTGTAGAACCTATCATTATATTTTCATTTAGCAAAGATATTTATTTCAATTAATTTCATAAATAAAAATACCAATTTAAACTTACAAACATGCATATATTAAACATTAGTCTAGATCCATCTTGTAGAACCTATCATTACATTTTCTTTTTCTAGCAACATATTTATTTCAATTAAGTTCATAAATAAACATACCAATTTAAACTTATCAACATACTTGGTTTTCGTGGCTAATGTTCATCCTTTCTGGGATGGCAGAATTACCCATGGTTGTAACTTAAGGCAAACATTAAGGAAAACCATGTACATGTCATTTCTCCCATAAACTTTAAGGAATTTTCTAGTGTTTTGGGAAACATATACATGTCATTTATATGTCATTTCTCCATAAATTTTAAGGAAAAATTTAAGGATAACCATGTACATGTCATTTCTCCTATAAAATCAAAGGAAAAATTTAGCGATAACCATGTACATGCCATTTCTCCCATAAACTTTAAGTCATTTTCTAGTAGTTTTGAAACCATGTACATGTCATTTCTATGTAATTTCTTCCCATAAAATTTAAGTAAAACTTTTTAAGTATAACCATTTACATGTCATTTCTCCCATAACTAAGGAAAACTTAATGATAACTATGTACATGTCATTTCTCCCAAAAAATTTAAGTCATTTGCTAGTGTTTTGGGAACCATGTACATTTCATTTTCTATGTCATTTATCCTAAGACAAAATTTAAGGGAAACCATGTACATGTGTGATTTACTCCATAAACTGAAGGAAAACTTTAAGGCATGTCATTTCTCCCATAAACATTAAGGCAAAATTTAAGGAAAGCCATGTACATGTCATTTCTCCATAAACTCTAGGCAAGGAAAATCTTTAAGGCATGCCATTTCTATGTCATATATCCCATAAACTTTAAGGAAAAATTTAAGGCAAACCATTTATGACATGTAATTTCTCCATAAACTCAAGTCAAACTTTATGGAAAATCATGTGTACATGGCATTTCTCCATAAACTTTAAGGCATTTTCTAATGTTTTGGGAATCATGTACATGTCATTTCTATAAAACTTTAAAGGAAATCACATACATGTCATTTCTCCCATAAAATTTAAGGCATTTGCTATGTTGAACATATGCATTTCATTTCTATGTAATTTATTCATATAACCAAGATTTTCTAGTGTTTTGGGAACTATGTACATGTCATTCTCCCATAAAATTAATTTAATATATTTTTTAAACTTAAGGAAAACCATGTAAACGTCATTTCTACCATAAAATTTAAGGAAAACCATGTACATGTCATTCTCACATAAACTTTACTCTAATATATTTGTTATGAAACCAACAACAACAACATTTACTTTCCTTTTTTTCAAATGATTTCAAATTCATAACCCAACATAGTTGTGACCCATTTTACTCTCTTTTGAAGATATTCTTTGTTCCAAAAAGTCATAAGACTATCATGATCAATTTTTACCTTGATGTGTCTTCCCATTAGGTAGAGCCACAATTTACCGTAGTGCATGTAGTATTGCCATTTCTTCTAATAAATAACTTTTACGTAAATACTTTCCTTTGATTAGACTGACTTTGAAAACGATGGGTCTTCCTTCTTACATTAAAACAACACCGAGTTCCATTTCACTAGGCATCACATTCCACAATAAAGGTTTTTGTTAAGTCTATTGTAGCTAAGACAGGTGATGGTACATTGCCTCTTTAAGATGTTCAAAGGCCTTAGTTTCTTCGGGAGTCCATGAAAATGAATCTTTCTTCAATAATGTTGTTAGAGGTTCTAATATTCTCCTAATTCTTAACAAACTTGCGATAATACCACCAGTTAACCAAAGAAATCCCTGCCAACTACTTTATGGTTGTGGGGACTTTTCCATTCCTTAATGGCTTTAATTTTGTTAGAGCTCTGCCTTTACACCCCCAGTAGTCTGATACGACCCATATATTCCACCTCTTGTACTCCAGAAAAAATTTGGATGTTTTTGCATATAATTGTTTCTCCTCCAATAGTTTGAGCACCTTGTCAACATGTTGAACATGATCCTTCAAGACTTGTTGTAGATTAATATATCATCAAAGAATATTTCCAACACGAATTTTCTAAGGGTTTGAAAATGGAATTAATCAACCTTGAAATGTAGAAGGTGCTTTGGAAAGGCCAAAAGGCATGACCAAAAAATCATAATTACCCTCTTTGAGTTCGAAATGTTGTTTTAGAATATCACCCGGTCTTCATTCTAATTTGATGATACAGCAAACTGAGGTCAACCGTGAAATAAATTGCTCCAATTTAATTCATCAAATAATTCATCAATCACGGGAATGGGAAATTTATCTTTAATAGTGACAATGATCTACTATAATCAGGACACATGCGCCATGATCCATCCTTCTTGTGCACCAATAGTACTAGAGTAGAGAAATAACTTTGACTCGGTTGAATTATATAACATCTAACATTTATGATATACATTCAATTTCTCTCATTTGGACATAAGGATATATAAGGCAGTGTTTAGAGGAACACTTCCTAGGGAATACAATGAATAGCATGATCGCAGTCACAAATAGGTGGGGAGTCCTTTGGGAGTTTCAAACACCTTGGAATGATTGTTCAAGGCTTTTTGGATATCTGGAGAAATAGATGATTTTGATGTGGAACTGGTATTGAGCATACTTATGCAATTCATACCTCGTTGTTCCTTCTTCATCAACTGTCATAACATTAGAGATTATTATATTTCTTGGCTTCACGACACCCTATAATTCAACTTCCTTTCCTTCCAAAAAAAATTTTCAAGAAAAGTTCTTGAAAATTAAAAGCTATAAATCCCAAAGTAACCCAGCAACCATTGTACTCTAGTACAACATCAACACCTCCCATTGGAATGGAGAGCATTGGACTATTAAGAAAGCCTTCCCCGAAGTGGTTAGCTTGATATTATGGCATTTTGAAAGCAATTTATAGTTCCTCCATTTACAATCATCACTTGACATTAAATTGTTGGGTATAGGAAACCCAAATTCAATTCATTGGCTACCTTACAATGAATAAAATTATATGGGTACCCTACCCAAATTAATCTTACTATTACCTTTTTCTTCTTGATATGTCCTTCTATATTGAGAGTTTGAGAAGTCTTAATTCCTGCAATGCATTACAAGGGATGCGATTTAGACCCGTTTCTTCTTTCTCAGGGTTGGTTCCTAGTGCTTATATCCTCTTCTTTTGAAGTTTATTGTTCATTTCTTCCTCTCTTCTACAATCTATGTAAAATAATCTCTTCTTGCTTTACTTATGACCTTTAGTGTATTTTCTTTCACAACTATAACAAAGCCTTTTCCTCTTTTTTCTTCCAATTGTTGTGGTTTCAACCTTGTAGGTTTGCCATGTTTACATTCAATTTTTCTTGCCAACACGAATGGCTTCTCCAATGAATCGGAGTTCCAAAGGCGAACCTCATGTTGGATGTTATCCTTTAAATTCCCTATGAAGATATCGATCTGTGTTCCTCTAGAATATATTTCACCCTTGTATTCAATTTTTGGAAGTCCTCAATATGCTCCACCACTAAAAATTTTTGTTTGAGACTTATCATTGGCTAAAGAAGGTGTTTCTCTTTGTATCCTCATAATGTGCTATCATTTACTTTGTAAAAATTGACCAAGTGACAATTTTTTTACAAAAAAGCCATTGATACTACAAATGTATTTTGTTACGAATATAAAGTTGCAAGGTGTACCTTTTGTGTGTTTTTCACATTATTGAGATCAAAATATTGCTCATCTGAAGTATCCGTATTCCAGTATCCATGCCATCAAACTTCCTCATATTGATCTTTCGAATAGGTGGGTCTTCAATCAACTTTAGAGTTTATGAAATCCACAAGTGTATTTTATTTTGTTCTCCTCATGAGTTTCATCTACTATCTTTTCTCCATTAAGAATAATTTCTTGTATCAACTTTGTCAAATGTTCCTTCGAACCTTCCATGTCTACTTTTATATCATTCTTCATGTCTTTCATTTTTCTTCCATGTCTTCCATGAAATTCTTCAAACCATTAATCTTAGATTCCATGCCTTTCTTCAAACCATCGATCTTATCTCTCCTTGCCTTCTTCCAAAATTCCATTTACCAGTTTTTGTTGCTCTTTGTAGAGAAAAATTTAGGTACACTTTCTCTTGTAATTTTTATATATCATGTTGTGACTTCTCTTCATGAGTTATAGTAGAGTAATATAAGGGCTTAATAGGCGTTGAATTCTCTTTAGGAGGCATTTTAGAACCCAGCTCTTAGTCTCATGCTTCAATATTCCCTTGGAATCACTTCATACATATTTTTTCAAATAATACATACAATTTCAAAAAAACACACACCTTTTTTCTTGCTTTTTGAGGATCTGTATGTGTGAAAATGAATTATCTCTTTGTGATTTCGGATCTTCAATATTTTCAGAATTTGGTTTGGTAGTATCCCTCTCAATCTTATTTAGAATTCCATAGGTCCGACTTGATTTGGTTTGTCAAGGAAAATTTATACCTAATCTCCACAATGACTGGCCATGGAATGGTTCAATCGAGTGAACTTGTACTTGTTCTATGTGTCAGCTTCCTTCCTTCAGCTCTATTGAAAAAAAGGAGTACAACTGTACTTTTCTCCACTTGGCTGCATTCTAATTGATGTCGTAGAGAGAATTATCATTATTTTCCCACGATGACCTCTTTGAGATGAAATTCATGAGCCTACAAAAACCCTAACTTACTTAGTTCATATTCGAAGATATTGCTAACCAAGCTCTAACATATTACACGATCTACTAAGTCCTTTGAATTCATCAGGTAAAATTTCAAAGATTCGAACCTCTCGTAGAAAAACAAGCTATAGAAAAAATTCCACGATGACTCCGTTTATGTGAAATTCCGAGCATTTGAAAACCCTAACTTCCATAGATCATATCTGTGAAAATATTGCGAACCAAGATCTAAAATTTTTACACAACGCATTCGGGATTTTCGGTTTCACTCAGCTTGTGAGAAATTTTGAGATTCTCAACCCGTAGAAAAATCATGATAACAAAAATTCCATGATGACCTATTTTGAGTAGAAACCATGGAATCCAAAGCTCGATAACAAATGTTAGAACCACCTCCAAAAATAGAAGAAAAGAGAGACTAGTTCCTTAGAAATAAGACATTTCGAGGCGAATCCTCCTTTACATTACATAAATGGAGAATTCTTAGATGATACAAATGACAAAACCTCCTTCGATATAATAGAGTCCATGGCGACACAATATAATCCTAGCTGACCTTAACAATAATAATGTAAGGGCATAATAATAACAATATTAGGGTTACAAAGGGTACAACAAACAATAAGTAATGTGAATTAACAACAATAAGAGACTAGACTAGTAATATAGGGACCTAACAATATTTTTAATGAAAATTCTAGTGTTTTAAGTAAAACCATGCACATGACATTTCTCCCATGCATTTGCAATAAAATTTAAGTCATTTGCAATAAATGTTCATTTAATATATTTTTAAGGAAAATGAAAGTGTTTTTGGAAAACCATGTACATGTCATTTTTCCCATAAAATTTAAGGCATTTTCAATAATTAAAATTCTAGTGTTTTTGGAAAAACCATGTGATGTTTCTCCAATAAAATTGAAGGTATTTTCTAGTGTTTTTGGGAACAATGTACATGTCATTTCTCCCATAAACTTTGAGGCATTTTCTAGTGTTTTTGGGAACCATGTAAATGTAATTTCACCCATAAAATTTAAGGCAAACCATGTAAATGTGATTTATCCCATTAATTTGCAATAAATGTTCATTTAATATATATATATATATATATATATATATATATATATATATATATATATATATATATATATATATTTGCTAGTGTTTTTAACAATGTACATGTCATTTCTCCCATAAACTTTAAGGCATTTGCTAATGTTTTTGGGAACCATGTACATGTAATTTCACCCATAAACTTTAAGGAAAACCATACATTTCATTTCTCCTATGATTTTCTGTAATATCTTCATTTAATATATTTTATTGAATTTGTTTTTTTTCAAAGGATAAAAAACCACACCGAACATTGTTGAAATGGACATTATGCATAGAGGTTTCTCGCTATCCAAATCTAGGGAAAGAAGTGATTACCTATAAAGTTTTACAATATTATGACTAAAAAGGTCCTCCAAAGGAAAATGAATATACTGTAAAGAACAACAAACAACGAGCCATATCTATTGCATTGATAAAAGTGCCTGGGGGAACAACTAGGAGTATGGATAAAATGGAATTGTAGTTTTCACCAATTCTAAACTTGTGTGTAACTAGATGAAAGGTGTGTACCAAGTTAAGTTAGAAGGAGAGGCTAAAACAACCGCATGGAAAGGCAAACAATACTTTAGACAATTTCAATTTTCTAGTAAAAGACATTGTGAAAATGTTAATAAGATGTTTGGTGATATATTGTGTGGGGAAATGCCAATTGTAAAAGATTGATCTCACAAAGATGGAATTAATATTATACGGGGAAATGTAAATTCAGATTTATCTCTAAAATATGAATTATTGTTGAGACGCTCTCCTTAAAATTATATTGATGTACATTGTAAGATATCTTTGATATGTGTGTGTTTTTTAATTTATAAATGCGTCATTTTTAATTACCATGTGTTTTTTTCAATTATATACCAAGTGTGCTCCTACCATGGGTACAAGAATTTAGTGAACTTCACATTTTATAAAATTAAAAATGTGAGCACTATAAAAAAATTTTGTTTATATTGAGTTTGGCACATCAATTTGTACTTTGAAAGTTGTGTTTTACAACATTTTTGTACTACATTACATTAATTTTTGTAATATTTTGAATTCATTTTAAATAGTAATTTTAAAAAGAATTGTAAATGTCCACTGCCGACATCCATATATATATATATATATCATGGGGGATGAAAGGCGAAGACTACTGTGAATCCCATGCTTTAATAGAGAGGGGGATCACGGATCGAGGGATGTTACTGTATTTATTTTAAATGTGCATGTTTTTAAATGACATTTGAATATGCAATCTTATCTCCATAAATGTTTAGTTATTATGGAATTGATTTTTTATTGAATATATATATAATTTTATCCGTGATAAGGCATTACATGTATATACATAGAGTTGATATTTTATCAATTTTTTGAGTTAAATTAGTTTTTAATAAATTTTTATTTTTTTTTATTTTTTAAGAGTTAGAAAAAGAGGAATATCTACTCCATCGATGGATCATGGGCATGGTTCACGCAATATTGGTATGGTTCACGCAATTTAATCAATCATATGTACATGTATTTCTATGTATGAATGTATTTCTGAATTTATTATAAATTAATATTTTTTTTATGAAGCCTTCAAGCCGCACGAGATTGGTGGTGGTACACATTCCCCGGTGACCCATCATTAGGTGGTGGAAAATTGCATGAGGGTGGTGATATGTATTCCCGTGGAGGCCAATCAATGAGTGTTCATGCTGGTTCTCAACCAATCTATGGTCTTTCCCCGGTTCTCAACAATCTCAAGGTGGGCGTGATGCTTCCCAACCATCTCGATTTGGTCATCAATTCAATATTTTCTATTCAACTTGTACAAATTTTTTTCACATGTTTATTTATACAAAAATTTATATAATGATGCAGAGGGTGAAAATGTTTCTCCAAAAAGACATAGGCCGTAATGTGTTATCTGTATAATAAAAACCATGATCATCCGTATGATTAATACTCAGAAAGAAACATCATGCAATGCACATTAAAAGGTGTTAACATATTTATTCAAAATTGAAGAAAAGATCTTCTGTCTTTGAACTCCGCCGAGATGAAAGCTTAGAAATAGTTACTCACTCTTTTAGAAGACTTGTAGGATGTGTACAAGATGTTTGGGCCAACCACTCATAATTTTGTAGAACTGATGAGGAAAATAAAGGAAATAGTGATGGGTCCTGTCAGTGGGGAGGTTTTTAGACACAAAGTTAAAATAAAAATGGAAAATTCTATGGCTAATTTCAAGAAGGGTCGAAAATAAAGATGTTAAAGGTGCAATATTTCAAGAAAGCTGATATAGCTTTCCATTTGTATGATAGGCACCTTGCTTCCTATGGAATACTACCATGTAACGATGAGGTTCCCGTTTATTTTGTAAAATTATTTTATGTAAAATTATTTTTTCGAATGAAACCCAACTTATAATGACATTCCCCTCTCGAATTTTTTTGGTCCCTGGGAATAATTACTATGTGACCATAGGGAAGCACAAGAGTGATGTGCTGAGTCTTTCTTGCCCCGAGCCACCATTGGTGTTGACTTTCGTGTGGAAACTTTAAGGGCCGACGTCAAGTAGTATGATGTCATCATAGGCAATGTTCGGGGAGGGAATTGGTGGAATTGATGTTTGTCTGACCGACAAAGAGCACGAGAGAATGCATATGCTAATGGTGTATCATACATGATGATATAGATAATATGAGTATTAAGAGATTAGAAAATATGCAAATAATTGTCACAATGGTTAGAAGGAACTAATTATTTATGAGGAAGAGGGCATGGGGTCGTATGTGTTAATGGTCGTGGTGAATATTTTAACACATGTACAATTTGTAATACATACATCTACATACATTTATTTGTATATGTTAATCTATCAAAAATGTGTCAATTGTATGTGAACACCATTTGGCAGCTTCACACTTGACGAATAGATATTTTAATATCATGGTCGAAGCTTCATGTTCGACAATCAATATGGTTCTCATAATCAAAATGATATGTTGGAAAATTCTAGTGTTTTTTTAAGTGTTCATGTACAATTGTTTTAATCTATTATTATATCCGAACATGATGACATATTTTTAAAATAACTAATTGTGTACACATGTACATGTATATAATTAAATGTTAATAGATTCGATTCCCGTGTGATGTTTTTGGGATGAGAAATTTTTTCTTTCCTAGTTAGAGAGATACAAATATACCCTCAAAAGTATGAACAAATTTTCACTTAAATATGTTTTAAGTTATATATTTTAGTTCAAAGTTCCATTAAAAAATGAGATCTAGATCTTGAATTATTTTATAGTTTAAATTTTTTTTGGAATTTTAGTTTCTAGAGATGATTTTTATTCGAAGCCACCTTAGGAGATGTGTCAAATCCATCGTCACAAGTATTTAATTTTTCATTTAAATGTTTAAGTTATAAAATTTAGTTAAAATTTTTATTATAAAATGAGATTTAGATCTGAGTTTTTTTATAGTTTTAAATTTTTTGAATTTTAGCTTTTTAGAGATAGTATTCAAGCCCAAGACTTAGCGATAGAGTGTATGATGAAGATAGAACATCCACACCATTTGAATAAGTTGTCTAACTTTTTTTTTAATATTATTGAAAATTAGTTTGTATGCATTTTCATTTGAAAATTTTTAATATATATATATATATATATATATATATATATATATATATATATATATATATATATATATATATATATATATATATATACTTTTACATTTATATTCTACAATGAGGTGGAGAATGTATTAATAGATGAGCAACGGAAGATAATGGAGAGAGAACTACATGAGGTATTTCATGGATTTTTTTTTTTCATTTTGTTTTTACATGAATTTATACATTTTCTATTGAATTTTAAAACATTAAATTTTAATCTTTGTACACGTTGTGTATAGGTTCCCCCATTCTTGATAGGATAGTACAAGGCTCGTGACGCTTCCTAGCAAAGACGCGATATCCTTTCAGATTTGGATTTGATGATGCACATGTGTGCAAAATTTTATTTGACGTATAGCCTTAAATTTATTTTTCTATGTATGGTCTTATCTATGTAGTCATATTTATTTATATATAACTTGACACTTGTACACTATACATTGTTATATATATTTAGTTTTATTGTTCATGGGATATAAATTTTGGACATATTTTAATGCTTTGGATATAGTTTGAAACTACATTTACTTTTATTAAGAATGATGTTAAATTTTGGGATAGTTACATGTGGCATGTGATCACATGTTATGATATATAATGTTTTGTTTTAAACTCAAGTTGTGTTGTTTTTATTCAAGTTGTCATTTTATTTGTTAAATATAAAATGAATCTAGATGGAAATTTCAAATTATACATACATGTGTGTATATTTTGGACAAGCTTGAACTACATTTGGCATGTGATTGCATGTTGTGGATATAATATTTTGTTTTTAAAACTCAAGTTGTCATTTTGTTTGTTAAATATAAAATGAATCTAGATGGAAATTTAAAATTACGTAACATGTGTGTATTTTTTATAGTTGAACTACATTCGACATGTGTTCACAAAAAATGTGATATAATGTTTTGCTTTTTAAAACTCAAGTCAGCCATTTTATTTGTTAAATATAAAATGAATCTCTAGATGGAAATTTTAAATTAGATTTTCACAATGTGTATATTTTGATAGGTTGAACTACATTTGGCATGTGATCACATGTCGTGATATAATTTTTTTTTTTTTTAAACTCGAATTTATCATTTAATTTTTAAATATAAATGAATTCTAGACAGAAATTTCAAATTACATTTTTCAAAATGTGTATATTGGATAAGTGGAACTACATTCGGCATGTGATCACATTGTTGTGATATAATGTTTATTTTTAAAAGTCAAGTTGTGATTTTATTTGTTAAATATAAAATGAATCTCGATGGAAATTTCAAATTACAAAACATGTGTATATTTTGGAGGTTGAACTACATTTGGCATGTGATCACATGTTGTGATATAAAGTTTTTTTTTTTTTAACTTAAGTCATCATTTATTTGTTAAATATAAAGAATCTCTAGATGGAAATTTCATATTACATTTCCCAAATGTTTATAATTGGATAGTGGAACTACATTTGGCATGTGATAACATGTGATATAATTTTTTGTTTTTAAAACTAAAGTTATCATTTTATAAATGTTAAATATAAAATGAATCTCCAGATGGAAATTTTGAATTACAAAACATGTATATATGTGTATATTTTGATAGCTGAATTACATTTGGCATGTGATCACATGTTGTGATATAATTTTTTTTTTTTTAAAACTCAAACTTCCATTTTATTTGTTAAATATAAAAATGAATCTCTAGACGAATTTCAAATCACATTTTCACAATGTGTATATTTTGGATAGCCGAACTACATTTGGCATGTGATCACATGTTGTGATATAATGTTGTTTTAGTGCTCAAGTTGCCATTTTATTTTTTAAATATAAAATGAATCTCTAGATGGAATATATCAATTACATTTTCAAAATATGTATATTTTGGATAGTGCAACTACATTCGGCATGTGATCACACATTGTGATATAATGTTTTGTTTTTAAAAACTCAAGTTGTCGTTTTATAAATGTTAAATATAAAATGAATCTATTATGATAGAAATTTCAAATTACAAAACATGTATACATGTGTATATTTTGGATAGCTAAACTTACATTTGGCATGTGATCACATGTTGTGATATATTGTTTTGTTTTAAAATCCCAAGTTGTCATTTTATTTGTTAAAGCAAAATGAATCTAGATGGAAAGTTCAAATTACAAAACATATGTGTGTATTTTTGTTAGGTTGACTACATTCCGCATGTGATCACATGTTGTGATATAATATTTTGTTTTAAAACTCAAGTTGTCATTTATTTGTTAATTATAAAATGAATCTCTAGACATGGAAATTTAAAAATTATGCATTTTTCACAATGTGTATATTTTGGATAGTTGAACTACTTTTGGCATGTGATCACATGTTGTGATATAATGTTTTGTTTTTAGGACCCGATTTATCATTTTATTTTTTAAATATAAAATGAATTCAGATGGAATAAATCACATTTCTCAAATGTGTATATTTTGGATAAGGGAACTACATCCGCATGTGATCACATGTTGTGATATAATGTTTGTTTTTAAAAGTCAAGTTGTGATTTTATTTGTTAAATATAAAATGAATTCCAGATGGAAAGTTCAAATTACAAAACACATGTGTATATTTTGGATAGTTGAACTACATTTGGAATGTGATCACATGTTGTGATATATTGTTTTGTTTTAAAACATGTCATCATTTTATTTGTTAAATATAAAATGAATTCTATGAAATTCTAAATTAAATTTTCACAATGTGTATATTTTGGATAGTTGAACTACATATGGCATATGATCACATGTTGTGACATAATGTTTTGTTTTAAAACTCAAGTTGTCATTTTATTTTTTCAATATAAAATGAATTTAGATGGAAATTTCAAATTACATTTTCATAATGTGTATATTTTGGATAAGGGAACTACATTTGGCATGTGATAACATGTGATATAATGTTTTGTTTTTAAAACTCAAGTTGTCATTTCAAATGTTAAATATAAAAATGAATCTCTAGATTGAAATTTCAAATTACAAACATGTATATATTTGTATATATTTTGGATGCTTGAAACTATGATGAAGGTGTAATCACATGTGATATAATATTTTTTTTTAAAATCCTCAAGCTGTCATTTTATTTGTTAAATATAAAATGAGTCTCTACATATAAATTTCAAATCACATTTACACAATGTATATTTTGGATAGTTGAACGACATTTGGAATGTGATCACATGTTGTGATATAATGTTTTGTTTTTAAAACTCAAGTTTCCATTTTATTTTTTAAATATAAATGAATCTCTAGATTGAAATTTCAAATTACATTTTCAAAATGTGTATATTTTGGATAGTGGAACTACATTTGACATGTGATCACATGTTGTGATATAATGTTTTGTTTTAAAACTCAAGTTGTTGTTTTATAAATGTTTTAAATATAAATGAATCTTAGATGGAAATTTCAAATTACAAACATGTATATATGTGTATATTTTGATAACTGAACTACATTTGGCATGTGATCACATGTTGTGATATATTGTTTTGTTTTAAAACTCAATTTGTTGAAGATAAAATTAATCTAGATGGAAAGTTCAAATTACAAAACACGTGTGTATTTTTGTTAGGTTGACTAAGTATTCGGCATAATCACATGTTGTGATATAATTTTTTGTTTTTTAAAATTCAAGTTGTCATTTTATTTTTTAATTATAAATGAGTCTCCAGATGGAAATTTCAAATTACATTTTGACAATGTGTATATTTTGGATAGTTGAACTACATTTGGCATGTGTGATCACATGTTGTGATATAATGTTTGGTTTTTAAAACTCGATTTTTCATTTTATTTTTAAATATAAAATGAATCTCTAGATGGAGATTTCAAATTTCATTTTCACAATGTGTTATTTTTGGATAGTGTAACTAAATTTGGCATGTGATCACATGTTGTGATATAATGTTTTGTTTTTAAAACTCAATTTGTCATTTTATAAATGTTAAATACAAAATGAATCTCTATGTGGAAATTTGAAATTACAAAACATGTATGTATGTGTATATTTTGGATAGTTGAACTACATTTGGCATGTGATCACATGTTGTGATATAATGTTTTGTTTTTTAAAACTCAAGTTGTCATTTTATTTGTTAAATATAAAATGAATCTAGATGGAAATTTCAAATTACAAAACATGTATACATGTGTATATTTTGGATAGTTTAACTACATTTGGCATGTGATCACATGTTGTGATATAATGTTTTGTTTTTAAAACTCAATTTTTCATTATATTTGTTAAATATAGAATGAATCTAGATGGAAATTTCAAATTATAATTTACACGCATGTGGGTATATTTTGGATAGTTGAATACATTTTTCATGTGCTCACATGTTGTGATATAATGTTTTGTTCTTAAAGGCTGTCATTTTATTTGTTATAAAATGAATCTAGATAAATTTCAAATTACATTTAACGATACTTCTGTACATGTTGCATCTAAAAATGTGTGTGAATGTTATATAATTTTAGATGTACATCTATTATTTAGTTGATATTTAAGTACATTTTGCATGATCATACATGTCATTTAAAACAATAATAGATAAGCTTTACATAATTAAGTTCACATGAATACATATACATAAAAATAATTGAATTACATGTCTCATATATGTAAAAATGATTGAAGTACAATACATATCGATGTTTATATCTGAAAGAAATCATAAAATATATGGTTCTAAGCCATACTATGTCCAAAGGCTACATTAGAAGCCCATCAGAGGCAAATACAAGTGTGCGTTCTCAAGCCGGCTCTCATTGTGGCCACAAGAATGATTGGAATCCACCGAGGACTCGTGACCGGAGGAAGCCATGATTTGTTGGCTCCTTAAGAATTTGATAGAATTTTGGGGATAATTTTTCCTTCGGAGAATCCTAAGGGTAGAAGAGGCCGCAAGAAATCCACTATTCCGCAAATATGTATAGCCTTACCCCGGAAAACCAACCATCTTTGAGTTTATGAGCCTCGATAGAGGAGATAGGCATTTGGGTTATGGACTCTGATGGTGTCCGGACCCGTATATTATGATGCGGAGTACCTAGTTGTTCACGTCCATGTGGACTCCTTCAAGCCTCCTCAAATGCCCACAAACTCGAGGAGGAAACAATTTCTAGAGAATGTGGCCGATAGAGGAAGAGGACCAGTGATGAACAAATATGAATGAACTCCATGATTGTTCTGCAGAACAAGGTTAATTTATGTTTTTGTCACCTCGTAAGATACTTAGCTCTTTTATTTTTATATGGGCCACCGAATATTTTGTATTACAGTTCAGATGACACTCTATGGCTATTTTCCTCTTTTGAGAGGCGTACCAAACTTAGTATATTTTGAATACTACTAAGGTATGGATAGGCTAAGTATCAGTTTGCCATCTCTCATTTCATTTCGTATACAATTTTTCATGCTTTTAATATAGTTTTTCCCAGTTAAAAAAAAAGTTCACATGAATATATGTACATAAAAGTTATTGAATAACATGTTTGAATATATGTAAAAATTATTGAAGTACAACACATATCGATAAAACATATATAAAAACAATCATAACATTCTAGGTGTTCTTAGATACAAATAATCATAAAATTTTAAATTTGCATTAAAACATATATCCAAGTATTAACAACATTTTTCATTAATGTACATAGAAAAGCTACTTTTAGTCGATAGTAAATTTGAAATTACAAAATATGTACCAAACATTTTTCATTCAAGAATGAATATTATAATGAATTAATAGACACATCTAAAACAAAATCACGCCAGCCTTAAAATTTGCATTATATCAACTATGCTAGATACATAGATATGTACATTTTGTGATAACGACATTATGACAAATTGTACCAGAATGTACGATTAAAACCAGATAATTGTTATAGCATCATTTCTCACCTTCACATGATTCATGATTTCTTTGATGGTTTTGGGCACCCATTCCTACATTGACAAATTCACTAAAAAACAATGTAAAATCCCCATATGCGACTATGCCCGTACTTTCCGTGTATACGAGTCCAAACTCGCACTTCTCCACGTATGCCATTAAAAATGATTAAAAAATATATAATTATTCCCTATTTTCTAGTAAGGTTGATGTATACTGTGCAGTTCAACCACCCCAACACGTGGCCAACTATTTCCAACCGTTGAAACTACTGAGGGAGTAGCAAAAACCCCTCATGTGTATGGCCTAAGGGGGAGAGAGAACTATTGATATTATACTGCTGGTATTCCCTATCCAAGTCCGATTCCCGTGCCTCTTGCACTTTCCCAAGCTCATTATAGGAAACCCTACTTTGAGATGCTCATCTCCCTATATGTCATCTCGTATGCACCCGCTTGAAGGAGTCTAGCGAGGCAAGGGCCGGACGGATCCGACGACGGTTTGCTCGAAGGTCGGGAGGATCTGGGGGATTTCTCCACTGCTACTTTGTACATGCTATTTATAATATAGAAGTACCATGTTATACCTAAATATACGTGTTAGTGTATGCTTATATGTATGAGAATATTTGTTATTTAAGCATTCATTATGATTGGTCTGATGTTTTATATCGATTTCACTAACATTTAGAGTAGATATATGCTATACAAACTGGCCCTTTGTGCTTGTTTCTTCTTGTCATTCAAAGTTAAGAAGGAAGGATCTGCTAATGGGGGTTTGAACCCCTGTGGATCTTCTTCAATCAGAGGGACTCTACTTCGGTAACTTCCTCATTCTAATCTATTTAGTTTTCCTCCAACATGCATGGTTGTGTGAGTCCTTCTCTTAAGTAGAAGTGTCTCCTCATTTCGTGGAGGTTGTAACCCAACGAACCTCTAGGGTGATATTCCTCTAAACAGTAATTGTGCAAATTTAATCGTGGATCACATTCTTGCATTCTCCTATTGGGTGGTTTTAGCTCGGTTGATAGATTCCGACAGCTTTATCTTTCATTCATACCAGCTTTATTATTTCTACTTACCCGGGTCCCGGTTTCTTTTCCAGGCTTGTCCTTTTTGTTTTTTTCATTATTTAATTTCAGATACGTGCTTTGTTCGTACACAAGCCACGTATTATTTTCGCTTTCATCATATGTTTTCTAAAGTGACCCGCGATATGCGAAGCCTCTTATCACAATGCGTATGCATGCCGGTCGGTGATAACCGTGAAGTAGCGTATACCAGGCGCATTTTGAATTTTTTTGGCATTTCTTGACTTTTTGGTCCTTTCCTGATGTGGAGACCCTCGTCTTTACAGTGTCTTTGCAATTTCCGGATTGTAAAGGAAGTGGTTTCTTGTCTTTTCTCTTCGCTTGATTGAAAACTAGTCTTTTGGCAAAGTGTTGTTTCGGTGCCGGCACTTCGGATTGAGTTCCAAGATCGCTTCGAGCATTTTGGCCGTTCGCTTTTATCGTAATCAGAGAGGTCTCAAGCCACTTACTCGCTCCTATATTTGTGTTGTGCTTCGCATTGTGATTTTTTCTTCGCTTATTGGTTTTCTTGAGTTCCATAAGCTAGGTTTTGTTGGGTAACTTTTGAAGAGCTTTTCTAGCTCTTCTTTGAGTTTTTATTTAAGACGAGTTTGCACTATTTGTCTAGGTCAACAGTGGCCTAGTTTTCTCGTCTTCTTTTTCTCTTATTGATCTTGCTACGAAGTTACTTTATAAGGTTTGGGAGCATTTTGAATTTTAGGTTTAAATTCGGCTTCTGGTTGGTTTGGATTTGATGTTTGTGCTTGGTCTTTTAGAGCTCTTTCTATAAAACTAAAAAGCTCAAAACATTTGCTTTGCTTTTTGTTTTTGCATTTCAAAGGCTTAAAAAACATTTTCACCGGGTTATTTTCTTTTGTTGTTGCATTTTCATTTTCGCTTGCTATATCTTTGAAGCTTTTGTGAGGTTTCTTGCTTTTGGTTTTCAACTTGATTTTGAGGAGGAGTTGTCATTGATTTCTTTTCTCATTTTTAAGTGTTCTTTGTGTCTTTCATTTTAAGAGTTCTTGATTTCGAGAATTAGCTTCTGGTAACCAAAGAAGAGTTAAAACCGAAGGACTTTTTGGGAAATTTCACTCGCTTTAGAGATTCGTATCTTAGGATTTGCATGCTTGTAGTGATTTGCATTAGGTGCATTTAATCATTTAGTCAATTTCATAGTTTTTGTGAGTGTGAGTTTGCTATTTGAAAAAAAATACAATTTGGGTCTCGTAGAACCCGTATAGAGATTGCTCTTCATCAAAGACAAAGAACTGCATTTGCATGTAGTTAGGTTTTATTAATTCTATTTTGCGTCAAAACACCATAAGTTTCATCTCCATATCCTTGTGACTTAATATAACAAATTTCCATTAAAATAAGCGATTTAATCTAAAATCAACTAGCAAGTTTTCTAAGAAAGACCACTAACTAAACCTAGGTTGTAGCCTTTAAGAGTAGGAGTGGAGAGTTAATCCTTCCAAGTCGCTCAAACAAACATAGAAGTTGATTAATTGAGCGAAATCCAACTCCGTTGGTGGACTGGAAATCTCTCCTCCAGAGAGTCAAGCGGAGGGGAAGTGAAGGCCGAGAAGAGGATACCCCTCTCCGGGATTGGCCGACCACCAAGACCGTTGTCTTCAGCTTCGATAATGATTGGTGTCCATAGTTGCCACTCCTAGGTTCCACAGGATCGCGGGGAATACCCGTGGTACCCGAGGCAGACGTCAGACTACTTTCAAGAAGATTGGGGTGTCTTGGGCGGCTGGGTGGGTTGTTCTTAGCACGCGTTAGGAGGTCGACGTGAATCGTTTTTGATACCTTAGCCGGTTGTTCCGGGCCCTAATCATCCTGCATCTCGTGAGGTCCTATACTTCGCTTTCCCGTATTTTGGTGTCCTGGGCCCTCATCACCCTAGAGCGAAAATACTTGGAAGTATTTGCTTGATCGTATCTCGTGGATTTTATTTTAGTGAGTGCTCTCTGTTCCTAGCTTGCCTTAGCTTTTCACTTTGAGTCTAATTTAAAATCTATAAAAGTGGCTGATCGTTTTTCCTGCCGATCGAGGATAATCCAGTTATCTCTCGAGAGGCCCGAGCCTTCTTCGAGAAGGCGTAGGGAGGATTTGTGAACAGTGGTTACTACCCCGTGGTTCGACGCAATAGAGAGAGATCCTCCACAAAGGTCAAGGCTCATAGCCGATTCTAGTGTCACCCCGAGAGGAGAGCTCGTCACCTCGCTTTGTTTCTCAGAAGAAGATTTTCAAATCAAGACGTACCCGAGTTCTCCCGCTATTGTGTCCACTCTCCCCTTCCCTCCGATTTCTCATTCGTTTGTTGTTCAATATATCGACCCGAAGGGAGAGACCGAGGATTCATCAGATTATCTCCTATCTTTTCGATGGCCACGAATGTGGAACGGGCTTCTACCGTGGAGTGCCGCAGTATTCAGACTCCGCTTCGTTGAAGCAAAGGCTATTGCTTCATCTTCGGGACAGTTTCTAGTGCCGCTGGTTTGGTCTGCTTGTCTGTGCTGCATGCTTCTCATTCTGTCCTTTTGTTCGTGGATTCTCTAGTGGGCATCCCTCTTTTTCCTTTTTCGTCGGGTGGCAATGGATCTACTCTTGATACCCAATATGGCTAGTGGATCAGCTCGCTCGTGGTTTCCTTTCGGGACCGGACACATTCCTAGTTCCAATCCTTCTCTTTAGGGTTGAGCCTGCTCACGTCCTAGACCTGCAGTTTCAACCTTGTCCGGGGACAAAGTTCAACTACTTTGCCAGGATGGAACCTCGTATTCACTACACAAAGGGGTGGAATCAGTTTTGTCAGCAGTCATCAAGGGAATGCCTCTTTCCCTTCATCGAGTTCTTAATGGGCCCTTTCTCCTCCGTCTAATGCTTGCAACCCTATCGTGGGCTTTCCTCTTCATTCAATACTTCAAAATGGGAAACTGGCCTGGGCTTTGCAACTTGGCGTGGGAGGAGGGTTCTTCTCTCTTCTACGAGTCCTTTCTAGCAACCCGGTGCCTCATCAAATCTAGGCTATTATTTTCGTAATGTTGAATCCATCCGATCAAGGATGGAATCCTTAGGCTCCGCCTCGCTTTTTACCTTTTCCTGCAATGTTAAACTTGCCGACGGTCGGGTTGACTAATGACCGATTCTCCGTTATAGTCCGAGCCGTCTCTCTAGTCCCGACCAAACTTCCTTCGTACATTCCAGTTCAAGGTAAGAATGGAGAGGGATCCACACCACATCACCACTTTCCACTTATGGTGTTCTTTCGAACTCCCCGACGATGATTCGATTAGGTTGAGATGGCTTCAACGCACCCTAACTAGAAACGCTTACCAAATGGTATAACGAGCCGCCAGTAGTAGTTTTGCTACATTTGGAGAACTCGCCGTCACATTCCTAAACCATTTTCGCCTGCTCCGCCGATATGAGGTTGGGACCGAACTCCCCGGCTAATTTTAAACAGATGAGGCAACGTACATTTCGATCACATTCAAAATGAATGGATAGAAGGAAGAGGCTTATCAAAGCCATATTCCAGGAGAATTCTTCTCGAATGGTTTCGAAATCTCAAGTGCTTAGATATGATTTCAAAATATGTATCCCTATCCGGGGTATTTCTCGTGAGGAGCGTGCCATTTTTAGGGCCCAAAGAAATTTTAGAAATGATCTATTTCGATTCGGGGTAATTTTATAAGTATTTTCCCAATGCTCCGCTCCAAATTAGATTTGTCTAAAACTAAACCTAGTCCGCATGGTGACGAGCTTGTCTGGACGGCCAATAGTGGTACCTGCCCTGCTTTGTCAACTATAGAAGTTGTCTTTACAATCTTCTCCTTCCTATCGCCGTGCTCGCCGATTCATCACCTTCCCCAGTTTCCCTTGTCCATAAATGCCGTCCAAGACTTCGATCCCAAAGGAAATCAACAATCCTATGGGAAGAAGAAGGACAAATAACAAGAAGAAGGGAAAGAACAAAGAAGGGGTAATGCAAATAAAACCAACGAGCGTGTTGGTGAGGGTAAAAAGGAGAAGAAGAAAGTGAAGTTTCCATGCAAGCTTTCTAGGCTGAGACCATCTCACACACCTTTGCCCTAAAATTCAGATGCCCAAGGCTTGTTAGCCTCGCCAGGTTCTTCTAGTTCCTGTGGTGTGTTAACAAACCCTTTTTCCCCAAGGGCAAAGAATTAGTTGTTGCCGCGAACCAAAATCCCGGGCTTCCTTTGGGGGCACTCCAGAAGGGGAAATTCCATCGAACATTTTTATGATGAGTGCTCACGCGGATATCGCTACGAGATCCCATGATTATGGCGCAGAAGAGTCTTCAAAAATAAGGAAGTTCCCGATGCTCAATCCGTCTACATTACGGGCCTACTTTGAGTCTATGTCTCTTGGAGGCCAAAAGCATCTTCTAAGCGGTCAACGATTAATCCAAATGCGAGGGCTGCCCAAAATAACTACTGATTGTGGTGGAAGATCTAGCGCAAAGTCCTTGTGCTATGTCATCTTTAGAGGTAATCTGGGCCTTGTCCGGTCAAATAATTCATTTCTCACGCTATTGGGGCTATATTGATCCAAAATTTCTTCGATTACTTTTGATATGACTAATTTTAAGAAGAGACTTCCTCATCACATGGCTTTTCATATTAAATTGTCGTATCTAAGTGCAATATATTTCGGACCCGTTGTTGATGAGGGTGCTTCTACATGCGTGATGTTCGCATGTGCCGGAAGATGCTTGGATCTCCTGAGCTGTTCCAGGCCTAGCACGTTTCCATCGCTTCGATGGTCATTCTCACAAGACCCATGGTATTGTCCCGGCTTCACGACTGTTGGGGGCAAAATTTTCAGCCATAGAGGTTGAGGTAGTGGATGCAAGCCTTTGACTACAACCTTCGTTGGGGAGGAATTGATCGAGAGATGGATGCTGACAGATCTCATTATTTCGTATTGTATGTTTCCCCCAAGAAGGGAGGATTGTCACAAAGGGATCAACCGTGACTGGCCCTCAGATAGACCCGAATGCATCTCTCCGACCATCCGTTCCTAAGTGCCATAATACTAAGGCGCATGTTGAGAACCTTAGAGTTTGAATGTATTCTTCCCTGATGGGTACTTCTCTCTCGACTTCCTCCCCTCCTAATCGCATATTAATGCTATTTCATCCTCCAAGGCTCCCTTTTCCTCGAAGAGAGTTCTTTCGAACTCATTATTTTTCGAACCCTTTTTGACCTTACCCTCCCCTACCGCCATTAGCTTTAAGGTCAAGTGGGTGGAATGGAATTTCCACTTCGGCAGCCTAAGATCGCATATCAGTCTATTGTTGACACCGCGTAATCTATCCCAGCCTCCTCTTTCACCCAAGAGTTGGATGGTGATGTGTCTCGCTTGACGCTTAGTTCTTCTTTAGCCCAGGATTGCCTCGATGCCACTCTTCCATCTAAAGAGGCCATCCTAGGAGCCATGACAGGTATAGATAGACCGTGAGATTTGCATCATCGGTCTTACTTCCTACCCGATTTGAACGGTTGAAACAAGCCGGAAAGTCCTCCGTCTCCCGGTCCCGTTCACCCGCCTTGAACCCTTTCGCACCAAAACAGTTTATGCCGAAGGGAACATGGTCAATGGATCTTCCTACTATCCCGTGGAACATTTCCATGGATCCCAATATTAGTCGAGAATGTCTTCATTGGAGCCGAGGTTCTCGTGAAGAGGTTCAACTTACACCGAGCTCTTCAAAGAGTATACAGATGTATTTGCTTGGTCTTATGAGGAAATTCCTAGCATGTAATCTATCTATTGTCCAAACATGAGATCAAGACGCATGAAAACGCTAAGCTCTGCCAGGCAAAAACTTTGTTCGGTCAATCCCAGGAAGGCAGCTAGAGACAAAGATGAAGTTGAAAAGCTTCTAAGGCGGATTCATTTTCCCAGTTTTCCGACCGAATGGGTTTCAAACCCCATTCCCGTAGATAAAAGCAAGGAACAATTCGAGTGCGCATCGATTTCTGAGACCTAAATAAATCATGTCCTAAAGACAATTACCCCACACCATTTATCGATCAGACTACTGGGACGAGTGCCGAGCACGAGATTTTCTCCTTCATGGACGGTTTCTCCGTGATATAATCAAATACTATACGTCCAAGATCAACATAAGATCGCATTTATTTGTCCCCGGGGTACGTTTGCATACAAGAAGATGCCTTTGGTCCGAAAATGCCGGGGCTACCTTCGCCGGGCCATGTCTTACGCCTTCCACGACATCAAGAAGATTATCGAGGCATACTTAGATGATCTAGTCAAGCCATTTCGAAAGAGGATGGATCATCCCGGTCACTCCTCCGCAAATATTTGAAATATGTCATTTTTATAAAATTTGATTGAGTCCGAAAAAGTATGCTACGTTACATCCGTCGGCTATTGGGATTCATTGTGTCTAGGGAAGGGATAGGGGTAGATCCTTCAAGCTTGAGGCACATTTCGGTTGCCTCCCGCTTCAATTCATCGCCTTCAAAGTCTCCAAGGGAAGTCTAATTTCTTCTAGAGTTTTATCGTCAATTGCGTCGAGATTACAAAGGGATATATGAGACTCGTTGAAGAAATGAGTTCCTTTTCTTTGGGACGACTATGCTCAACGCTCATTTGATGCTTTGAAAAAGGCATTGACCTTGCCCTTCGAGTCCACTCCGATTATAGCAGTAGATTTTCTTTTGTATCTCTGGCTACAACAAAATCTACCATCTAGATGGTTCTCGTTCGTGAAGATGATCCTCTTGCGCAGCATGTTATTTATTACCCGAGTCGATGATCGGTAGAACCCGAACTTGAGCACTGATAGGAAAATTAGCCTTAGTGCCAGCTCATGGCTGCGCCGACTCCGGCATTACATTATTCTTCGCAAAAACTTATGTCTTGCTACCGCCAATCCATTTCAGCTTTGTCCTCGAAGGCAAGTGATTGGGGGCAAATATAATAGATGGATTGCGATTTTACAGAATTTGATCTTGAGTTCATGTCTCAAATCCAAGAAGTCATTAGTTTTTACAATTGATCTCCGAGTTGCCCGTGGAGAGGAGATGATCTATGATGGAGTCCTTCCTGACAAACACTTGTTTCTCGATCTTCTCCAATGTGATCCTTGGTATATGGGGATATCATTGTGTATCTCAAGATCGCGTTTCCCTCTACTTTTTCGAAAGATGAGCGTCGTAAACTGCCACAATTTGGCCAAGAATTATTTGATTACCGTCGAGGGGGTTGATTCAATCCTAAGACGCTACTTAAATTTCGAAGAAGCCGAGGGCCGTGCTCAATGATTCTCACAAGTGGAGCTTGTGGGGGTCATTTATCCGGGGCTTGCTATAGCCCAAAAGATTTTGCGTGTTGATAATTTTGGCCCTCGATTTTCAAAGATTGTATTGAATCGGTCAAAAAGTGTCATCCGTGTCGTGTTTATACTTGAAAATGCGCGTCATCCAAATTCTCCGTTTTTTTCAGCTTATCATTTTTGACCTTTTTATAGTATGATTATACTATTTGTAACCACCTTCGGTAAAAGGGTCACAAGTACATTATCGTAGCGCACTTCATTTAAGTGGGTCGAGGCTATGCCTACTTTGGAATGATGGTGAGAATTTAGCTTGTTCCTTTTTCACTGCTATCGCCGTTTTGGTATTGTTAGAGAGATTTCACTCATCATAGCAAATATTTCGAATAGTATGATGGCTGAGTTGGCTCTCAAATTGGGTTTCTAAAGTGTGAGCATTCATCTCCATATTATCCTCAAGCCAATGGGAAAGTGGAAGCCGTGAATAAATCCTTGAAGAAAATTCTTCAAAGGAGCACTGATAAAGCTAGGATCCAAATGGTATATTATGCTATATCCCCGCACTTTGGGCATACGTGATTTGCCACAAGAAAATCAGCGAATCGTTTACCCGTTTCGCTAAGGTATCGGTGGAATCCTCGTATTTCCTATTGAATGCGAGATTCCTTCTTAAATCGCTTGAACTCTCCCCCCCAACGCTTCTTCATCCGGGAACATCTCGAGAGTAGCGTCGAGATGCCGCCACGATGAACATGATAAAAATCGAGTAAAGGTTCAAGACAATAAGGCGGTCAAGCCTGTATTTAAGGCGACCTTGTTTTGGTCTATGCCCAAGAAAAGGATGCCTCTAAAGGAAAGTTTAAGTCTATGTGGTATGTCCCCTATATCATTAAAAAAAGTCCTTGCAAGAAAGGAGCGTATACCTTGGTTGATTTCGAAGGGAACGAGTTGCCTGAGCCCCGAAATGGGCTCTATTTGAAGAAGTATTATGCCTAGGCTTCGCCCGGCATCTGCTTTTGTATATAGTAGTTTTTACTTTGTACATATCTGATTGATTTTCGATCTTTGATGAGTTATGATGTTCCTTGATCTCAAGCGGTGTGTTGTGTTGGATGTCATGAGTCATTTTGTTTCGTCGATGGTGCCGTAGGACACACCCGGAACTTAGCTTTTGCAGCCTTGGGTGCTTCATTATCCATCCGGTCAATCGTTCGCATCAAGAGGGGTCTCGCATCAAGTCCCGTCTCCAACAATATAGCGTATCACACCGTGCTTATTCATCTACTCGTGAGGCAATATCTGGGGTGTTGATCTTCGTTGGTAGTTTTCTTGGACTCTCACCGGTGGTGTCGCACTGAACAACACTTATCGGTACGAGATCCATTTTTGCATACGATTGTTCCCGAGGGTACGTTTGTTACAAAGGTCATTTCAATTTTTAACTTTCATTCATATTCGAGTCGACAATTGGTTTGTCAATTTCATTAGCTAATCAAGCATTAGATTGGTACATTAATCATTCCATACACAATTTTTTAATCATCAAAAACATCATATATTTGATACATTTATCACATCACATCAAATATTTGTATATATATCATCTGAGTGTCAAAAAACTTTACAAAATTTGGATCCATAATCTCGTACAAGACTTGGGCTTATGCCCCATCATGTTCCGCCTCAAAAATAATATACAAAATATCTAATACATAATATTTGTCTACTCCCGAGGTCCTCGCCGTAAGTCGTGTTCCTATAGAACGTAATCGAAAGGGCAACTCTACTAGGGAATAGTCTAACCTTGGCCTCAAAAGGGTTCTACCACCTTACTCGGATGGCTCGGTAGATCCTCCACAGCCCAGGCATTTGTACGTCCTCCAAATTCCTTCCGTGTTGTACACCTGAGGGTCCCATTCAACTACGCATTCGCTTTGCCTCTCGCAATGGCGTGGTAGGCCCTTAGGACGAACTCGGTCCAACATCCAAACATGATCATTTTTAATTGTCGGCCATTATGAATCCAATCAAAACATGTTTGTTTTTAAATTTTTCATACATATTTTGAAAAATTAAAAAAATAAAAATAAAAAAAATTCATATAAGTCAAATTTTTTTGCAAACTTTTCATCACCTGCTCCCATGCCGTGCCCTGGTGGAAGAACTAGATCCGGATCTCCACGAAAGTCCATCCCGCATAGGATAGCCGTCCACCGCGATGGATTGTCTCTCCCACCAAAGGAAGGAACTCATCATTCATGTGGTCCGTGGTACTTCACTACCCCCTAGTCTCTTTCATCATGTCCGCCCAACGTGCAATTCTTGGGTCCCGCTGCCATCGATGGTAGAGATGACTCGGTCTCTAACGCCGGAATCTTCAAAGAAGAATGCTGTTAAAATTGCATGTAAGAGCCAAAGTGTCTGGTCTTCACTTGGCGGATTTGATGGCCAACTGTTTCTATGTTCAGACAGGGCTGCACCAATCGTATACATGAGTCAAACATTCCCACGTTATAAGCCTATTTGCTCTAGACGCCTGGATGTAGAGGGTGGATCCTGCACTCGTCGATGGTGAAAAGGAGGATTTTCATGTGCAAATCCCTCATCTTTAATTGCAATCCGCGTCTCCAACCTTTTTGGAACCCGAGACGCAATACACGTGGACATAGTCTTCCACGGTTAACCCTCCCGTGGGCTTCCCGTGCTCCACGGTTTCCCTCCGAGAGAGTCCAAGCATCAATGAAATATATGTCTTCCAGCTTCAATGCATATCAAAACACTGATCAATAATGAAGCAATCATGATCTCGGTTCCCGCAGAATTTACGAGCATTTCTAGCAACCGCACATTGCTTTTCATATTTGGCATCTTGAAGAATTTGAACACCAAGTAATTCGAAGGATGATGGAGGGCCATACAGACGGTATGACCCTTCGTCAATTATGCCTATGCTCAATGCCTCTCCATGAGATCGTCATCCCGTCAAATTTCATCAAATTATGCATTAGCCATGCTTTTTGATTCCCGACTTGCACATATGCGGTTTTTTTTAATGTTGTGTGTATACGCGAGCCTTTTAACCCGCGTATGCGCAAGTCCACATTTTTTAGCAAGGGTTTTAAAGCTAAAAATCACTTAATTTTAATTTCCAACCTGACAAAATGAATAGATAGATGATTAAGGAGCTCACCAGGTTTTGGTGCGTTTCGACGGCTCATATTCCCGATTTGACGTAAAGAAGTTTTTTCTCTAGAGCACTTTTTCCAAATCGCGCAATGCACAATGAACCAAATATGAGGTAATTTGTCTATTTATGCCTAAAAATTTAAAATTTTCGCAAAATTCCTTTGTTTATTTTTTTCGATCTATCTTAAGCCGCATAGCCCGCTGTTTGAAGTGCCTTGTGTATGTTTTCAGCATTTTGGATGATTTTGAGATTTTCCCGCTTTCTGATCCATGATTACCGACTCGCCGTAGGTATATGATCTCTTCACCGGCATATAGGTTGGGGAAATCACTTCTTCGTTGCATCTGAATTGTACCATACCGATCACTTGCCTTTAGGGTCAATCCCACTGTGTCATGAGTATTACAATCTATTTCACTCACCGATTATTTAATCATGACTTGATGGTAGACCTTCCTTTACATGGGCTTCCTAGTTAGTTCCTCGCTATCACTTGTTTCCCATGCCGCATTTTATGTAGGCTCGAGAGTCCTCTCTTTAGTCCCGCCATGTCTTATGTGTTGAAGCCTATCTGCTCTTCTTCTTCACTATCATTTTTTCTCGGCTTTTACCCTTAGAGGCTCCCCGGTGTCGTTAAGTTGTATTACCGCATTGCATATTGGCTACTTGTTTATCCCGGCCTTTAGCCTAGCCTACTTGGACTCAATGTTTAAGCCAAATTTTGACCTTGATTTTATGTACAAGTTAAACCATTGCATGCACTTAGCTATCACGACTTGACACCTTTTTACCCATGGATGGGAACATCTTCCAGGCATCACTTACCGCCACCACCTTGCATTGAGCATAGGATTGTTCAATCCAGGAATTTGTGCATCCGATTTTGATAATTCTCTATCCATTGTACCATAGCATTCTCTTATTCTTTTTCTAGCTTATTATATGAAAAGAAAAAAAAATCAAATATAACAAAAAGAGCGGGAACGGGATGTATCTTCATTATTTTGATGGCAAGACAGAGTCGGGCTTGTCGCCTCGAACAGCACATTTATTTATATATATCTCCTACATTTGGGATGGTTTTAGTTTCTGGACTCATGTTCAGCCTTTACTTCATGTTTCACTGGCCGCCTCCCCTGCTGGTTATCTCTTCCAATCATATGGAGAGTTTGTTCGCCTCCGCATAACAAGACTTATACGTTGTCACTTTTTACCGCCATGGTCATCACGAGCCGGCTTTTTCTCAAGGGAAGTTTAGCCCGAGTCGGCCATTCTCATAGGCTCTCGACTCATTCAAATTTACCTTCCTGCTTTGTCAAGATCATGTTCTATCATATCGTATGTTTTGGTATTCGCTCGTGCTAGTTTGAGAAGGTCCCCATTGACTTCTTGTCAGGGATGACTCTACTGATTACTGCCACATTGCTCGGAGAGCAAACCTCCAGAGCCGCACCTTGGGCCTATTTCCATCATTGATAGTGACCTCATGCTCAACATTTGATCATCATCATCGGTCTTGATCGAGTGGTTTCCGCGTGGGTTCGACATCGCCACGATTATCACACTTGGGACTGCAGCATCTTTTGATTTGTTTGACCCTATCGGTGGATTTCGCCTCTGTCGATTTAATTATTGGTTGTTCCGTAGGTTTCTTCCGTATGCTTAGCTTCATCTTGTGCATGTTAGGAACGCACTTCACTTTGGTTCCATCACTCTACTTTCAATCTGACTCTTCCAAATCGTGGCCCGCGGTTACACTGCGGCCGGACTGATGTGGGATGCCTTAATGCCTTCCTTCCAAGAGATCTTTTCTCTCATCACTCACTCATTGCTCGGGGAATAAGGTCTAGAGTCTTTTTGTCAAGACCTAGGGTTTGCGTCATCATATGACTCTTCAAGCACTTGCCGTGGGGATTCATCATTGCCTCCCCGATTGGTAGATTCTTCAAGTGTTTGACTTCAACTCATTCATTCACACTTGTTAGATTGTAACTTGGGCACCTTGACATCATTATCATTATTGGTGGGTTGTCTCTGCTGCTGGTTAGAATGTGATGGCCATCATTGACAAAAATCAACGATTTCTCACATGGTCGACTTCAAATTTCATTTGTTCCCATCAGGTAGAATTGTGCCATAGTGATCGGTGAAGACCCTGCTGCATCGAATTCTTCGAGATCTACTTTTGACAAGCCTATTCAAGCCAGCGTTGATGCCCTCCACCCTTATATGTTGCAAGCCAAGACAACATCATCTTATATGTTGGCTCCTGAAGGCGGATTATACCGTTTGATCCACTTTGAAGATCCTGTGACTTGGAGATTCAAGCATTTTTCTGACGTATTAACTAGCCAGAAAGATCTTTGATTAGCTTTCTATATGTGATATTTGGACATTGATTCAAACTTACACTTCCTCGGCCATGCCTGAAAGGATTCATTGTGTATTTTCGCCTGCCTATACTTGTATACATGTTGGATCTATTCACTACTTCTCTATATGATGTATTTTTGATCGAGCATGGGTATACCAAGTACCCTCAAAGATGAGTTGACTCTCTCCGTTTTCTTTCATTGGTTTTTGCGGTGGCCGAAATCTCGGTGAAGTCCTCTTGTCCTTGCGAAGTTCTTTCTATGTGCATACATTTCGGCCATCATGTACCCCTTCGACCTCATATATTAGGGGGCATCTCTGCTATAGAATCATTTCTCACCTTCACATGATTCATGATTGCTTGATGCATTTGGGCACCTATCTTATTAAACTTGACAAATTCACTAAAAAACGTTGTAAAATCCCATATGCGACTATGCCCGTACTTTTCTCGCGTGTATACGCGAGTCCAACCGCACTTTCCGTGTATGCCATTAAAAATGATTAAAAAATATATAATTATTCTCATTTGGGTCAGTTGATGGTTACTCAGTAGTTCAACCACCCTGAAGACGTACAACTCGTTTCCAACTATTGAAACTACTCGAGGGAGTATAAAAACCCCTCATGTGTATGGCCTATGTTGGGAGAGAGAAATTATTGAGGTTATACTCCGTTGGTATTCCCTATCCAAGTCCGATTCCCATGCCTCTCGCACTTTCCTGGCCATTATAGGAATCCTCGCTTCTGAGATGTCTATCTCCCTATATGTCATTTCGTATGCACTAGTTTGGAAGGAGTCTTAGCGAGGCAAGGGCCGGACTCGGACCCTGCACGGACACCGTTTCGAAGGCCGTGGGAGGATTCGTGTGATCTCTCCACTCGTTACTTTTGTACATGATATTTATAATACGTAAGTACCATGTCAGTTCCCAAAATATACGTATTAGTGTATGCTTATATGTATGAGAATATTTGTATTATTTAAGCATTCATTATGATTTATCTCTGATGTTTTATATCGATTTCACTAACATTTAGAGTAGATATTTGCCGTAAAACCAAATTTTGTGCTTGCTTTCTGTCTTTCAAAAGTTAAGAAGGAAGACTATTGTCAGTTTGAATCGCTGATCTTCTTCAACCGTAGGACCTACGTAACTTCCTCATTCTACTCTATTTAGTTTTTCTAAACATTCATGCTATTGTGTGAGTCCTTCTTAAGTATCATGCCCTCAAGCCTGGTGGAGGTTTTAACCCAACGAACCTCTAGGGTGATATTTCCCGAAACAATAATCTACATGTGTATGTGTACACATGTGTAGAAATTACTCGTGTGCATGTACAATACAATTTGAGCATGTGAAAACACTTGTAACTATAACATAAAAAGGCGCTCAATTTTTAGTTGAATTTTGAAGTTCTAAAAGATGAATCCAAAGAGAAGAAATTGTTCTCAAGTTCAATAAAAAACATTCCAATTTAGTTCCATCTTCAATGATCCATTCATGATCTACTTTTGACATTTTCCATTTCTTAATTTTCAGCTTTTTTCCTTTGATTGAACTTCTATCTACTTTATGCGTGCCGCACACACCAAGTGACTATATTGACAACTTATGACTGTGTTCATAGCCTTGAAAGTAAAGAAATTCCGACTTTGATGATTTTTTTTCAAAAAAATAAATTTCGCATAATACACCCTCTCGATATGAAAATTCGTTATCATCATAGTTTCAAATAATTCCATCTTTAATTTAGTGTAACGATCAAATAATACTTCACATTTTCATTAATGATAGTAGTAACAACAACCAAAACATCTCCCGCATAGAAAAGTAAACGAGTGTTTTTAAATTTAGATCATAATTAACATGAAAAAATAACTTTAAAATAAACATGTGTACTTGACTTTATTATCTATTTATACATATTTATCATTTGAAAGCAATTGAAATGTTACCTTCTCTAACAATATCGCAAACTTGATCACCTTCGCATGATATTGTAGTCTCTCTCGTTTTCATTTCTTCAATGTTTCAATGAACAAGCTCTTTGTATTTAGTTCTATATGTTGCCAATCTTTTACATACATTTTGTTTTCACAAACATCATTGGATTCTATGTCAGTTTCATGCAAACATGAAAAACAAGAATATTTTTCTTTATCCAATGCAAACACATTTTTGGACAAATCTTGTTTAACTGAATGCAAATTTTGGATCCCTTTATTGTTTCAACATCATTCTAATTTATCCATCTACTTTTTGGACACAATATTCCAAAACTAAATGTAAAATTCAAGCAAGAATATAAATATGTTATTGAAAATACCATCAAAGATAATCATTGTGATAAATAATATTTAAAATTATAAATCCAATGAAAATTAAATCATGTACCTTTGTACATCCCTTGATCTATTAGTCTCACTACTAGTAACATTCACTCATTGAACAACTTATTTAGTTGAGGCAAGTTAGTTTGCGTATTTATCCATTTGATATCTTCATGTTGCTCATTTTATACATGCCCCCGCACCGTCATGTTCTCCTTTTCCATGACTAGTATCAATTAAATTCCAACAATTTTTAATGTGGGTTTTCATATGAGACGACACAACCAAAAGAATGATCATGAATATTTGAATTGACCTACGCATCCATCGACCATATCCAATGTTATTTGAATTTTATTTCAAAGAATTTTCTAGAGTCATAAATCTTTCCAAAACAATGTTGTACAAAAAATGTATCATGTGTACGATCGTCATTGATATAAAAGTGATATTCTTTAATAACATGTTGATTTTCACTGAAGCTTTCTATATGATCAACATTTTGTTCAACAAGTCTATATAGAATATGGACAAGCATGGAGACTTGTTCTCGAATGATAGTATTCACTCTATATTTCTTTTTGTGGAAACAATTTGTAGTTTTCGGCAAAATCAACTATCGACAAAATGGTCCCTCGGTGGAAAATCAATGAGATTTTTTGAATTGAAAAAGTCCCGCCATCAAGCTCTATGTCGGGAATGTTTGGTGTATTTATAAATGTCTCCTCAATCTTTCTCAAAACTCTATCAAAAAAATTTCTTCTTCTTGAAAATCAATTATTTTAGCATCAAGTAAGATTACCTTAACCAATCTATGTATGAATATATTCATATCTTCCATTTCACTTTTATGTTGAAATTATTGATCATCTATATTAGTATGATATTTTAAATTTAGTCACCCCCCATAATCATCACATATTTTTACCACCAACATATTTCTTTGGTAAAATAATTCATGGTTTTCTTCAACATAGAATTTGAGATATGAAATCATGGATAGTGGAAGGAGGAGGTTAATATTTCCAAAAAAAAAATACCAAAATTTATGAATGTATCATAATATAATTAAGATTCCACATGATAATGACAACAACAAGAGTCCCTGCATGCTGATAGGTTTAACATACCATGTTTTTTTTTGCACAAAAGTACTAATTTAGACAACAATTTCACTATTATCTTCTTTAACTTGTTGAAAAACTCTATCTGATTGGGTGTGTCCAAGAAATTTTTAAAATGTTCTTCATATTGATTTGGTGCTATTCTTCTACGCATCACATCCATCGCTTGGTGAAACACGTGAATTTTTGATACAATATTCATATATTATTTTTTTAACATCTTCTCCAAATATATTTTTGAGAAACACATGAACTTTTCATCCAATATTCATATATTATTTTGTACCATCTTCTCCATGTATATCTTTATATGGTTGCCTAGAAATAATTTTCCCCAACAAGCGAGTTCATCATTTACATCTATTTGCAATTGAAATTTTCGATGTTTGTGCAAAGTTTTTCTAGCGCTCCTAATGCTTGTGCAATAGATTCTACTATGGATTCTCTTACCTAATGAAACTAATTCCATTTGTATTTTCTACGTGCATCTAAAGAATTTTTCTTTCTAGATCTTCCAATTGACTTTAGAGAACTATTTATATTTTGTATCACATTTTCCTTCATTTCTTAATCTTTTGTTGATTTTCAAATACACAATAAATCTCGTAGCTTCGTTCAATTTATTTATTTTAAGATAATTTTCGATATTTGCCTTGAATCACTAATTTCATCTTTCAAAAAAACACAATGCGATTAGCACAATATTGTATAACACGGTGAGATTTTTATCTTCATATGTGTGAGCGTCAACATTTTCTAACATCTCATCATTGATATTGATTTCATCTCTGTATATTATTAGAATTAAATGTACATAATGAGTTTACATATTCTAATAATAATTAAATTTAATAAATATATATAATTTCAATAATACACATTCAATATCAATATATATATATATATATATATATATATATATATATATATATATATATATATATATATATATATATACTGTGATTCATTAATTCTTCAATTTGAATTTCTTTCAATATTTTCTAACATTCTCTTAATCATTGGTTCAATATCTCTTTCATTTCTCTTTTAAAATCTTCTATCTCATCATAATTTTTCTAAGGAATATCTCTCTCTATTTTTTACATTGCAAAAAATATTTTTCAAATTATTTCATCAAATAAAATTAAGTTTCAAAATACACTAATGAAATTTGAAATATCAAAATTATAATATCTACATTTACATATGTTTCAACTTCTAGTTGACGTTGATTTTCCATTTCACATTTGAGCGTTCTTTCCTTTTTTTGTGATATTCTCTTCTGTTTCTCTCGTATCTCCGTTGTTCTTGTTCGATCATATTTTCTCTGTACCTCTTCGATTTTCCATATAATAATTGAGTAGGAAGCTCAAAAAATCTTTCAAAACTTTTTAAAAAAAACTCACTACATCAAAATTTAGATAAAAATTCAATTAAAAAATAAATAAAAAAAGTTTTAATTTAAAAAAAAAAAAAACATTTTAAAAAATTTGCACAAAAGACATACTTCAACCCAAAACACTTACTTTAAAAATTGCACCAAACAAATTTCTTTCAAACTCGAAATAAAACTCTTCGAATATTTCCTCCAAGTCTTGAAAAAAATTCATCTAAAAAGTTAGACAAAAAGTCACTTTTAAAAATTCATTATAAAAGACTTACCTCCAAAATGTCCTTTGAAAATTAAGCCCAAAACCTCTAAAAAATGTCTCTTAAACAAAATACCTCCAAAAATGTCCTTTAAAAATTAAGCCCTAGAAACCACTAAAAATATCACTTTAAAAAATACCCTCCAAAAATTTTGAAATTAAGTCCAAAAAGAGCCTTTGCAAAATCACCAATTGAACAAATGCGAAATTATGGAAAAATAATGATTCGCTTTTGGCTATTTATATAGTCGCAAATTTTTTTTTGGAGGGGATTCATCTAATTTTCCTACTGATAATTTCGAGCAAACGTTCATATAAACTTTGTAAAATTCTATCCGAATGTTTGTGTACTTAGAATTAACGAAGGACAAAACAATCCCACTAAATTTTTTAAAAGATCGATCAAACTAACACGTCCGAAAACTAACAAGAGCCACTAACACATTTATTTTACTTTGGAATGATTAAAATCCATCAAAATTTATGGATTACCTATCGTAATCTAAGAAAATCATTTTAATTCAATCTACTTTAAGGAAATGTAACTTTTATGGAATTCCATAAATATTTACTAATTTTAATTAATTTTATAATAAAATGGGTGAAAAAAAATTCTCAAGGGCATTATGATTCAAAGGGGAAATCAAATATTGTATTTTCCAAATAGCACTATAAAAAAAATGAACAAATTATGGTGCATTACATTGGTCTGTCAGTTCAGAATCTGTGGAAGTTTTTAGATTTTTAATTTATAACTAATATGTTGAGAAATTTCACGTGAGATGAAACATATTCAAAATATGAAATTTTTCATACCGGGATCACTTAAAAAATTCTAGTAATTATGATATGCATCATTTTTGTTTTGTAATATAACTAACCAAAGTGTACTTTCAGATTATTGTGAACACATTTTTTTTTCTCAAAAAACAAAATTTCTTCTAAGAATACCTCAACGTGTTTGAACATGACCTTTTATGAATCCTTTGATTTTTAAACAACACACAATCAAACAAATTTTAAGTTGGAATATCAAATGTGAATAAAAAAATTCCAAAAATAAGTAATAGAGAGTCAATAAATTTTCTGACAAGTTTCTTTTCTTAATCATAAAATGAAATTCTAAATAGTGAAATGATTTTGGCTTGCGTAAAGTTGAAGAAATAAACTAAATAAATGATATTTTTTCTCAAAAAAGGTCAAAAAAGTGTAACCCAACTTCACATTTTCACCCTTAAGTCATTTATCTATTACACATGATTTTACATGTGGTCTAAATAAAAAACCCATTATCAATCAATTCTAATTAGTTTTGTAAAAGATGTATCTACTTAAATTAGGACATTTATTTAAAAAATATATTACATATATAAACTTATATAAAAATACATATAACTAAATGGAATACAATAAATAGCTTTAGGTCTTCTTAACTTCTATGAGATTATTTTAATTACAAATAGTTTATTTAATAATCGAATTTTACAAAATGTTAATCTTAATGGGAAAAGACGTCAAATGGTGGAAAAAGGTTTAAGTATGTTCATTTATGACAATAAACTGGAATGGAGTTTTGAATAGTGTACTTAATTCTCATTATGAATTAAATTAATCCATATTTTAATCGAAAGCATTTTGTTACATAGAGTTTTCTTTTAGAAATAACAATATCACATTTTATGTTCATATTAAACAACACGATAGGTAAATAAAAATCAATCAATTGTTTCTTGACTTATCGACTAGATGGTAGGATTGTATATAAAAGTAATTGGTTTAAAAATCTATATTAGAAAAATTTATCGATCGAAAATAGAATAAAACCACTTATATCTCATCATCGATTGCTTTTAAATTGTTATCTTCTAAAAATGTATATTTACTTAGATTAGGAGCTTTATTTCAAAAATATAATACATTTATAACTCCTTGTATCAATGCATATAATAAATAGAATTTAATACATGCTTTATGTGTTTTGATTTTTATTATTTCAATTAGAAATTATTTATTTACGAATTGAAATTTATAAAATGTTTAGAGAGATGGGAAAATCAAATGTGTATGTCGTAAAAAATTTAAATACATTTATTTATGTCCTATATCTTAAGAGAACTTAAGGATCTAATTACTTTCATTATCAATTAATTATTTCATGTTTTGTTACGAAAGACATTTCCTTTTACATATTTTATTTCAAAAAACAATGTTACAATTATACACTTATATTAAACTTCATGATAGGCAAATAAAATTTGATAAATGGATTTATAAAGACCACTTATAACTTATTATCAATTATTGATAATTTGTTTTACAAGAATATATATTTATTCACATTAGGAGCTACATTTCAAGAATACTTAACATTTATAAAATTCCATTAATGCATATAATTAAATAGAATACAATAAATATATTGTATTCATGTTGCATTCTATGATATCAAGTAAATTATTTAAGAATTGAAAATGAAAAAATGGATTGGAAAATAAATATGTTATGGTGAAAAAAGTTTAAATACAACCCTTTATGATCCATCTCTTTAATTAATCTAAATGGCCCACTTAACACATATTTAATTAATTTTTCCATGTTTTATTAAGAAGATCATTTTGTTTTACATGGAGTTTTATTTCAAAAAAAAAAATATGAAATTAATACTCATATTAAACTATGTAGTAGACAAATAAAGGTCGATAAATGGATTCATTATTAACTTATATGGGATAAGATGATTACATACAAATAGTTGATATATATATATATATATATATATATATATATATATATATATATATATATATATATATATATATATATATATATATATATATCGAATGCCTTGCTGCCAAGGAGTTTGAAGTATTCACCTATGACCCATCACCCATTATCTTAAATAGTCCACTTAATACTTATTATCAAGAAATTATTAGACTTGTTTTTGGAAGAAATGTCTCATGGTATATGGCTATTATATATCACATTTATACACATATTTAAGGATACAAAGAAGTAAAAATCAATAATATACTTATGAATCATATGATATGATTTCATTTTTTATTTAAAATACAAATTTACAAAATAAAAATCTTCAAATAATGTAATCATATGCCTTAAAGATAAAATAATTTCGAAAGCATAATTTATCTATAATAGCGTCCAATCAAACTCTTATAGTCGACTTAGAAATAATTACTGACATTGTTGTTTTTTTAGAAATGCGTAATTATTTATAATCTATTTTTAGTCCAAAAATTAAATATCATATTTATGCACTTATATTAATGCATTTTATAGGTAAAAGGTAAATAACTAACTTTGAGTCTCATTGATTTGAAATATGAAATGAGTTTAATTACAACCATTAATTGATTGAAGTATATAAATTTATGTAATATATGGATTGGGAAATCACATAACTTATGCTTCAAAAAGTTCAAGTCATTTGCCTATGACACATTTCCCAATAGCATGAATATTTAATAGTGCATGTAGCATTAATCGGGCAAATTATTATAATTTCTTTCAATAAGAATTGAACCTTTGCTTGCAATGAGCTCTATTTAAACTTATATTTCTACATTTATATATGAGTATTATGCATATAATTAAATATAAGTCATTAAAAATAACAACATGCCTTCATGGTTCGTAGATGATTTCAATGAAAAATAATTCATTTTAAGAACACACATATTAGAAAAATTGATACAACAAGTTAGCTGTAAAAATTATAAATAATAATAGAGATATATAATATAATATAATTGAAAAATCCCATTGTAATTTTTTTTATTAATAGAAAGTTTTGATTTTTTTCCTTCAGAAAAAAATTGACAATTCTATATAATATTCCAAAGGTATAAAATCATACAATTTGATTCAAAATATGTTCAAATTGCATTCAAAAATTGGAATTTAGTTGTAGTTAAAATTTATAAAGAAAATTTTCTTCATCCACTACAATGAAGTACATGTTCTATTGAGCATTCAAATATAATCGTTGCCATACGATGATGTGCCTTAAGAAAGGGTAATAAAACCTACATAGCTAAGTATCTTGCTCTTTCATAGGCTTTTATCAAGATGTGGTTTGATCAATATATGATGAATTGAGATGTGTGGATTTGTTAAATATATTGCAATACATTTGATTTCATAATTATGTCCATATTGCGACCACACATCAATCAAAATTTTCTCATAAAATTGTATTGTCCTTCCCGCTTCTAATTTTGTTTGAAAATGACAATGAGAACTTTTCCATGCGAATTTAAATTCCTATATCAATATTTTATATTTCCAAGTACTTTTGGATGTACTTTTCAAGGACATTTAACATATCGCAACATCATATTTTTTAAGAAATATTTTAACATTTTTGAGTGAAAAGGCCTTAAAAAAACAGGACCTATAACCGAATTTCCAATTTGATTCTATTTGAATATAACAATTTCTTTCATCTTTGGTTTACGATTGGAAGAAAAATCCTTTCATTTCTTTAACATCAAAAACATTTTTCACTTATAGTAATGCTCATTTGCATCCGTAGTGGCACCGTAGCCACATGTATGATATTAACATATCTCCACTTCAACACTTTATTGCTCAAAGATATAAAGAACCTAAAATTTCAAAAATGATGTTAGTATTTATTATGAATTAATGGTAATTACAAATTATAATTACAATGGCCCCAGTAAATTGAACAAAGTAATGATATGTTTACTTTATACATACAACCTAATGCCTTTATTTAATTTGTATGGAATAAGAAAGTCTTATAGGATCACATTGACCCACCATTTAAATAATTGATTTTAATACTTATAATTGCTTGTTTAATTTCAATTGAAGGATACAATTACAATGGTTTCAATTAAACAAACTAACTATATATTAGTTTCCACATGTAATATGATACAATTTTTAGATTTCAAACCTAATTAATTATACGCTAATATCTAGAGTCTCTACTTTAGTTTCTTTTGGTTCTTCTTTTAGTAAATATTTTATGTCTATTTTAGGTGCTACATACATCCTAATATATTTTTTAAACTTATATGAAACAAAAAATTTATAAGAATTCAATGAACCATCACTTACATTACTAATTTATAAGAGGTATAATGATAACTTAAACCACAGTTGAAAAACATAATTGTAATTATCCAATTCAAAAAAATAGACCAATTATATATTAACTTTTACATACTATCTAATCCATCGTAAAATTTCTATAGCATGGGAAATTTTGATACGAAAACATTAAACAAACATTAAAATCAATAATTTTTATCAATACAATAATATGTCACTAAAATAAAGAAAATAAAATTATTTTTTTCTACTTATGAAAAACCAAATCACCAATTCTTTTATTAGTATTCTGAAATAGAAGTCAAGTTAGATTTAAAAGGGCTACACAATATAGTAATAATTCCTTATGTCATACATATTATAACATGAAATATACACCAACAATCTTAAGGTACTATTAGATTTGATTGAACATCCTTCAAAATAGCTTGCACATATGTTGCCTTGCTGTGTTGATTCAATATTCTCCTTAGCTCATCGATCAACAAATTGTCCTCTTGAGTTATTCAATGAATGGAGGGGCAAGAATCACATTTTCTTTTGGATTTCCTTTCATTCTCTCAAGTGAACAATCCACGAAAAGTAGCCATTATCAAACTGGATGCAAAGTAGACGATGTCAAACTATGTAGACTATTCTTCTTGTAGTTCTCAAAATCAGGTTGGCTTGGAGAACAATTTAATGTGTCTAGTAGGTAAAAATTAAAAACAGAGTCCTACTTATCCAAAATATATTCATTAAGATATAAGAGAATTTTTTTATCGTAAAAATTATAAATTGGAGAGTCGAAGAAGGAGCACAACATTTCATCATTGACTTGATAAAATAATACATAGAAAGTAATAAGAATTCAATGTAGAAATGAAATTAAATAAGGTATAAACTAATTAAAATTCATTACAAATATGAGAAAATATGACACATATAATCGACTTTAATCATTTATCTAATATAAAAAGAGATGCCATAATAAAATGTTAAATGCAAAAATAATAAAATATCATACCTTGTTTTCAGTTGTCTTAGAACACCCAATCCTCCTTTTCTTTAGTTTTTCATTGGCAATTAAGATATGTCTTCCAGAGCAGACACAATAAATAAGTGGGGTTTTGTAGCATACCTTTTTCGAAGAATTTAGTTGATAACAAATGTGAAACACCTCAGTGGGTTCAACTGATGGGTGCAAGAATCAAGCATTACGTTTTTCATATTTTTGTTTCACCTCCATAGATACATTATATTTAGGATTTGTTAAAAAAAAAATTTCTTCCTGAATGGTGTGTTGACCATCAATTATCCAAAAATTGATATTCTTAGCATCTAGATCTGTCTCATTTATAAATTTGGTAGAGTTGACCAATGGATTAGACTGATCGATGTCAAATGGAATCAAAAGAGCATCAAGCAATGAGGTTTGAAATTTCTCAAGGAATGATTTCACTAATACTTGAATATTTAAATCATCTCGTGATCTAAATTTAAACACTTTGGGGGATTTTATACATCTTCAACATCTACCTTTCTACTAAATGTGCTTGAGAATAGATAGCAATGCTTGAAAGCTTCATGAGTTTTATCACATTGATCTGTAATTTTTGTTGTCTCATATTCAACTTTCCTAGCTTTTTGAAATTCCGTAGTAGGTTTGAAACCCCTTTTAGTAATTTTCTCTTCCAATTCAGATAAATATACTCTTCTCAAAGCAAGTAAATCTGAATCGAGCTTATCATTTGGTATTTTGTCAAGAAGTTTACCTTTTTGTTGTAAATAAAGAAGTACAGATGATTTTTTTTACATCTTACAAAGCGGTATCTTAGAATGACAGTGATGTGTTTTAAAAGATATATGAAACTATTAAATATAGATATAGAAAAACACCCATAGTTTTCCAACTTAAACTTCAAATTCTTTATGGTATTTGGTGAATCGTTAATTGAAGCTTCAATCAAATATCGTCTAAATTTTGTATACTCCTCTTGACAAGAAATTAATTTTACTTCATTTTCTTTAAACACCTACATTTGGAATTCAATGTTATTTTCATTTTGAGCATAGAAGTTATTAATTATTCCTAATATCTCACATTCTTTTCCATCTATGGATATAAATAGGTACATATGAGGATACATATTCATGGGAGTTTCTATTTGGACATACCAATGTTGCACAAAGTCATATTTATTAGATATGTTGTATTTTTAATCATTTCAAAGGTAGAAGTTGAATTTTTTATTGATATTTCCATTTTTCTTCTTTTTTCTGAAATGATGACTGTAACATTTAACTTGCTTTGGTGCCAACCAATTCTGCATACAAAAATAAAAATTTATTTGCATAAATCAAAATGGAATTAAAATTTAAAATATTCTCACGTAATGTTATTTTAAAATTGACAAGACCACCTAATCTAACCATTTATAAGAGAATATACATAAAATATAAAATAACCATACGAATTGAAGGATGCATTATTTTTATATCTCTTTTTTTCATTTTCTCTTCACTCCTTTACTTGGAATTTTAGGGACAGGAGATTCCATAGCTTATGAAAAAAAGCAAAGAAATAAATAAATTATGGAAGGCATGAAATACAAAATATTATTAAAAAAACCTTATAATACACTATTTTCATTTACATACAAAATAATAAAGGATTACATGTGTTATTCAAGTTTACTATATGGAACCAAAAGTAATCACATAGCTAAACTTGTTAGGAAAAGAAAAATACCCATGTTAGTATGGGTTTTCCACATTAAAAACCCCACTCCTAGTGTTATTTTCATAGGTTTTTGTGTAAAAGTGGATCTTTAATGTGGAGAATCCAACCAACATGGTGTATTTCAATTTTCCTAGCAATTTATGTAGGAGATTATTCAATAATAAATCAAAATTCATTAAGCTATAAATTGCATACTAGAATTTTGTCAGAATATTTGAAAATGAATATAAAATAGATTTTTTGAATCTCGTAGTTTGTACCATATTTCTTAGCATTTTCTTGTAAGAATTTTTAATGACAATTTTAAATGAATTAAAAAACAATACAAAATCATCTTGCATAACATATCATTTCATATATATGTACAGAAAGAAAAGAAGCTCAAACCATATGCAAGTTTTCTTCAAAAATAAGGATAACGTGAACTTTATTAATCAACAACCATTTATTAGCAACCTTTGTAACAAAGTACAAAATAGTTTTAAATTTTTCATACCATTTAAATATTTTCGTGTGGTATTGGGTGAACTTCCTTTTTCCTTGGATGATTCTTTTGAATTCCCACTAGCTTTAGGGTCCATGGGTTCTGAAAATAAAGTAAGAAACTATTATCATAGTTTCAAATTATTGAAGAAGATATGAATTTATAAATACTACCACTACTTGCAGCATTGTATGTGTAACAAAATGAAAAAGAACAATAACAAGTGTAGAACTCACAATAATAGCTCGTGCTAGATTTAATTTTAGCACAAACACAAGTATATTGTGAAAAGAAATATTTCAGGGCAAAAATAAATATATTATGTGCTAGATTTTCTTCTAGCATAGATACAAGGCATTCTCAATAGCAACATTGGAAGGTGAAATAAATCTAACATTTTCTAGATTTACTTTTAGTAGAAAGGCAAGCATATTTCCATCAACAAAGGTGCATGCCAAAGAAAAATAGGACCTGCTAATATTTTCTCTAGGAAAAACACAAACACAATGGAAATAATAACATTACAAGGGTAATCAAATCTAACGTGTGCTAGATTTCCTTCTAGCCCAAACAAATGTGCATTTCCAATAATAAAATTATAAGAAATCTACTGTGTGTAGCATTTCCTTCTAGCATAAACACAAGAAGACAATCAGATAATAAGGTGAAATAATTCTAGTGCATGCTATATTTACTTCTAGCACAAACACAACCATTTTGACAACAACAAAACTATAGGGCAAAATAAATCTAACATGTGCTAGATTTCCTTACAGCACAACAAAAGCACATTATAAGTTGAAACAAATCTAGCTTGTGCTAGATTTCCTTTTAGCACACACATAAGAAAATAACAACATTGTAGGGTTAAATAAGCTAACACATGCTATATATACTTCTAGTACAAGCTAAAGCATGTCTCCAATAATAAAATTGTAAGAAATGAAATCTAACATGTGCTAAATTTCCTTCTAACATAGTCACATGCATATTTCCATTAACAACATTACAAGGTCAAAGAATCTGGCATATTTCCTTCTAGAAAACACAACCAGATTGCCAACCAGAACATGGCATTGTGAAAAAAATCTTGGATGCTAAATTTCCTTTTAGATCAAACACAAACACATTTCCAATAAAAATGTTGCAAGTTGAATTATGACGCGTACTAAATTTCCTTCTAGCATAAACACAAGCACATAACAAACATTGTAAGGAAAAAAAAATATAGCATGTTTTATATTTACTTTTAGCAATAACACAAGCCTATTTCCAACAACAACATTATCAAGAAAAAGAAATCTAACACATGCTAGATTTCATTCTATCATAAACATAAGTGCATTGCTAATAACAACATTGTAAGATGAAAAAAATATAATGTGGTATATTTCCTTCTAGCATAAATAAGCGCACATTGTCGATAACACCATTGCAAGGTGAAGGAAATATAAACCATGCTAATTTTTCTTTTATAAAAAGCGTAAGCACATAACAACATGGCATCGTTAAAGAAATTCAGCTCGTACTAGATTTACTTTTAGCACAAACACAAGTATATTTCGAAAAGAAATATTGCAGGGAAAAAAGAAATCTAATATGTTGTACATTTTCTTCTATCATAGACACAAGGCATTCTCAATAGCAACATTGCAAGGTGAAAGAAATCTAACATGTTCTAGATTTACTTTTAGTGGATAGACAAGCATATTGACAACAACAAAGGTGCATTCCAAAAGAAAACTAGGACTTGATAAATTTTCTTCTAGGACAAACATCAACACAATGGAAATAATATCATTACAAGGTTAATGAAATCTAGCATGTGTTACACTTCCTTCTAGCCCAAACATAAACACATTTCCAATAACAAAATTATAATGTGAAAGAAATATAATGTGTAAGATTTCCCTCTCGCATAAACACAAGCAGACAACCACATTATAAGGTGAAATAATTCTAGTGCATGCTAGATTTACTTCTAGCACAAACACAAGCATGTTGACAACAACAACATTATAGGGAAAAGGAAATCTAACATGTTTTAGATTTCCTTACAACGCAACACAAGAAAATTATAAGATGAAACAAATCTAGCACGTGCTATATTTCATTCTAGCACTCACATAAGAACATAACAACATTGTAGGATTAAAAAAATATAACGCATGCTAAATTTATTTCTAGCACAAGATAAAGCATATTGGCAATAAAAACATTGCTAGAAAATAAATCTAACATCTCCTAAATTTCCTTCTAACATAGTCACATGCATATTTCTAATAACAAAATTGGAAGGCCAAAGAATATAGCATATTCCCTTCTAGCACAAACAACCAGATTGCCAACTACAATTGCATTGTGAAACAAATCTAACGCGTGCTAATTTTTGCTCTAGCTCAAACAAAAACACATTGTCAATGAAAATGTTGCAAGTTGAATTATGACGCGTGCTAAATTTCCTTCTAGCACAAACAAAAGCACATAACAAATATTGTAAGGTGATCAAAATGTAGCATGTGCTATATTTAATTTTAGCAAAAACAAAAGCTTATTTCCAACAACAACATTATCAAGAAAAAGAAATCAACACGTGCTAGATTTCATTCTATCATAAATGGAAGTGCATTGCTAATAACAACATTGTAAGATGAAAAAAATATAATGGGTGATATATTTCCTTGTAGCATAAATAAGCAAAAATTCTCGATAACACCATTGCAAGGTGAAGGAAATCTAACACATGCTAAATTTTCCTTTAGCAAAAACATAAGCACATAACAACATGGCTGGATTAAAGAAAACTAGCTTGTGCTAGATTTACTTTTAGCATAAACACAAGTATATTTCCAAAGACAATATTGCGGGGAGAAAATAAATCTATTGTGTGCTAGATTTTATTCTATCATAGATACAAGGCATTCTCAATCGCAACATTGCAAGGTGAAATAAATCTAACATGTGCAAGATTTAATTTTAGTAGAAAGACAAGCATATTTCCAGCAACAAAGGTGCATGAGAAAAGAAAATTAGGACCTGTTAATTTTTCTTCTAGGAAAAACATAAACACAATGGAAATAATAACATTACAAGGGGGATGAAATATAACATGTGCTAGATTTCCTTCTAGCCTTAACATATGCGCATTTCCAATAAAAAATTATAAGAATTCTAATGTGTGTAAGATTTCCTTCTAAGATAAACAGTAGCAGACAAGCACATTATAAGGTGAAAGAATTCTAGTTCTTGTTACATTTACTTCTAGCACAAACACAAACATGTTGATAGCAACAACATTATAGGGCAAAGGAAATCTAACATGTGCTAAATTTCGTTATAGCACAACACAAGCACATTATAACATGAAACAAATCTAGCATGTGCTAGACTTCATTCTAGCACACACATAAGAACATAACAACATTATAGGGTTAAATAAATCTAATGGATGCTAAATTTACTTCTAGCACAAGCTAAAGCATATTGCTAATAACAACATTGCAAGAAAATAAATCTAACATGTGCTAAATTTCATTCTAACATATTCACATACATATTTCTAATAACAACGTTGCAAGGCCAAAGAATCTAACATATTTCCTTCTAAAACAATCAACCATAGTGCTAACCACAACATGGCATTGTGAAACAAACCTTGTGCATGCTAAATCTCCTTCTAGCTCAAACAGAAGCACATTTTCAAGAAAAATGTTTCAAGTTGAATTCTGACACTTCAATATGAAAAATGGAATTAGAAATTTTATTGGCATGAGACTTAATAATGTAGAACTTCGTTCCTTTTTTATGTGTCGGTCATGGGCAAGAATGGTACAAGGCATAGGGGAAAGCATGAAAGATTAAAAATCTTATGAATATATTTGATGCACATTTAAGTTGAGATAGAGAATGTGTTATATTGTCATTTTGATTCATCGTCGCATATATTTCTTGTTGAAAATACAGATGATGGGGTTCATAGGGGCTATTAAATAAGCGGGAATTCACCCCAAAGTGCCCAACCACATGCAAAGAAATTTTTTTGTGCCACAAAACATGTGGAGTGTGCGTTGGGGTAATTCTGGGGAATTTAAATTAATTTTTTCATCATATTCCTTACATGGGATGAGCTAAAGACCGTTTCATAATTTCGAGTCCCTCCCTGACAATTGGCTAGTCTTCCAATAGCTTGGATAATATTCAACTCATATATAATATTAGTCTTGAACTATGTGTTCTTACTATAGGATAGTCATTCCAGCTTCTCTATAATCAGAATTGATCTCGTGTAACTGGATGGCCATCTGATTGATCTCAGCGATGAGAGAAATGAGTCCATTAATTGATGGATCCGATGGCACTGTAGAGGATAATTCCTGTGACTGAATCTTGGGAAATCTAAAAATTGTCCTAAATGTTGACTCCTCACACTGCTCTGGCCTAAGCTACTAGATGTTGATGATCTACTCTCATGGTGAAGGAACCTGCTATTGGGAATAAATAAAGGGTATCCTTTTCACTATTTGTATGATGGAATGATGAAATAAGAAATACATTTTCCTCAGAATCAAATGGGCATCAACCTATAACCATGACTCCCTTGCACATTGTTAATTTTGGGAAACAAGGTCCAAAATCCATTTTGCATTTCTCATATGATCATGATGATATTTTTTTGGATTCCTCTTTCGGAGAGGTGCAATATTGATCTAAAGATAATATTTTTTGGATGAGAAGAACCTATATTTTGATTTTATTTTCCACACACATGCAATTCTGAAAGGTCGGCCTAATTGTAATCTGGGCTCACAAGGCCAGAAAATGTGTCACAGACCCTCATTTATGGATGTAAATTGGAGAGAATTGATGCTCATTTTCTCATGATATCATCACACACATTCCTCATGATTTTATTGGTTCGTACAACCTAGATGAGGCTTCTCTCTCTCTCCTACATGTGATCTTGATGCCATAAATATGGATGATGCCAGAAATTCATGCCATAAATTTGGATGCCAGAAATATGGATGCCGGAAATCTCAATGTCAGAAATATGGATGATGTGGAAAATGGATGCCACAAATTTGGATGTTGGAAATGGATGTCAGAAATATGGATACCGGAAATATGGATGCCAAAAATCCTTTTGCTGACTTGCATTGACTGTTTTGGGAGTTGTCTCATGAGGTGTGTGACACACTAAAGGAAGGTTTATCTTGTATGTGTTTGACTGAAACTCTGGGATGTTGGAAGAACTAGTTTTACCAACCAAAGTCTTTGTTGGCTAGGGAATCCTATTGATTTTTGTAACACACATTTCTCTCTATCTTTGTTGGACGAGAAGAACTGTAAATTCTAATTTATTATATTTTCCTATCTTTTGTCGATCTATTATTATGTTCTATCAGCATTTACTTTCAATGATTATGTGATTTCTAATCTAAATTTCACCTATAAGAAAGATTGAATTAAATTTCTTTAAGCATATAGCATACCATTTTTATCTAAATTTAACATATTATGAGAGATAAGGTGAATAAAAATCCCAAGCCTGTGTGAAAAGAAATCAACGAAGAAGTTGTCTTATCAAGGACCAATGGCCTCCACATACAAAGGTTTCAAGAGTGATGATAAGATGACTGATAAGTCTAATTATCATGCATAGAAGATGTCTTTGGATTTGGTATTATAAGGTCAAGAAGTCATGGACTATGTGCAAGGAAATAAATGATCTTCCATAAAATGCACCGAATTCCATAAAGACGAAGTATAGAAAAGTAAAAGTCAAGGTGAAGATGATCATGAGGGATTATATTCATAAGCACTTCGTTTCTTATATATCTGACCTGGGTACATCTAAAGAGATGTACGATAAGTTGGTTAGCATGTTCAGGGATAGCAATTTAAATCAAGTTCTTTTCTTCAATAACAAGTTGGATAATATGAAGAAGGGAAAAGAAGAGTCTATTCAATCCTATTTGATGAGGCTCACAAAAATCAGGAATGATCTCTTAGCTATTGGAGAAGAAGTAGTTAATCGAGAGCTCGTTCTTATTTCTCTTGGAAGACTCCTACTGTGATTGGTATGGATTCAATATGACTATTCTTAATAATAATGTGATTACTGATTTTGATGAATTGTTGAAAATATGCACTCAAGAGGATACAAGAATGATGGAGTGAGACTATCTCTCAAATGGGAATGGAGGTGACCCTACTTCCTTTACCGCTCATGAAAAGAAGAGTAAGGCTCCCTCTGATCAAAGTGGAAATGGTCAACCTTTCAAGAGGTCAATTAATTCTAGGTATGATGAATCCAATGTTGTTGATAATAAGAAAAATCAATATATTCTTATATATTCCCTCTCTCCTGCATCTCCTCCCCACACCCTGGATGTCTGGTTGATTGATAGTGGTGCTTCAAGGCATCTCACTAGATATAAAGAAGCCCTTTCTGATTTGTTTGACAATGATACTAATTTGGAGATTATCCTTGGAGACAATTCCACCTATCTCATGAAAGGGACTGGGACTGTGACCCTTCATCTAACTCAAGGTCAAGTCCTACCCTAGCAATATGTGTTTTATGTACATGATTTGAAGAAGAATCTAGTTTCCATTTTGGAAATGGAAGAAAAAGCATTAAAGGTGGAATTCATCTATGGAAAGGTATGCATTTGGAAGGAGACCTTCAATGAATCTATTAATATTTGTTTTAGAGTTCATATGCTCTATCAGGTTGGTGGAAGTCTGCTAGGGTCCATGACATGTGACACAACTCTTCAAACTAAGCTATGGCACTGGATGTTTGCACATCTTCATTACAAAGCCCTTCTCGAAGCAAGGAAGGTGCTGAAAAGGTTCCTAGATTTCAAATATGATCATGAAGGTGTTTGTTAGGGTTGTGCTGAAGGAAATCATACAAGGGACCATTCACCTCAAGTGTCACAAAAACATCTGATATTTTGCAATTGGTACGTTCTAATCTATCTGGTATCATGCTTGTAACATCCTTGGGAGGATGCTTGTATTATAGCACTTTTATATATGATTTATCCCACAAGACTTGGATATAATTCTTGAAAAAGAAGGATGAAGCATTCAAGTGTTTTCATACCTTCAAGGCCTTGGTCGAAAATGAAACAGGGAAGAAAGTCAATATTTTGAGTACTGATAATTGCACCGAGTATAATTTGAATGAATTCAATGACTTTTGTAGGTAAGCTATATTTAAGATGGAGACAATTATTGTGTATATTCCCGAGTAAAATGGTGTTTCTGAAGGAAATAATAGAACCATTTTGGAAGCTTCCCATCCCATGCTTTATGACCAAGGTCTTCCGAAGTTTCTATGGGGAGAAGCTCCCAACACTACTGTGTACATTCAGAATAGATGCACGCATCTACATTAGACTCAAAAACTTCTGAAGAAGTATTCTATGGTAAGAAGCCAGGTGTCTCCCATTTTAAATTTTTTGGAAGTCCCATTTATTTTCATGTACTGACGGAAAATAAAAAGAATTTGGATGCTTCTGGGAATAAAGGAATGTTTGTGGGATATAGTGAAACTTTGAAGTCATATAGAATCTATGTGCTTGGTTAAAGAGAAGTGGAGATATCCAAGATGTCACCTTTGATGAAGATGTTGGGCTCAAGAAATTCAAGGATATTCCTAGCTCAAAGGAAGAAAAAGAAGAAGAAGAAGAAGCAGGAAAGTTGGAAGAAATGAAGGATGAACCGATGCCTAATGTTGAAGGTTTGATGGATCCTATTGATCCACCTCCTTCAAATAAAATGAGACCCTCATGGCTCATATACACTCTCCAAGATGTCGAGAGACATATGGCTCCGAAGGGAACATTTTGTGAAAGAAAGAAGTTGAATAGGTACCAAGGGTACCCCAGCAAACATGAGCACTATTGTATAATGTGAGCCTAGAACATTTGAAGAAGTAGTAAACCACCAGTTTTGGAAGGATTCTATGCATGAATAATATGAGTCTATTACGAAGAATGATGTCTGGGATGTGGTCCCTAGACCAAAGGAAAAATCTGTTGTCACCTCGAAATGGCTCTACAAGATCAAGCTTGGAGCTGATGGAAGTGTTGAAAATTACAAGGCAATATTTGTCTCCCGAGGCATCTCTCAAAAGGAAGGTATAGATTATGACGATATATTTTCAACTGTTTCTAGCTAAATCACCATCCAATAGATAATCTCTGTTGATGGAATGCAAGGATGGAGTCTCCATTATATGGATGTGAAGACTACTTTCTTACATGGTTCAATCAAGGAAGATGTTTATGTGGAGAAACCTCTCTAGTTTGAAGTCCAAGCTAGAGACACATATGTATGCAGATTGAAGAAAGCCTTCTATGGGTTGAAGCAAGCCCCTAGGGCTTGGTATGAGACGAATAATAGCTACTTTATGAAGTTGGGATTCACTCAAAGTGATGTTGATCCAAACCTTTATTTTAAGGTTGATAAATATAGGTATCTCATTCTAGTTCTCTATGTGGAAAATATCTTATTGACAGGTGTTGAACCTCTTATTCATTAATGTAAGAGGGAGATAGCTTCTGAGTTCATGAGGAAGGACCTAGGACTGATGCACTATCTCCTAGGCTTGGAGGTCTGGTAAATGCCATGTGAGATTTTCCTTCCTCAAGTGAAATATGTTTTGAAGCTATTGGAGAGATTTGGGATGGTGTATTGTAAGTCTGGGTCGACACCTATGGAACTAAACTTTAAGAAGTTGTGTGGAAGCGCTACTGGGCTCGAGATAGGAAATCCCACTAAGTATCAAAAACTCATTGGGGCCTTGATTTTCTTAGTGAACTCACGTCTAGAAGTATGTTTTGCAGTGAACACATTGAGTCAGCATATGGTTGAGCCTCATCAAATTCACTGGATTGGTGCAAAGAATCTATTGAGATATCTTACGGGCACAATCAACCATGGGCTAAGATACACTGTCAGATGTATGAGGCGCCTTGGATATATTGGTGGCGATTGGGTAGGAAGTGTGGTGGATCGTAAGAGCACATCTGGATGTTGCATCATCCTGGGTTCTACTTTGATCCCTTGGATGAACAGGAAGAATAAATTGGTTACTTTGAGCACCACTGAGGACAAATACATTGTAGTGAGTATGGCCTGTTGTGAAGTTGTTTGGTTGATAAATCTCTTCAGTGAGTTATTTGGGAATTTTTTAGATACCACTGTTATCCTTTGTGATAACTAGAGTGGGATTCATCTTTCTGAGAATCTCTTATTCCATGAGCGATCCAAGCATATTGATATTAGTTACCACTTTTTTCAGTACATGGTACAATGAGGCATCGTAAGGCTCGATCACATTGGTACTCATGAGAAGTTCATATATATTCTCACAAATCCGTTGGGGAAGGTTAAATTCTTAACCTTCCATGAGAAGCTTGGAATCCTAGATAGACCCTATTTTGATGGTCCCGCTTGAGTTGGACTATGAGCTCTGGGACATCTAGGGGGCTTGGTCATAGCTTCATGGGGCTATAAGAAACCACAGGGCTAGGTTCGATGAACCTTGTTGGTGTGCTACTTCCCCACCATTATGATATTTAGTTGGTTCACCCTCTCTTTGATCTACACCTTACATGCATCCTACCCATAGAGTTTTGGACTCATGGGGAGTACCTCTAATTTGGCATTTGGGGATTTTCGTACTCTCTAAGGCTAGCATGGGATGTGTCGAACCACCTGATCTGGAATCAAGTCTAGATGAGGTTATTACCTCTAAACTAACTTCGGTTCAGTATGTGACTCTCTTGATTCCCATTAAGGTTTTAACCTCTAAGCTGACTTTGGGTCAGTAGAGTGTGTTGTCTTTATGACTCACTCTCGTTGTGAAAAGAAGAGCTAGCAAAGCATGTTACAACAGGATGACATAGGAGTGCAGGATGATATATGGTAGCACACTATGGTACTATATGACAAGATGGAAAAGGTGGACAAATGGAGTTCTCCCTAGTTGAGAGGGAGTGTTAATTTTGGGAAAATAGGCCCAAACTCAATGTTACATTTCTCATATGATGATGATGATGATATTTTTGTTGGATTCCTCTTTCGGAGAGGTGCAATATTGATCTAAATATCATCTTGTTTGGATGAGAAGAACTTATATTTTGATCTTATTTTCCACACATGTGCAATTTGTCAAGGTCGGTCTAAATTGTAGTGTAGGCTCAGAAGCCCAACAGATGTGTCACACACCCTCATTGATGGATATCAATTGGAGAGACTTGATACTCATTTTCTCATCATCTCATCACACACATTACTCATGATAAGATTGGTTAGTACAGACTATAAGAGGCTTCTCTCTCTCCCACCTGTGACTCTAGATGCCGGAAATATGGATGATACTGGAAATAGATGCCAAAGATTTGGATGTCAAAAATGGATGCCGAAAACATGGATGCGTGAAATGGATGTCAGAAATATGGGTGTCAAAAATATGCATGTCAAAAATTTGGATCACGGAAATATGGATGTCAAAAATTTGGATGTCGAAAATATGGATGATTCTGAAAATGGATGCCAAAAATCTGGATGCTGGAAATGGATGTTGGAAATTTGGATGAGGGATCCTTTTTTTGACTTGCGTTGACTATTTTGGCAGTTGTCTCATGAGGTGTGTGTGACACTAAAAGAATTTTTATCTTGTATGTGTTTTATTGAACCTCCGGGAGGTTGGAAAAGCTAGTTTGATTAGCCAAAGTCATTGTTGGCTAGGGCTTCATGTTGACTTTTGTAACAAAAATTTCTCTATATATTTGCTGGACAAGAAGAATTGTAAATTATTATTTATGATATTGGCTTGTCCTTTGTCGATCTATTATTATGTTTTTTCAACATTTACTTTCAATGGTTATGTGATTGCTAATTTGAATTGGTCCTATAAGAAATATTGATGTAAAATGATTTGAGTATAGAACATACAATGGTTATCTAAATTTAACATGAACCAATTGAACCCACTGGTGTTCCAAATTTTCTAAATTATCAATGAATATACTAATATATAAATTATGGTTTGAGGTGATATATTTTTGTTCTAGCCAATCAGAAACTTGTTTGGCTTATCTCCTAACAGGTTTGAACCTGACTGAGTCAAAACATGATAATTTTCTTCAAACTCATTTCCCCTTAGGATATTTATTTCCATGATAATTTGAGATAAATATTGTGAAGATAATATATAATCATCTTAGATTCGCCTTCCACAATTATTTTATTGATTCCCATTTTTTTTTCTCTAGACCCATTTCCCGCAGGATATTAATTCCCATGATAGGTTGGGAGAAGGATTGTGAAGAGAATCTATAATCATATTAGAGTCACCTTCCACAATTATTTGATTGGTGCCAAAAAAAATTTGGAGCTTTAATACATCCCATTATCACTATGCCTTCAGCCTATAGCTGTAAAAAAAATTAAAAAAATTCCCTCACCAACTTCCCTTAATATGTACAAATTTTGGACATATTTGTGCAGTTGATCACATTGTTCCATATAGCAAATCCTTTTGGCACCTAGTCCTGTAAAAGGATAAAGGATGGCTTGAATGGATATATTTCCCCTTTAGGATTCTACACCACAGTGGTATGGAGATGTTAGAAATTTCTAGGTGATTTTTGCAGGCAAAGATTTGTTCATTAGGTTATTTTTTGAATCAAAACATGCTAGTCCACTTGGGTTATGTTATTTTCAAATTTCAACCATGGTAGCAAGTTGAAAATTTTCTTTGGTTTACTTCCTTTTCAAAGAAAGTATCTAAAATTCCTTTCAATTTCAGAGAGAAATTTCTTCGGTGAACAATATGGATCTTAAGAAGATTGGCATGGCACTTAGGAGGGACTACAAATATATAATTCTACCAGCTAGGAAGGGGTTGATATTGGACAAAGATTCAATTAATTTTATGATATTTAAGTTGATGTAGTGCCATTTTAGTATTCCAATTCTTGTGGTTGTGAGTGGGAAGCAAAGATATTTGGTTGGGGTTTCCTCACTTTGGAAGCCTGTGAGTTCTGTAATCATGGTGATTTTGTTTGACAAAGAGAATCCTGGATATTTTTTTGTTGATTTCTTGCCCAAGTAGTACTTCTAAAAAGTCCAATTTTTTTTTGAATGATATGGATTTCTTTATCTTGTATGCTCCCATGAGAGAAAAATAATACACAGATTGGAAATGTGTGACTGATTGTAAATTTGGGGACGTGTTGATTCCCTTTAGAGAACCTTCATTTTGGGTAGTGATTAAGCTCTACCAAAAAACCTCCATCATAATAATGGAAAGGAAAGGAAAGAGTAGTGTGAACCATACGAGGAACTCGATGCAACCCCTTTAATTAGGACTGAAAAGGTGGTTGATGATATGAAATTTTAAATACATTAAATTCAGTCTAATATGAACCCAAATGTGCACAGCATGTCAAGTAAAAAATCTCCAGGAACCTTGTTATATAGAATTTTTCTAGATCGAACTTCAAAAACATGTTATTATGTTTCCTTCTTTTGAGATCGTGAACTGATTCATGTATTAAAACAAGATAGTCAGAGCTCCTCCTGTTCACAGTGAAATATCCTTGTTTAGGAGAATTGATGGAAGGGATGAGGAACTTGAGCTGGGATTCCATAATTTTACCAGACAAGATGCTTTGGTTTATTAGGGAGGATGTTGTGGTAGTTTTCTAGTTATTTCGAGAAAGACCCTGCAAATTGTATTGTGGTGAAAACTGAAGAGGTGGGAGACCCTGGATGTTGTTCATGAGGATGAATATGAGACAGAGAAAGCAGAAATTAAGACCATCATTCAAAGTGGACACAATTCAGATTCAAATCGGGTATGTTTTTGTGTTGGGGTTTTTTCACATTGCATAATACAAACTTCCTTATGCTAATAAAGACATATATATGCTATATTAATTCTTAATATCTTCCAGAAAAATACTTATGTCTCTTAGTAACAGTTGAAAAATAATACATGTCAAGTTCTAGAGAATAAATCTTTAATTGTTTCCCTATCTATGCAGTGTCAACAAAGTCTGTATTTTGTGTTATAATTTTAGTAGGCTTGTCTAATTTGCAACAAATAATCCATTGTTGCACTCATGATTGAAAAATATAAGAGACATAATTCAACTTTCAATTTTCACCATAGAACATCTTGTACTGGTCTGTAATTCAATGCAATGGTCCAATAAGAATCCCACATCCACCCAGTTAGTTTTCTTTCACAAGTGGGATTATAAATTTTAAGGGCTACTAACCCCATGGGAAACTTGTTCCTACACTGTCACATGACTTTTAGCCTTTGGAGATTGATGGTTCTTGGAAGGCCGGTAGTCAACAAGGCCTTTCCCAGAACCATAAGAAATTTTCTCCAAGATACCAATTCCAGAACCACAAGAAATTTTCTCCAAGATTTCAGTGCTATAACAACAAGAAATTTTCTATGTGATGTAATTCTCATAGCAATGGGTTTTTGATATTGATTGAACTGTCCCTTGGAGTGGTTTATTGTCTTGTAGTCTTAATTGACATTCCTGTGTCATATCATTGTTGAGGGGGTCATTTTCCTTTCACTGCTTAAACTATGTTGATGGAAGCCATTGGTTCCCACTACACCCTAGCTTTGAGGTCTGTGTATTTACTTTTATTCCCACATCTCTCTCTTATAACGCTATTTATCCACTAAACCTCTCTCTTGATAAGGCTGCCACAAATTATTTCATGTCACTTTATTTGAACATAAATTCAAATCAAGAGCGAATATAACCAAATGGTTGGAAATCACAGTTATATAAGGACTATAAATAATTTAGCATTAAATTACCCCATAATCAAATTTTCAAAATGTTCCTATGAAATTACTACATTCCATTAACCAGAAATCAAATTATCTTTCATTTACTTATATCTTCCTAATAGTGATCAAGTCAACTATTGTAAATCCAAATAAACAAAATATCCCTTAGACCTATAAATGGCCTTTGTACAGATGCATGCCTCTAAAAAAACCTTAGTACACTAAAATCTAGGAGAGACTCTGGTAACAACTTAACTTATAGGATTGCGTTTGGCTAAATAATAAAATTGTTGATGGAAAATATAGCTAAGATGCGCCAAAGAGACTAAACTGATGTCTCCACAAATATACTTATTGATTTATCGTCCTCTCAAATACGACTCCACAAATCACCAATCATCTTGTTGATCACTCTATCCTTATCTAGTTTAATTGACTTGAGCCTGGCTCATTGCTTAGGTAAAGAAAAAATTATAATCAGTTTTTTTTTGTCTTGGGGCATTTTGATCCTTCCTTGACATTTATTTTCTCTTTCTCTTCTGGCCTAATATGTGATATAGCATACCAGTTATAAAGTATTTCTCCATATTATTCAAAATGTAGACACACTTTCACCCTGTGTTCCAGAGATAGAAAGAGGTACATGGTAGAGGACACCCCTCATTTTTATTGTTCCCACCATTACGGTGACAAGATAGGCATAGTCAACTTTACCATCAATATAAGCAGTTAAAATGCTCCCTATCGATGATGTAGGGCCAAATTCAACAATTACACATATATCTATAGTTAAATGAAATGAAAAAATAATCACGAGGATAATATTTAACAGGATAACTTCAATTCATTTGGTTCAAACCTCCCAGAGTGTGTGAAAAAACAATTTTCCTTGTTCAGTGATCTGCTTTGAGATCCTCTAAAACTAGATGTGTGTAATCAACGCATATAATTTGATTCATGGTTGGGATTGAGCTCAGTGGGGGAACTACTGGCAAATCATATACGAAATAAAACACCGCTTGAGAAAAAGGTGTGAATCTTACTAGTGCACAAAAGGGAAGAAACTTTGTTGAATGTAAATATCCCATGACTTTCAACAACATACCCGGAGGAGGAACAAAGGGTCCCTAGACCTGGAAGAAGCACACTTGCTCGTAATGGTGGAACAAATTGATGTAGTATTTGTGTAGAACAAATAAATCTCTTGTTATATTTTGAGGAAATTTGAGCACTACTATGATTTCCTTCAGTTTCTTGTCATTAATGATCTATCAGATGAGATGGAGCATAAGCAGTTAGTGCATATACACTAAATGAAGAGAGATTGTGCCATTGGCATAGCATTATTTTGTACATGAGAACACATCTCAAGCCTTATACTAAAACTACATGTTAGTTCTATCCCTACACATATTTTCAACCATATAATTTACTATGCAAATCCATGAGTTTTCAATGTAAATTTGTTATATTTAAAGTAAATTTTGAATGAAATTATACTTCGAGTCATAGGGTGTTTTTCAGGTCAGTAAAAGTAGGATTTTGTACTTGTTATTACTGAAAAAGGATTCAGTTCCCCGTGTTTTTCCTTTGTGGATTGGTGGGCCTCTACGCGTGGAAAAAATTAAGCTTCATGCACTAAACCAATGATTGGCTCACCACCTTTACATCTTGTCTTTTGGATGAGAATAAGCTAATATTCAATTATTGGCTTACCACATTGTGCTTAATATTTTCCTCTCTACAACGGGGTTCAAGTTGGGATTTCACAGAATCACACATCACAACTATGACATGGCATCCCACCTCTTCATAAGTGATGGATGCTTTGCGAGTTAGTTTTAAGAAGAATCTTGTAATAATTCCTTAAGATATACTTCAAAAACGGAAATGCATCATATTGAAACCTATTACTTGAGCCAATATATTATCACTATGGATCCTGCATCATATAAATCACTCTATTTTTAACAAGCCAAATAATCAAATACATTATGTACAATATTAAATTTTCCTACAATAGGAAAAACATGCATTCAGGATGCTAAAATACAAGTGGAAGTTAAAATGAGTCCTGGTGAAATCCCTTGAAAGAGCTTTAATTAAAAAAAAAAATAGATTGTATGAAGTCCCTTCAATATTCTACAATGATGTCCAACATCTCTCTATCAATTATTAAAGAAAAGTTTCATTCGTATATCTGAGAAACCATTAATTAAAGTTCATTATCCATAATAGGCCCTAAGCTTTGAAAAAAACTATCCAGTTGTAATTTTCCTAGCAAGTAGTCCTAGTCTACAGAAAATTGGGACGATGGGTATAAGCACTAAATTTCCAATAGACAAACATAATAGTATGCTACAGAAGGAGCTTTGTCACTTCAAGTCTTGTTTCCATATGTTCTATGAGAGAAGAACAACACACCATCTATTTACTATAAAGATGTAAATAAATGAGGGTAGCTAGTGTGTTACTTCACTTAAATCTTAGCTATTTAGCTAAGTATCCATCCTTTGTCCTTATATCATTATATTGGAGATGTGATAAACAAGGGAGCACCTATATTCTAGGTGAGTGTTACTAGTAGCACGAATCTCTTCCATTCTTCTTGTAACTATTATCAATGTACTAGTCTAATTATTATATTTGTAACATGTTTGACTTCAAATATTTTTCTCTTCTGACATGCATTTCTTAAGAGGTTCAAAAGCATAGGTTTCCCTGAATTCCATTTTCTAGCAGATAGGTTGTGAAAACATTTGAAACAGTCTACAAATTAATTTCCCAATCCCATCAATGTTCTTAGTAGTAGAATCTTGTAGACCTATGGAAAACATAGAATGACGTCCATGTTGAGAAAATCTCTCAATTTTTGTTTCTCCTGTCATATTTTTATCATGACACTCTATCAATCTTAAGGATCTCATTATTACTTGAATGTTAGAAAACTTATGAGGCAATAATGTAAGATCAGTGAGTAATAAAGGTGAGCCTCCAAGGTTAACACTCACTTCAGACAGTAAGAATGTGGATATTTCCTGTGTGGGAACCTGTAACATACCCACCTTTCTGCTACATAAAAAAATGGTGACAGATGCATACTTATAATAAAAATTCAAGAAAAGAGGGTTAATTTTAACTATTAAGAAACCAAATTGCTGGAACCATTGTTCTAGATGCACGGTTGTCAGAAAGAATAAAAAAGATGAGCGCAATTTTTAGAAGACATTTCGCTAGAATTATAATATTGTTATAAAAAATATAGGAATTCTACCTCACCCTTTCTAGTCCACCATGAGTAGTTACTTCCATGTATAAGAAATGAAGATCCAGATCCTTCCCTTCTATATTATGGATTGATCTGCACATTCAGAAGAAAAAAATAGATGTAAAAGAAATTAAATTAATTAATTTTACCTTAAATACTTTAAGCATCATTTTAATTATTCTAGATATATAATAGATCCAGGGTTAATCTAACAAATTTAGCCTCAGAAAACATAAATTATTTGTGTGTATCATAAGACAATTGAATATTTTTTCACTACCAACATCAGAAAAGGGCTTTACAATTGTAGTGATTTGTGCATTCCCATATTAATAATAATCATTTTGACAATTCTATATATATATATATAAGTACACAGAAAGATGCATGTATTTCTAATAACAATCTCTTTCAGAATTTGGAAGTTACAAACAATTTCAACACAAGATACATAATATTCTTAGTGAATAAAAATATAAATAAAGATAAAAATAAGTAATTATTCCATGTTTGCTTTAATTTCCTCGTAAATGACATGTTAATTTTATTATTGTAATGACTTCAAGATTTAATGTTGAAAGACATTTTACCCTTTCCCACCTGCTCAAAGATAGGATGCTTTGTTATATATGAACAAGAAAAATGTAAATCTCACCTTTTTCTCCTCTTAAAACTAGTTGGCCAAGGTAGGGAATAAGAGCAAATTAGCAGATCTATTTCTGGTTCTACGTTTATTTTAATTTTGAACCTATTTCAATAATAAAAATAAATTCTAGAGAATGGATAATTTGAGGTGGTTTAAAACTAATGACAATAAATATTTCTCTTAGCGATCATGGTATGAAAAAATTGTCATCCATAACTTGGTACCAAACTAATAGCCAATAAATAACCTAGTTTTGTATTTTTGGGTATATAAAAATTCTATACAAAGATTGAATCATACAGGTATATTATTGCTTCCATTGAAGAGGTCACAATAAAAATAGTTCTAGCTCCACAACCTTAACGACCATCCGTAATAAAAGAAACCTCAATCATTAAAGATACATTATCTATATGTCAAATAAAATCTTCTCGTATATGTCTTAGGAATTGTTTCCAAATAAATGTCGAAATTACAATAGAGACCTCAGGAATATGAATTGTAGAATCAACTGCAAACAAAAACCAAATATAATCATTATCCTACAATACCATATACTTCTCCACTCTAAAATATGAAGAGTGTTTTGTCGATAAAATAAAATCGATATAAGTGACTTCCTTTTAAAAGTGTCACTATCACTCATCTTCCCCGAAATCTTGGGGTTAAATTTTTTAAGAGATTATAGGTTATTAGGCTAATTTTATTTCTTTTTTTTTGTTATCGCTTTTCCCTTTTTCATGCAACATGAAGCAAGTTGAGACATGACCAAGGATTTCAATCCGATCCAAATAAAGATTTTATTCACAAAAGCATTATATGGGTTAATGCATTGAGCATATGTTTCTAGACCAAGTTATTGTATTGTGTGAGAAATATATCTAAAAAAACCCTACACTTCAAAATCCCATTATTGTCAATGGGTTCTCAAGTTTATTGCAAGTATTCACTCTAATGTACAACAAGTGCAATAGTTAGATCAAAAATAATATCTGGATATGACAACTAATTAATTTTTCAAGCTCAATCTGTATTCAGTGTCTGTGATGCCTAAAAAATAAATTTTCAATGTTTAAGGACGGAATGTGCACCAAGAGATTTAAATTGAAGCAGATGTGAATCCATGCTTCTTTTTATTCATGATGTTTTCATATGCATTGTTGTTATTTTTGTGAGATAATTATTCTGTAATCTAGCAATGAAGTTGCTACTATTTCTATTGAGGATGACACTTTTTTGACATTCATGACACCCAGATGAACTAATCTAATATTTTGACTATTTTTCATTTTTTTCATGTACTTGTGAAGGTGAGGCAACCCTTCTCATAGCTCAAGGTGGAGAGTCAGGGTTTTTTGAAGACTAAACTGCACCGTCTTATTATGTAGCAGCTAATAATATGTATCAAAATATGGGTAGAGCATATGCTGGTCAGATTAAAGATTGGAATATAGTACAAATGTTTACTTGCTTTACCCCAATAAGAAAAAATCATATGTCATCAATGGAAATAACATATCTAGATACTTTTCTATTAATTACACTTTTGATATCCTCCTCAACAATATTTTAGGTGAAGTGAAAGGAATCAGGATGGAGTGGGTTATGATTTTTTTTTAGGACCAATATAAAATTTTATGGCTGCATACTGTTCCTTTCGTTTCATCTTATCAAATGGATTTTCGCTTTGTACTAAAATTTCAATAGAACCTTTTACATATTTCCCAATTCGAGTAGCTCTTCTGACCTGGCTCTTTATATATTCCTTCTGTCTTTTTGTTAACCTATATAAATAGACTATTGTTAATTTTTGAAAATTAGGTTTAAACTCCATGTTGCACTCCTGATATTATGGTGATTATATTTTTGTTGGATTCCTCTTTCAGAGAGGTGCAAGATTGATCTAAACATCATCTTGTTTGGATGAGTAGAACATATATTTTGATTTTATTTTCCACACATGTGCAAGGTCGGCTAGATTTATAATGTATGCTCACAAGCCTAGTAAATGTGTCACACACCCTCATTGAAGGATATAAATTGGAGAGAGGTGATGGTAATTTCATCGTCATCTCATCACACACATTCTACTTTTTTTTTATTGGTTATTACAACCTAGGAGAGGCTTCCTTTCCCTCACATGTGTGAATCTGAACCTAAAGAAGTTGTTGTAATTTTCAGACTATTTTTAGGGTTGCTGGACAGCGTTGACTTTGGGTCAACGCTTGGATTTTTACTTTTGTTTTTTCATAGAAAATATGATTTCTTGAGGCTGCATTGGAGGGCACAAAAATCGAGGAGAAGCATTATCTTTGACTTTTGTTTATTGACTGCAGCATTGACTTTTGTTTTGACCATTTTGGGTTGACTTGCATTGAATTTTTGCAGCTATCCTTGAGGGATGTGTGAGACACTTGGAGAAAGGCTGATCATGGAAAATTTTAGGGGCTAATATTCGTAGGTGGGCTAATTTTCCATGGTTTTTCCAAAAAAAGATTTTCCAATTTCCATTTTTTTCTAAGAGTGATTCTCCCTAATTTATAGTATAAAATTATATTATCCTAAAAATTGCCAAAATTTTATAAAGACTATATAAAGTCATAATAAATTTTGATATCTTTAAAAATATATCACCAAACATTTTACAATCTGCATATTAGGGACTCATAATATTTTCCAACATTTCTAGACTTTAAGATAAATTTCCATCCTTAAAATTTTCCCTCAGGCTAATTTGGTTGTTGGAGAAGTTGGTTTGACCAATTCAAGACTTTGTTGGATAGATCATCCTGTTGACTGATGTAACAAAAATTTATCTATCCACAGTAGAAGAAAAAAGGACATTGGTGAGGGGAAAAAAATGTGACCATAAGCTCATTAGTGAGGGTCAAAAGAGCCTTCGTCACCAAAGGTGGCATTGCCGAAAGTATAGGTGTTGTGGTGAAATTAAAGGTCTATCACCAATAATGATTTATAATTATGGATAGTGATCGTCACCATTTCATATGAGCAATGGTGACGGACAATAGCCTTCTTCACCAAAAAAATAAATGTCACCAAAGGTGGCGTCGCTTAAATTATGTGTTGTGGTGACATTCAAGGTCCGTCACGAATATTGATTATAATGACGGGCAGTGACCATCACCATTTCATATTAACAACAACAATTTTTTGTGATGGACCTTTAATGGTTTTCACTATTGGTGCATATATATGGTGACGTTCATTAACCGTCACCATTTCATATTTGGTGAGGGTCAAAAAATTTCATGATAAGTTCATTGGTGACATCAAGGTCCATCATGAATAATGATTATAATGAAAAAAAGTGACCCTCACCATTTCATATCAACAACAATGATTTATGGTGACAGAGCTTTCATGGTCGTCACTATTGATGCGTATATATGGTGGCTGACTGTCACCATTTCATATTTTGGTGAGGGTCAAAAAATGTCACCATAAGCTCATTGGTGATGGTCAAAAGAGCATCTATCAGCAAAAAATTATTGTCATCATTCCCTATGAATATCAAGGCACGATGGAATTGAACCACCAACCTCCTGCTTGTAAAGAAAGTGCCCTTAAATTGAGCTAGTACCTTTTAAAGAATTATACTTTTAAAAAATATATCTTAAAAATTAAAGTCTCGACAATCTTTTATAAAACAAGAAAAACATATGTGTTTCCGTTGCCATGCTTGAAAACCATGGAGATCTTTGTTGGTAGTAGAATAAGATTTGTGCCTGCTTCTCAAGGAAACATTCCTTATTAACCATTCTTACTTAACAGAATCTAAAGAGGCAACACAACATCAACATACAAAAAATTCCCTACCGATATATAATCATAACTTGGCTAAGAAGTCTAAAAGATGTTCTTAATTAATAAACTTTGTATTTGGAAATCTTGTTTCTTCAAATTTAAAAAAGTCTAAGTTGTATAACACTTTTTTCTATTTATCCAGTAAATTATATCATAGCATATGTCAACAGTAGTAATTATGGTACATAAAGTAAAAAGACAAATTTTCTCAAGAAAATAGATTTTGAAAAGATCTTTCAAAACTATATATTTGTCACCAAAGCCTTAATTAGTTTGTTAGCACTCAAATCTACCTCAGGCCGAAATGAAGTAAAACTCAAGGCTACATCAAACCACGCTCAGCCTCGTAGCTAGCCCTACGAGGACAGGAGAGGGCTCTCTCCGTCAATCTCGAGAAAATGAGCAATAGGATACGAGATGACTTACAATAAGAACTGATTTTAGGCTAGTAAAGAGATAGGTATGTTTGATTTTTGGTTTTTTGGGTTTTCGCTGGAGAAATGGGAAAACAAATTTTGGGTCCGGGGATAAGGTCAGACCTTTGCAGATTTCAAGTTGGGGCGAGGTAGGTGAATGTCTTGATGATTTTGATTGGATATATGGACAGATTAGACTGACGAGGAGCTGAAGAGGGCAAAGAAGAACTTGGATCCTCTCCAAACAGCTGAAAACATATAGAACTAACTGAATTCAAAGGCCAAGCACTGTAAACAATGGATTCAACCTTATTCACTCATTCAATTTAGTTCAGAAGCATAATGAAAGGATGGCATACATTAAACATGAAGAAACTTACAGTAAAAAAAGAAGAAACACCATCAAGAACAGAACACCACAAGGATCCCAACAAGTGCCGCAAAACCCCTGATCTTTCCTTAGCCAAAATATGAAAAATATGTACAATGATATCAAAAGTATCCCAAGAGTCCAACCTGTAGAATGCCTCAGAAATTACAATATATAGATCACTCTAACACCTTTCCCCACCTCTAGGGGTCGAATTCCCTCTTCATGGATCAGTTTCAACCAATTCTAATCATGGAACTACAATCTAGGCAGCTAACAACTTGCCTCTAAAAGAGTGGAAACTGATCCATTACATGATTTTTTACTCATTTGAGAGTGAATCTTCTAGAAGAGATAAAAACAAGCCAAAGTTACATGCCAAAAATGAATTTACATCATAAAAACCCAAAAATTCTATCCACAAGCAAAACTGGTCCATACTAGGCGAAAAACTGAGCTGGCAGCTGAAAATTCAGGAAAAAATTCAAGTGGGTCGCTCTTGAGCCGAGTGGGTCGCTCATCTTCCAGCCTGAATTTGAGGTACTTCCCGGCATCCAAATTGAGCTCATGATAGCTCGTTGGAAAGCCCTAGATGTTGACTATCCAACCCAAGTGGAATTTCTGAATTTGGAGCTCATTTGACCCTCCAAAACCTCATTCTCCCAGAGGTACTTCCTGCTGGTGCAAAAGGTGGCAACAAGGTGGTTTTCATGGTGTTTTTGAGCTCTTTGACCATCCAGATTTTGATGAAATGCTTAGTTGATTTCTGAGGATGCATAACTAACCATGAAAAATCCAAAAATGCAAAAATTTCCTCCATCAAGTGTCCCAAAAAAAAGTGAGCGCATGGGTGCGCGACCCGCTTAACTGAAAAACCTGTTTTTGAGACCAAAAATTTCAAAATGACAAAAATTTCTCCGAATTTGCTCAAATTCGGAGTGAAGACCCTCCATCATGTATCTTGCTCAGTCAACGAAGCCTCGGCCAAAATCCGGAGTGGATCAGGCTTTTTCCGCCGTTTTAGTGCTTTGCGCAACCTCCTCTTCATGATCTTCATTCTCGCTTTGCAGACATGCATGCGAGCCCAATAATGGCCTTTCATGTGACGAAGCATGTCTTTGTCTCGATTGGCCTTTGCCAACAATTTCTCCAGATGGATGTTCACATGTGTGAGTACAGTATCTCTGTCAGTCGGTGTCATGTCACCGGGCCTCTTTCGATTCCACTGTCTGTCCTCACGGATTCGACGCAACTCATAATATGTTAGCTCATCCTCAAGCTGTTTGTTGCGCTGCTCCAAATAGTTAATCACCCACTGAGCCTTCTGCAATTGATCTTTCAGCTGGTCATTCTCGGCCCTTTGCTCCTGGATGACTTCCCTCAGCTTCGAGCTAGGAGAGCTCGTATCAACATCAATGACTGTGAAATCTGTATCCCGGCCTCCTGATGGGCCCTCATCATGCATGGGCCTCTTGCCCCTGTCCTGTACCTGTACCTGCGCTGAAGAAGAAGGCGAGACCCCTTCCACATCATGTGGAGATAATACTCGCTTTGCTGATGAAGTCGGCAAGACCCCTTCCACCTCATGTGGAGATAATACTCGCCGTGTCGCTGCAAATAAGGCCCTGTGGCCTCGCTGATATGTCTGAACCAAAGGAGTGCTGATATGCTCAACCTCAAGCATGTCCGGCTGGTGTGAAGGCTCTCCTGCATCATGGACTGTCTCGGCAAACGGCTGTGGCACTCTGAAAAAGTCTCTAGAAATGAAATCCTCCCAAGTGATGCCCTGCTCTGCCAACTGATGCAACACTATGATCTTGATCAAAGTGAAATGGTATATACTCCTGTACTGCTGCACTGGGCTCGTCTTCTTCTGCACAAACATCACCATCCTCTCTATGTTGCGATATATGAAATACGGAATATTCATCATACGTACCCTTGTGAAGTGCATCAACAAACGAATATGGTACGCGAAAAGACGAGCATACCTACCCTCACAACTAAAATACTGAATGATGAGCTTCATCAGCGGTGCATACTCATCTCTCAAGAATCTGAATGGAAAAACTCTGCTCAAGTAACCCATATATCCAGTTTTAATGTATGGCTCATAGTGGAATTTCTCTAAATGCTGACGTTTGTTCCATTCCTCGCCCATGTTTGGTATGCCAGTGGCTTGAGCAATAGTCAAGGGTGACAAAATGAAATCAACCCCAGCAAGACTTACCTGGCCATCCCGTAAATGTAGAACAAACAGACGAGCCAATTCACGATGAAGCCGGGTTTGTGCAATCATCTCACAAAATCGGAAACATGACAAATACCGAAAACAATCCATTGCTAGTGGACATGCCTGCAACCGAGCCAAAGAAGTAGGCTCCTCTCTGCGATGATTACCACTTCTGTTATCTCTATGAGACCCCCGTGGCACATTACCTTCAGTCACAGAATCACTGCCTGACCCTAGCTCATACTCTGACTCTGTCTCTGACATGGCTCTGACCAAGCTATTGGCACTATGTATACTGATATGAAAGCAGTGCAAACAAAGTTATGATGTGTGTTTCAACACCCAACAAATATCCCCACCATCAAAACACCATGAGGAAACAAACACTGAAAATATCTCTGTTTTAATTACAAGTGAAACTTGACCAAAGGAAGCAGGCAGCCTTCAGAATATTGAGCAAATCTTGTCAAAGGGAGCACGGCATCATATGAATGTGTTTGTCTATGAGCAATAACAACAGAGTTATAAGTGTCAATGGGCAGTGAAACAGAGTTATGAGAATGTTTTTATCATTGGGAAGTGAAACACAATATAACCATAGTCACCATGGAACAAAAGTCTTGAACATGGTAAAGTAATAACAATGACCACAATGGTGTAATGGGTATGAGAATAATGGGGTTTTGATAATATATGCAAGGGTGGATATATCACTGATATAAGATAGGAGAAAAACTCATGCAACCATCCATATCCATTTAAAAACCCTGAAGAACGATACTGCCATGACTGTAGGGTTTAAATCCTCCATTTCAAATGTTTGAAACCATCAATGATGCCACCAACATATTAAAAACCATTGAGCATTTGTAAAAAACCTGTTTGAAGGCCGTTGGGGGCGATCCCAAACGAAACTGGGCGCTCAAATCGATTTTCTGGACTTCTGTTGGCGAGTGGGTCGCTCTCCTCCAAGTGGGTCGCTCTGCCCAGGTGGGTCGCTCACGTTGTAACTTTACACTGCGAAAATCACCCAAGTGGGTCGCTCTGCCCAGGTGGGTCGCTCGCGCCCAAGTGGGTCGCTCGAGCTCCAAAACCCTGTCAACGATGTTTCAAAACTTGAATTCGGCCCTCCAACTCCAAATCTCAATTTGTATGCTGTAGATTGGTGGAAATGAAACTTGTTTGGCTTTTTATATATGATGTAAATGTCTTTCACAATCAGATTTGATTCAAATCTTTTTGATAACCCATATCACAATGTTTTTGAATTTTCACATTTGGCTTTTTAATGCAATCTCTTTTTGGCTTTTCTGAGCTCAGATTTGATGATTTTGTTGTCTTCTTGCAGGGGTATGGCTATTTAGCTAAGGAAAAGACCAGAGGTCTGCTTTGAAATTTTCTTCTTGGTGAAATAAGAACAATTTATTACAAAAATAATAATGAACAATTTCTAGTTCCAAAACAGAGTTTTGGACTAGAAATGTTTTTAAAATGCTGATGATAATAAAACAAAAAATTAAAATATGCGGAACCTTCCTCATCCTGCAGGCTTTATGACTGGTATACAAATGACTCAAAAACCCTAGACACTAGGACCAAAGACACTTATTGACATTTTAATGACCATAAATGAAATGACAATGATTTTGAGTGATTTTTGAGGAAATTTTTAAAATAGCACTGCAGGTGTAAACATGAGGAAACATAAGACAACAGACCCCTTCGTCAGTCCATGGCATGCTCCTAGCGAAATGCAACGAAGTGGAACAAGTGAGACACCTAAGAATGAATATGCAAAGACGAAATGATCACTGACGGAGGGCTGTAAGGGCCGACTCTAACATTGGCTCCAATGGGGATGGTGGCTCCATGGAGATGCCAAGAACGGCAGATCTCTGGGGGAGTCAGACAGTGCCTTTCATCCATTGGGCGATGAAATCATTATTTCAACTGATAAAACAAACTTTGGACAATTTTATTGACTGCAGATTTGACTAACGACGGACTGCAATTTGACCAAAACTGACAAGACTCAAACTGACATGACTTTAAACTAGAAGACTGATAAAACTAACTTGAAAATTTCAAACCAACCAACCTCTATCTCCAGAATTATAGCCTTCGCTCCGGGCCCCAGACTGAAAATGAGAGATCAGTGCACACTTGCAACGAAACAAAAGTAAAATGATATATACAATGACAATGAGATCAGCAGCAAGTACTCAGAAATAATAGCACTTCAGCAACCGACCATTGATCGGTCCTCCAGGACAATCATCTCCATTCATTTCTTTGAGAAGAAATGCATTCTGACCCCGATACGCTGCAATCTTAAAAGGACCCTTCCACAGATTTTCAAATTTGCCGTGCTTTCCCTTATCTTCATTTCGAGCATCCCATTTCAAAACTACCTCATCCAACTGAAACTTATCTGCTTTCGCCTTTCTGTCGTAGATCTTCTTTATGCGCTCCTGCAACTTGAAAGTATTTTGAAATACCTCCTCTCGTGTCTGCTGTAAATGAATCATTTGATTAATCCTCCGCTGCATAGGATCTTCCTCACTCCCAGCCTCCTGAAGCAATTTGACCACCAGGACAGCAAGTGAAGAAGGAAAAACCATATCCGTTCCATACACCAACTCGAAAGGAGACATGCCAATAGACTTTTTCTGACTTACCCTATCAGCCCACAATGCATTCACTAACTTCTTGTGCCAGGCCTTTTTGTTGATTTCCAGCAATTTCTTAATGATATTCACCAAGGATTTATTTGAAGATTCCGCCAAGCCATTTCCTTGCGGATGGTAGGCGGTCGAATGTCCCAAAGTAATATTGTACTTAAAGCAAAAATCAACCATCCTCTTAGACTTAAAGGCTGCTGCATTATCTGTGATTATTTTACTAGGACAGCCAAAACGTGACAGAATATTGTTTTCAAGAAAAGAAATAATTACCGCATCCGTGGCCTGTCGAGTGGGAATCGCCTCAATCCACTTTGTGAAGTAGTCTGTAGCTGTCAAGATCCATCTATGCTGTCCGGAAGATGCTGGGTGGATTTCCCCGATAAAATCCAATCCCCACTGCTGGAATGGTGCACTAACTTCGATTGGTTTTAGAGGCAAAGGCTGTAGTTTCTGCTTCCCTTCGAAAATTTGACACTCATGACAATTTTTAACAGCCTTAAACACATCAGAAAACAAAGAAGGCCAATAATACCCTGCCCTTAGAATCTTATTCACTGTAGTCTTCCAAAACAAATGACCTCCACAGTCACCTTTGTGAAAATCCTCCAAAACTCTTTGAGCTTCCTCCTCTACCAAACAATTCAACAACATACCTCCAGGGTCTTTCCAATATAATGCAGAATTCAGAATGCAGAATTTAGCAGCTCTCAACTTCAATGTTCTACTCTTATTTCTAGGCATCCCGGGTGGTGTAGACAAATTCTGAAGCACGTATAAAATGTCAGCATACCAAGGGGAAGAAACAAAAATATCGGATACCTGAACTGACGTACTTTCCTCATCTTCATCAGATATGGCATCCATCAAATTTATGTCTAGAGCATGCAGATTTGTTTCAGCCATGAGCTTGGCGAGTCCTTGTCCTTTGATCAGCTTGGTTGGTTTAATCTCCACATCGTATTCTAACAACGCAGCGATCCACTTACCCCTTCTTCCCTCTGGATCTGCCTGTACCAAAACATCTTTAACTGCTGCGTTAGGAACATATGCTATAATGTGGGAATGAAATATGTACACACGGAAATATTTCAAGGCCTTTACAAGCGCAAGTGCTTGTTTCTCAATGATATTGTACTTCAATGCTCCATCTCTTATGATCCGACTGAAGAAAGCAATGGGCTTCTCAACTCCATCCCTTTTTTGCATTAAAACAGCTGCCAGTGTGTGCTCAGAAGCAAAAGAAAATAAAATGAAGTCCTGTGTGTAATCTGGGCTGATTAAAATAGGGGCTGAGGAAAGAGCTATCTTTACCAAATTAAATGACTTCACCGCCTCTTCTGTCCATTTTACCTGACTGTCCTTTTTCAGCATGTTCGTGATTTCTCTAAGGTGTTCTGCAAGATTTGGAATGAAACGACGCAGAAAATTCATTTTACCATTAAATTACTGTATTTCTTTCTTGTTCCGGGGCTGTTCAATCTGCTGTATGGCTTCAACACGTGCAGGATCAACTCGAATGCCATCTTTCGATATGATGTGGCCAAGGAGCTTTCCTTCATCCATGGCGAAAAGGCTCTTTTTCGGATTCGGCGAAATGCCATATTTTCTGCACTTCTGGAAAACAATTTTCAAATGATACAAATGTTCCTCATCAGAATTGGAAAACACAGTTAGATCATCAAGGTAAACAACCAAAAACACATCTTTCTCGTTGGCAAAAGCCATGTCCATTGCACGCTGAAAAGTAGCGCCTGCATTCTTTAAACCAAACGGCATCTTTGCATAATGAAATGTTCCCCAAGGAGTGGTGAACGCAGTCTTGTCACGATCATCTTCCTGCACTAAAATCTGATTATAACCTGAGTATCCGTCGAGTAGTGACATCCTTGATGCTCCTACTACTCGCTGCAATATATGGTCCATTTTTGGCAGTGGATAATTGTCTTTTAATGATACCTTATTCAGATTTCTGAAGTCAATACATAAACGGATCTCACCTGTCTTCTTTCTCACGGGCACCAAGTTTGATATCCAATCCGAAAATCGAATAGGCACAATGATTCCTGACTTATACAACCTATTTACCTCTTTTTCGATCGATGGTAGCAGCTTTGGATTGATCCTCCTCAACTTTTGACGAAAAGGCTTCTGATTTGGTTTGATGGGGATAGTATGCTGAATGATGTTGGTATCATATGTTTTTAGATCTGAATAATCCCACGCAAACGCATCAGAAAATGAAGACAACAATTTCACATATTCTGCCTTTACCTTTGGTGACAATGACTTTGATAATTTTACCATCTTGGGATTCTCAGCTGTCCCAATATTTACCTCTTCGACACCCTTTTCTGTTGGCCTCAATGTCGGTTTGCGGGCTACATCATCTTGATCAAACAACTCTTCCAAAGGAATCAATCCCTTAGGAATGATGTTATCTTTGAGTTGCAGCACTTCCATTTGATTTATTTGTATGTCATCACTGCCATCATCGAATTATATATCTATGGAGGTATCTTTAAACTTACCCTTATTCTGCAGAAATTCACTAATCTCCTCATCATCCTCAAAGACTTGCCAACATCGCTGATTGTCTGGAACGGTGGGACGGTGTTTCACATGTATCTCGAACTTGTTGTTGGAATTCATGGGAATTTTAAGATTGCTTGCTGCCTTAGCAAGCCCATCAGCAACACCATTTTGTATGCGGGGCACACATGTCAAAGTATGATCAGAAAATAACTTCAGAATGTCTAAAACTGCATTTCGGTAAGCCCTCATGCGAGGATGCTTAGCCTGAAACTCACCTTTAACTTGCTTTATCACTAATTCTGAATCACCATATACTGCAATCCTCTTCGCTTTCAGCTTCTTAAGAATCTTAAGGCCAGCAATAAGAGCCTCGTATTCCGCTTCATTATTTGAACAGTCAAATGCAAGCTTGTAAGAACACACTCTCACATTGCTCGGAACTCTATCAGGAGCGGAAAATGGACTACGAATCCACACACCAATCCCAGCACCATCGCTGCCCACTGCGCCATCAAAATCCATGGTCCAAAGACCATCTTCATCATCCTCTAAATGCTGAAACTGTACCGGCTCTGTTTTTCCTGTTTGCTGCCCATTGTCTTCAGCTGATTGCTCCATAATAGCTTGTTTTTCTCTTCTTTCTTTTTGCAAAACTTCTCTAAAATTCTCATTGATTTCTGGTATATCTTCTGCCTGAACTAATTGACTTTCTATATCATTAAAACTATCAGCAAGAAACACAAACGACTCTAAGTCGGTATGTACATAATTCACAGGATGATTGATTGGCTTCTCTTTGCTAGTTATCATGTATTTCATCTTCTGTTCTCGATATAACTTTCTCATTTGACCGAAGACTGGAATTGTAGCATAAGAGAAATCTAACTGAAGTGTACCTTTCAACTTTGCCCCCCAAGATCTTGCAAGGAGCATCCCGAACCGTGGAGGAATGTCGGCAACCACCACATCCATCAAAACATTCTTTGTTGGGATTTGATCTAAACTTACCACCAAATATTTGATGAGTCCTATACACTTTACCCGGCTGGAATTGAATGAATACAAATCATGATACTCTCTTGTAATGTCTAATCCCAACTTTTCCATGATTGCCTTTGGCATCAAATTGTGCGAAGCACCCGAATCGAGCATAGCATTGTGCAATATATATTCGTGCAACCTCAAACTGATGTAAAAAGGAGGAACATTACTGTCAGGAGACTCACCATTTAATGCAGGCCAAAAAATCAATTCCGGCTGATCATCCTCAACATTTACTGTGTCAATCATTGGGTCAAAGTTCAGAATTTTGGAGACTTGACTACGGTAGCTGCCGTTCTTCATGATTTCCGTCAAAGGAATAGATATTTTCAGTTTGGAAATTTCATTTTCCAAACTAAATGCTGAAACTTTCTCAACCTCTTTGACTGGAACTTCCTTCTTTTCAGCCTTGTCTTTCACTATGTTTGACTGATTTACCTTCTCTGCTGATGATACTTTACTGGCTGCTGGATCAATTGTCTCTTTCCCTTTCTTTTGTGGTATCGGTGAATCTGTCTTCGGTGCTGAAGCTTCTTTTCTTTTCTGAATGGGATTTATGGGCACATCTCGATTTCTCAATGAATATTGTTTCTGCTGAGCGGTCAATGCATTCATATATCCTCTTTGATATTCTTCCGATTCTTCCTCTAAATCTGCATCATTTGTTAGGATGAAATCCTCATCTTTCTGAACAACTGAACTTTCTCCATATTCTTCATCCTCAGTGATATAGATAGGAAAATCATCGGGAGTGAAAAAATGATTTTGCTCACCTGACACATCATCATCATCATCGGAATCATGACTCACAAAATTCTGCAAAAGAGGGGTCTTAATCTGCTGTTGAGCTGCTGGCTCTTGAGCTCTTTGTTCACGCTGCTTAATTCTGAATTGTGGCTGCTGCTGGCCACGGAAATTTGGATTTCGAAACTGTGTTTCTGATTTGTCGAGATTCACCTTTTTAAGCAATTTTTCCACCTCACGAATCAAGTGTTGTTCTGATATAGATGTGGAAGGCTCTTCCTTTATTGTCACTCTTTTCTCCGCTTTCAACCATGCTCTTTTATCATTCAGATTTGCCTCAACACTAACAGCGACCTTCTGCATATCTTCTAAAGTAGGTGGATCTCTATCACGAAGGGAATAAGCCATCTCCGGATCAAAGCCATCCGGGAATTTAAGGAGAGCAGACTTTTTAGACGGTCTCAAGTCATCTGGAATAACATTATACACTATATTGAATCTAATGATATAATCCTGAACAGACTCACCAGGATTACGTTTGAGGTTCGTATATTCTGAAGTAATCTGCAGCGGATCCTTCTTCATCTCCCATCGATCTAAAAACTGCCTCTGGAGTTCTGCCAATGTAGTGATGCTTCTTTGCGGCAAGGCTCTAAACCATTTCCTTACCTCTCCTCCAAAATTTTGCACAAAAAGCCTCATACTCACATTCTCTTCATCAATTTCAAAACGATCAAAGAAATCTGCCATATTGTCTACATGCTGTTGTGCAGGAATACTCTGTGGAGTGCCATCAAATACCGGGATCTTGCTCTGATAGTCTGCAGGCATATCATTCAATTGTTGTGGTAACACAAGAGGTGCAAAACGAGCAGCCATAGCTCTTGGTGGGTTGATGACAATCTGCTGTCGAGGAGACACAGGAGGACTAGGAGCAGTAGGTCTGCGAGATGTATTCGGTGGAGACGGAGGAGAAATTACTATGGATTGCTGATCAGAAAGCTCAGGCTGAACCGGAATGGTAGGGATAAAGGGAGGCTCAGTAGGGATCCGTGAACTAGATGCAATTTCAGATGGTTCAAGAATTTGTGAAGCAGATTCAGTGAATTCAGGAGTGTTGGTATCCACAATGGAACTTTGCAACTGTCTATCTAGGTAATGTGAAACAAATCTATATTGAAAATCTTCAGTAAACAATGGATCTGGAACTAATCTTGACAATTCAGTTTCGGAAAAATTTACAAACAAGGATGTTTCAAACCGTGCATCAAAAGGGATTTCATCAACATATATGATTTTCACAGGACAGGATGCAGATCGGGTAAGCAATCTGGAACTCCCAAAACTCACTTGGCTTTCTCTTTCAGAACTTTATTGACTTCCTTGTTTTCTAAGGGTCCTCGGAATCAAATTTGGATTTTCGAATATTGTTGGTGGATCAGGGTCAGGATTTGCCCTAGTATTCCTTCTTGAAGCCAGTGTATTGATCTTCTCGGGATAAATTTCAAGGAACACAGTCAATTATTTTCAGCCTTTCGACTTCTAGACTCAATCATCCAAAGGGTCTAGAACGAATAAGTATACTGGGGTGATTTACAAATCAAGTACTGCACACACAAGCTTACCGGAGATCGACTGAAGCAGCGTTTATCTACTACCGCTGATGTATAACAAAAGCGTTTCGAAAGCTACCTGGCGTGACTTCAGACTCCGTCTAAGACTCATGGAACAAACACATCAACAAGCAAACCATTGAGATTTCCCCAGTATGGTCGCCACTATGTTAGCACTCAAATCTACCTCAGGCTGAAATGAAGTAAAACTCAAGGCTACATCAAACCACGCTCAGCCTCATAGCTAGCCCTACGAGGACAGGAGAGGGCTCTCTCCGTCAATCTCGAGAAAATAAGCAATAGGATGCGAGATGACTTACAATAAGAACTGATTTTAGGCTAGTAAAGAGATAGGTATGTTTGATTTTTGGTTTTTTGGATTTTCGCTGGAGTAATGGGAAAACAAATTTTGGGTCCGGGGATAAGGTCAGACCTTTGCAGAGTTCAAGCTGGGGCGAGGTAGGTGATGATCTTGATGCTTTAAATTGGATTTATGGATAGATTAGACCGACGAGGAGCTGAAGAGGGCAAAGAAGAACTTGGATCCTCTCCAAACAGTTGAAAACATATAGAACTAACTGAATTCAAAGGCTAAGCACTGTAAACAATGGATTCAACCTTAATCACTCATTCAACTTAGTTCAGAAGCATAATGAAAGGATGGCATACATTAAACATGAAGAAACTTACAGTAAACAAAGGAGAAACATCATCAAGAACAGAACACCACAAGGATCCCAACAAGTGCCACAAAACCCCTGATCTTTCCTTAGCCAAAATATGAAAAGTATGTACAATAGTATCAAAAGTATCCCAAGAGTCCAACCTGTAGAATGCCTCAGAAATTACAATATATAGATCACTCTAACCCCTTTCCCCACCTCTGGGGGTCGAATTCCCTCTTCAGGGATCAGTTTCAACCAATTCTAATCATGGAACTACAATCTAGGCAGCTAACAACTTGCCTCTAAAAGAGTGGAAACTGATCCATTACATGAATTTTTACCCTTTTGAGAGTGAATCTTCTAGAATAGATAAAAATAAGCCAAAGTTACATGTCAAACATGAATTTACATCATAAAAACCCAAAAATTCCATCCACAAGTAAAACTAGTCCATACTAGGCGAAAATCTGAGCTGGCAGCTGAAAATTCAGGAAAAATTTAAGTGGGTCGCTCTTGAGCCGAGTGGGTCGCGCATTTTCCAGCCTGAATTTGAGGTACTTCCCGGCATCCAAATTGAGCTCATGATAGCTCGTTGGAAAGCCCTGGATGTTGACTATCCAACCCAAGTGGAATTTCGGAATTTGGAGCTCATTTGACCCTCCAAAACCTCATTCTCCCAGAGGTACTCCCTGCTGGTGCAAAAGGTGGCAGCAAGGTGGTTTTCATGGTGTTTTTGAGCTTTTTGACCATCCATATTTTGATGAAATGCTAAGTTGACTTCAGAGGATGCATAAATAACCATGAAAAATCCAAAAATGTAAAAATTTCCTCCAGCAAGTGTCCCAAAAAAAAGTGAGCATATGAGTGCGAGACCCACTTAACTGAAAAACCTGTTTTTTGACCCAAAAATTTCAAAATGACAAAATTTTCTCCGAATTTGCTCAAATTCGGAGCGGAGGTCCTCCATCATGTATCTTGCTCAGTCAACGAAGCCTCGGCCAAAATCCGAAGTGGATTAGGCCTTTTCCGCCGTCTTAGTGCTTCGCGCAACCTCCTCTTCAGAATCTTCATTCTCGCTTTGCAGACATGCATGCGAGCCCAATAATGGCCTTTCATGTGACGAAGCATGTCTTTGTCTCAATTGGCCTTCGCCAACAATTTCTCCAGATGGATGTTCACATGTGTGAGTACAGTATCTCTGTCAGTCGGTGTCATGTCACCGGGCCTCTTTCGATTCCATTGTCTGTCCTCACGGATTCGACGCAACTCATAATATGTTAGCTCATCCTCAAGCTGTTTGTTGCACTGCTCCAAATAGTTAATCACCCACTGAGCCTTCTGCAATTGATCTTTCAGCTCATCATTCTCGGCCCTTTTCTCCTGGATGACTTCCCTCAGTTTCGAGCTAGGAGAGCTCGCATCAACATCAATGACTGTGAAATCTGTATCCCGGCCTCCTGATGGGCCCTCATCATGCATGGAAGCCCTTCGCCCGTCCCGACCGTACCGGACGCGCGAAGGCGAGACCCCTTCCACATCATGTGGAGATAATACTCGCCCTGCTGATGAAGTCGGCAAGACCCCTTCCACCTCATGTGGAGATAATACTCGCCGTGTCGCTGCAAATAAGGCCCTGTGGCCTCGCTGATATGTCTGAACCAAAGGAGTGCTGACATGCTCAACCTCAAGCATGTCTGGCTGGTGTGAAGGCTCTCCTGCATCATGAAATGTCTCGAGAAGCGGCTGTGGCACTCTGAAAAAGTCTCTAGAAATGAAATCCTCCCAAGTGATGCCCTGCTCTGCCAACTGATGCGACACTATGATCTTGATCAAAGCGAAATGGTATATACTCCTGTACTGCTGCACTGGGCTCGTCTTCTTCTGCACAAACATCACCATCCTCTCTATGTTACGGTATATGAAATACGGAATATTCATCATACGTACCCTTGTGAAGTGCATCAAAAAACGAATATGGTACGCGAAAAGACGAGCATACCTGCCCTCACAACTAAAATACTGAATGATGAGCTTCATCAGCGGTGCATACTCATCTCTCAAGAATCTGAATGGAAAAACTCTGCTCAAGTAACCCATATATCCAGTTTTAATGTATGGCTCATAGTGGAATTTCTCTAAATGCTTACGCTTGTTCCATTCCTCGCCCATGTTTGGTATGCTAGTGGCTTGAGCAATAGTCAAGGGTGACAAAATGAAATCAACCCCGGAAAGATTTACCCGGCCATCCCGTAAATGTAAAACAAACAGACGGGCCAATTCACGATGAAGCCGGGTTTGTGCAATCATCTCACAAAATCTGAAACATGACAAATATCGAAAACAATCCATTGCTAATGGACATGCCTGCAACTGAGCCAAAGAAGTAGGCTCCTCTCTGCGATGATTACCACTTCTGTTATCTCTATGAGACCCCCGTGGCACATTACCTTCAGTCACAGAATCACTGCCTGACCCTTGCTCATACTCTGACTCTGTCTCTGACATGGCTCTGAACAAGCTATTGGCACTATGTATACTGATATGAAAGCAGTGAAAACAAAGTTATGATGTGTGTTTCAACACCCAACAAATATCCCCACCGTCAAAACACCATAAGGAAACAAACACTGATAATATCTCTGTTTTAGGTGGATGCAAAAGAAGCACAGTCTCTGTTTTAAATGCAAGTGAAACTTGACCAAAGGAAGCAGGCAGCCTTCAGAATATTGAGCAAATCTTGTCAAAGGGAGCAATGCATCATATGAATGTGTTTGTCTATGAGCAATAACAACAGAGTTATAAGTGTCAATGGGCAGTGAAAACAGAGTTATGAGAATGTTTTTATCATTGGGCAGTGAGACACAACATGACCATAATCACCATGGAACACAAGCCTTGACAATGGTAAAGCAATAGCGATGGCCACGATGGTATAATGGGTATGAAAACAGTGGAGTTTTGATAATATATGCAAAAGTATAAGATAGGAGAAAAACTCATGCAACCATCCATATTCATTTAAAAACCCTGAAGAACAATACTGCCATGACTGTAGGGTTTAAATCTTCCATTTCAAATGTTTGAAGTCATCAATGATACCACCAGCATATTAAAAACCATTGAGCAATTGTTAAAAACCTGTTTGAAGGCCACTGGAGGCGATCCAAAATGAAACTGGGCGCTCAAATCGATTTTCCGGAATTTTGCTGGCGAGTGGGTCGCTCTCCTCCAAGTGGGTCGCTCTGCCCAAGTGGGTCGTGCCCATTGTAATTTTGCACTGCGAAAATCACCCAAGTGGGTCGCTCTGCCCAGGTGGGTCGCTCGCGCCCAAGTGGGTCACTCGAGCTCCAAAACCCTGTCAACGATGTTTCAAAACTTGAATTCGGCCCTCAAACTCCAAATCTCGATTTGTATGCTGTAGATTGGTGGAAATGAAACTTGTTTGGCTTTTTATATATGATGTAAATATCTTTCACAATCAGATTTGATTCAAATCTAATTGATAACCCATATTACAATGTTTTTGAATTTTCACATTTGGCTTTTTAATACAATTTATTTTTGGCTTTTCTGAGCTCAGATTTGATGATTTTTTTGTCTTCTTGCAGGGGTATGGCTATTTAGCTAAGGAAAAGACCAGAGGTCTGCTTTGAAATTTTCTTCTTGGTGAAATAAGCACAATTTATTACAAAAATAATAATGAACAATTTCTAGTTCCAAAATAGAGTTTTGGACTAGAAATGTTTTTAAAATGCTGATGATAATAAAACATGAAATCAAAATTTGCGGAACCATCCTCATCCTGCAGGCTTTATGACTGGTATACAAATGACTCAAAAACCCTAGACACTAGGACCAAAGACACTTATTGACATTTTAATGACCATAAATGAAATGACAATGATTTTGAGTGATTTTTGAGGAAATTTTTAAAATAGCACTGCAGGTGTAAACATGAGGAAACATAAGACAACAGACCCCTTCGTCAGTCAATGGCATGCTCCTAGTGAAATGCAACGAAGTGGAACAAGCGAGACACCTAAAAATGAATATGCAAAAGACGAAATGATCACTGACGGAGGGTTGTAAGGACCGACTCTAACAAGTGTTCAACAACAAACTAATTGGAATTTGAAAAATTAATATCATTCATAGGAAAAGAATAGGACAATGGCCAGGCTCGCTATTCATACAAACATAAAATCTAGTCACTATTTCCATTGCAGATAACTAAAATTTGGGCAATGGTCTAACATTTAGAGCTGATTAGCAAGGAATACTCATCAATACCATCAATGTGGGGTGTGACAAAGATCTCTGGACCTTGCTCGTGTACAGGGAATTGAGGATGTCCTTGAATTGAGGATTCCAGAAAAATGTGCACTCATAAGTTATCTCAGTTTTGAAATATGATGGAATTTGTGTAGGGTTGGACAACCATCAATGTGGGGTGTGACAAAGAACTCTGGACCTTGTTCGTGCACAAGGAATTGAAGATGTCCTTGAGTTGAGGATTCCAACACTATGTTTTCATGCAGAGACAAAAGTTATGAGGATGAGTCTCTTCCTATGACAAAGGATCAAACTTATCCTACAACACTTGAATTAAATTTGAGGTAGCAGAACCAGTATTGTATGCTCCCAGATAATTGCAAGGGAAGCATTTCAGTTTTGGAGAGATATTCATGTGCTAGAAGTCTTCATGATGGCCATTTGCAAAAATGTGCACTCAGAAGTTATCTCAATTTTGAAGTATGATGGAATTTGTGTTGGGTTTCACACCCATAAATGTGGGGTGTGAAAAAGATCTCTGGACCCTTTTCATGCACAGGGAATTGAGGATGTCCTTGAATTGAGGATTCCATCACTATGTTTTCATGAAAAGACAAAATTTATAAGGATGAGTTTATTCCTATGACAAAGACTCGACCTTATCCTACAACACTTTAAATTTGAGGCAACAAAACTAGTATTATATGCTCCCAGATAGTTGCAAGGGAAGCATTTCAGTTTTTGCAGAGATATTCATGGGCTAGAAGTTTTTATGATGGCCATTTGCAAAAATATGCACTCAGAAGTCATCTCAGTTTTGAAGTATGATGGAATTTGTGTTAGGTTGCACACCCATCAATGTGGGGTGTGAGAAAGATCTCTGGACCCTATTCCTGCACAGGGAATTGAGGATTTCCTTGAATAAAGACATCGATCTAGGATATGAACAGTGGACCTACAACATACCTACTGTTAGGATGAAGGCATGGAGGAGAATGTCACTATGTAGTAGCAGTTCTAGATTGTGTATATAATAAATGCACTGAGGACAGTGCATAAATAAGGGGGGGGGGGGGGACGTAACATCCCCTATTCAACCCCTATGTTGTATTCATCATGTACATGTGAGATTATTAGGTTGGTGAGCCAGGACATAATTAATTAGGCTAGTGAGTCGGAAGTTGCTTCTAGGGCAATATGCCCATGTGTATGTGTATTTAAGTGTTGGGGCCGATGTGTGTATGTGCTTTTTATGCTATGAGACTAGAAATCTTGATATGGTAAATAAGTTTACTTTATGCATATTAATAAACACATAATGGCTATAAGCGGACCTAGACAAAAGAGTATGTGGGGTTGATGACTCCACGACTAGTAAAGGTGTCTTAATGAAAAAGTATTGTTATAATATTATATTATAATATTAAATAAAGGAGAGATATGTTTATAAAAGGGGGACTTGGTAACCTAGTCAGGCAGGCAAGTGGATTATTCAGTGATTCATGGTTATGGAAACTTGTCAGTGAACCCTGTACTTGGGTTCTAGACTGACTAGGGATTATTGTTGGTGAGTCATGTGCTTGGAATCTAGAATCGAAAACAATTATAGCAACCGATTGGTGAACCATGGAAGGTGGGCATTGTAGAGGGATTGGCCATCTCGGAGAAGGGTGTGCCACTTGGTGTTTGGACAAAACAACGAACAGAATTGGTTATGGCCTAGAGGGTGTCTAGAGCCCTAGAGCATCATAGTTGTTTGGTTGGCACCTTAGTTGTTATGGTAGCCTACAGCCTCAAGGTAATGAATGACCACAACTGAAAACACTACTTGCTACAACATCATTAGAAAAACTAAGCTCTATGAATTTTCCAAAGGATAAACCCCATGCAGCATCAGATAGGCAAGGTGGGGTTTATCAGGTTGCTTCTAGAACTCCATCTTTTTCCTTCACATCCACCGAGTAATGTCGACACAGCAAAAATCATGCTACTCATATCATGAATCTACCTCATCTGCAGGTGTAGCAAAGAACATGTGCTTCTGAGGGTTCATTACAGAAACGACAATGGGAATTCTGCATGTTTTTGGTATTTTGTTCCATCAAAAATTTCCAATTATTATTGTGTAAATGTAAATTCTACAAGATAGCAAGAGAAAACTACGTAAGAAGAAATAGACATGAAGAAAAAAACTTCTTGAAAACTATAGGAGAAAAAAACATGAAGAAAAAATCTACCTAGTCAAACAAATCATCCCAGAGGTACCTTCTTAGTGGCTTGCCAAAACTGCCATAATACTTGATGAGAAAGAGTTGTGAACGCCCAGAGACTATCCCCTTCAACACATAGTGACTCGATAACAAAACCAATATACTTTGATGATCAAAAGGAAAAGGTGGAAAGTCTTCTTTAGAGAAAACCTGTTGCTAGTTTCTGTACCCTAAAAGTTGCTTATCCAGAAAAACCTTGGACTTTATTTCTTTTTCTGCTACTCCTTGATTCTCCCATGCCACATTCCTAGATAGCTCCTCTGTTGTTATTTGATAATTAAAATTAACCTTGGATGAAACTGAAACAGTGAAACCATTTGCTAGATCTGAATATTTTGATTCATTACCTTGAAGTTCCAAATATGACGTGACTGCCCCATAAGAACCTGGACCCACATGAGATATAATGTCATTTGAATATGCCTTTATTGAAGATAAAAATCTAGATATATCACCTAAAGGAGTAGTTGGCAACAAAGGTCTATGCTTATATGGATATGTATTCCATTGTACCCCTGTAACTTGAGCACATGTATCTCCTATTAAATATTTCTTAAAAACAATTTAAGTTAAACATGACTAGTTCCATCAGGGCTAGTTTTACTAGTAACGTGTGACATAGGTGGCCCCATCCCTCCACTAGTAAGAGGCGGTTTGGACTCTCATTTATTGTTGTCAATCATAGGGTCATCTACTAAGGCAAAGACAGTTGACATTGTCTTATACATTTTCAAGTTTTTCATTTCTCCCGATTGGTTTTGTTCTAGAATAGGAACAAAAGAGCTGGGTATCATAGAAATAGATCTATATAAACTTAATTGTTTGTCTGGAAATGCAAAAAATATTGATAATTTCAAGGGAAGTTCAGGTAAGGTGGCACCTTCATCTACAAGGAAACAAGACTCAAGGGCTAGATGGTAAGTTGCAAACACTGCATATTGAACAACATGTTTAACTTTTTTCAACTGATCATGACTTGCACCCATAAGCAGAAGCTGTGAACACGAACAAAAAAAGTCCCATAAATTTTGACTTCAAGAAAAGCACATATAACATAAGATCAATATGTCACCTAGTTTGGAGATAGTCAACCACATGAGATACTTTCAAGAATGCAATTTTGAGAACATATTTACTTGGAAATATTACAGAGAGAATATTAGATTGATTTCCAGGTTCCAGCCTCAATTTGTGACTTAGATTATCATAGCATACATAATAGAAGTTTCATTTCTGCTAGACAGTTTAGACTTTCAAATCATATTAAGCATAAATATAATAATTATTTTAATGACAATGAAATATTTAAAATACACAATGAATCCTAGACAGTTTACCACCTTTGGAATCACCATCCTAGGATGGAAAAAAGGTTTCCAGTTTGTATTAGAAATGCAGATTTATTGATTCCCATCATAATCTATAGGATAGATTATTGATCAGCAAGAGAAAAATTTTATGCATAAAATAAAAAATAAAGTTGTAAAATACCTTGCTAATTTTGGAGGGAACAGATAGAGTGTGTCCACATGTCCTCCCCATGCCAACTGGCATTTGAGGAGGCCTGCCACCCGTATTTAGCAAATCCCCCCCCACCCCTGGCTCTCTACAAAAGTACTTGAAACCCCAAATCATCTCATTTTTCAGTTTCATACTTTGAAAAGCATATTTGAATAGCATAAATGAGAACAGCTTAGGGTGGACATGTTTGGTAGAACAACACTGAAAAATAACTTCGGCAAGCAGATTTGAAGGGAGGGACTCAGAAAAAAGTTTTTGATAGCACAACAGTACTCAAAACTCTTATTTGTTCTATTTCTTACTCTCCTATATTCTTATGATGGAATCTCGTTCATCGTCTTGGGGAAGGTATGATCATAAAAATCATGGTGGAAGAAGTGGTGAAGGGAGAGGAGATGGTGAAAAAAATAATAGAAATTTCCCATTGATTCCCCTCTGAGGAAGTGTGTCAAAGAAAGATAGAGAAAAAGGAAAAAAATAAGGTGGAAGCTACTTATGGAATTGCATTAAGTGCAAGGAAAATTTTGGATTCATACCTAAGGGGTAAAGCCCTTTTGCTTTGGATTCCTAACAATGGGGTTGAGTTTTGTAATCTATCACCCGAAAGATTGAGGCCCAATATCAAAAGAAGCATGAAAACGCATTAGCCGGGGAAGAAAGGAGGGGCAGCAAGCATGTTCTCATAGGTTAAAGAAAGGGGCAACAAGTTCCCTCAACAGTTGAGGAAGCCTGGAAGAGATTAAACTCCAGACTCTTGGAAAGAATTTTTGATTGTGGCAGGAGGAAAGAAACAGATAGTGGAGTTTCCCCTGCCATACATGCATGTGGTATTCCCTTATAGAGTATTATGTCTCTATATTGGCAAGTCATGTTTAAAGTGGTGAATGAAGCACCCATGGGTTACAAGAAACAAAATTTCAAAAGTAAGCACCACCATTCTACAAAAGGAGAAGTTGTTGTGGACTAATACAACAAACCAGTCATCAATAAATTTGACAGTATGTCACTTTCAGGCCCATACTTCTTGAGAGCAATAAATGCTTCAAATGAGGAGAAGAGCATTGAATGCATGGCTGAGACTTACAAAAGTAATTGAGATTTCAAATCATGGCTACAATATATGAATATGGATATTGATGCTATACAACAAAAATGTGCACCTAAACAAATCCCACATTACGGGTTCATCCATTCAGTGAAGCGAAACAAACTTGCGTCAACCAAAGCAGGCAATCCTGTTTACAATCAATCAAATCTTCACCTGATATCTCAATATAGAGACAGGGCTTCAAAGTAGCCTTCAAACTCGACTGCGAGCTTCTTGCTTGAAGGTCCATTTTCCAGATCTGGTTGCACAAAACTTAATAATAGTCTGAAAATGTTACAGATATCCATGCATAAGCAATTAAACATATTTTCTTACAGCATAACCTTTAAACCAAAATAACCATCATAAACAAGAAAATGCAGATAGTTAAATTATTGGCATACCAAAGCTTCTGCTTTGTCTGATTCAGATTTCAACTCTGTAATTTTCTGTTTCTTTCACTCTGCAATGCCAAGTCCCAGCATGTAAGTGAGCAAAATGATTTTGAATATACTATCAAACAATTCAAAACAGTGTCGATGAAAAATATTTCCAAAGACTCAACTGGGTGATCTAGTTTGGCCTTTCATTGCTAAAAATCTGTATTATAAGTTTTATAATGTTTGAATCTACACTACCAACCTTTATATACAATAAGAGTCGATCCATGACTGCAACGGTTGGACAAGGTTGGTTCAACTTCAAATAATATTCAAAATTAAGTTTATTGATACGTAAGCCAGACAATGATGTGAAAGTGAGATTTTTACATAATGAGGACATGAAAAAATAATCTAATATTATGTAAGTTATGCAACCTTGTGAGAACAATCACAACCAAAATGAACAAGTAGGAAAAAAAATCAATTTCATAAAAAATTTCCCCAATTTTTCCAGCAAAACAAGGCCACAAATATTCTAGTGTGCTTGCAAAGATTGATCTGCAAGAATTAGCAAAACAAATTATTTGACATCTCTTATGAAAACTCAAACTTCAAGCAGTTGCATAAGTTGTTGCATGAAAATTATTTAGTAAACTTGTGGTCCCATATTTCCATTAGAAGTATTTATAATCATTTTACTAGACAATGTTGTGGAATATTTATAACATTCTTGGCCCTATAGCTTCCATAAACAACTAACTGTCGTTTATTCTGTGGCATCACTGAAAATGACATAAAAGAAGCCTATAATAACTAATAGTAAAAAGGTCTGCAAGCTCCTTGTTTGTGAGTGAAAATAGCACCAATGCAATTTCAGAATAGAAAAAATCCTTATTAGGGCCATTTTGGATAGGATATTTGATTAAGCTACGTTATGAATGGATTCTTACCCATAACACAGATTTACTGTTGGGTAAGACATTTCACAACCAAGGTGGGGGATGGCAAAAAAATCTACACTGAACCCCATGTAGAGAATAATCATCACAAAGGAGGTGAATAAATTGACAAAGATATGGCATTTGCAACTTGCCAAATAAACGTTGCCACACTATAGGGAGATGAACTTGGAGAAAAGGATCAGGAGGCTTTACTCCAAGATTTGCTGCCAACTAATATTTTCACCATCCTCACTACAGGAGAGAATACAGGGTACTTGGTGTTCACTTTATAGAGGAGATGATGCACACAACAGAAGAGACAAAACAAAGGGATCATGGACCCTTGAAGAGTTCGAAAACAAGGAAAAACAAAAGGCGAAGAAAAAATCTAAGTGTGTTAAACAAAGAGAGAGATGCAACTAGAGCTAGAGGAGATATTGGTGGTGAAAACAGTGATGAAATACTCAAAGAGAGCATTTATGGGAAAGTTCAACAGCAGACAAATGGCAATGAAAGCACTCTAAGGATGGGTCTCAACTCTCGACCACCAAGGGAAAAAGGCCTTGGATACACACCCAAGCTCCATCGAAGATCAAGAGGTTTTCCAACATTCCCTTTTAAAAGAAAGAAAGATAAAGACAGAATTCACAAGGGAGGACCTTTGATCATGTTGCTTGTTTGTATATCAGAGATTGGAAGCCTAGTTTTGACCTTGTCTAAGAAAAAATCTTCAAGTTGGTAATATAGATAAAACTCCCACACCTGCTTGAATATTGGAGTCTGGAGATACTGAAGAGAATTGGAAACAAGTTAGAGACCTTCCTCAAAATTGACAAGAAGACATTAGTAATGGGAAAAACCACATTAGCCAAGATCTACGTAGAGGCCAGTTTAAATGAGAGGCTCCCAGAGGGAATTACATTAAATCTGGGCTCCAAAAAGGCTCCCACTAGTAGATGCTAGACTACATCAACTTCTCGAGGTTGCATGTGCAGAGAACATGGGTATCTCCCATATAGATGGCCCCATGCACTGGTCATAAGGAAAAGGGAGGAGGAATATTCTAGAAAGGAAAAGAAAGAGCCAAGTAAGTGATACAACCCCTTTATCTCTTTTGAATCTCCCTTCATATCTCCTAGCCCTAGTAAAATGGTCCTAGATCTTGATGCTGAAAGAGACAAAGAAAAGGCCCAATGCAAGCCTCAAGCTACAACGTTGGTTGTATAAAGGATCCAATAAAGGCTTTGGAATAATTAGTAGATACTAGAGAGACTATAAAAAGGTTTAGAGTGTACAAGGAAGCTAAGGGAAAGACTAGAAAACTCTTTAGCTCAAAAATCTAACTAGGAAATCTCTCACTACACTTCAAATGCGAACAAAGGCCCTGGCAATCTCCCCCAGATTTCAATGAAAAAGCCTTAGGTTCATATAGAAGGAGAGATCCTTGTAATAGAGGCCAAAAGGAAGTAGAGCTAGGTGGACCTCACCCCTCCCGAGTAATTTAAACCCTCCTTATGGCAAACCCATTCAAGCCACAACTGCCTCACTAGATCCAAAAAATAAAAAGTGGCAAGGGGTCATCCCAGGTTAAAGAAACTATGCTAGGAGAGGAATTACCACAAGACAGAGGTAGGAAACCTATAGGGAGGAAATAAAACACTGCACAAGAAAAATATGAGGTACAATAAAGCATACAACTTACTATTTTGGGGGCACTTACAGTAAGAGAAACTCCCCAAGCTCCACCCCAATGATATTATTCTCTACCAATAACAAGGGCATGGGTACTACCTGTAAGAACCCATTGGGCACTACCTGTAAGAACATTCCTTGAGAAGGATAATATATGTACATAAACCATCAATAATTTTTTATTGAAGAAGCAAGATCAGGAGAGAGATAGAAAGTTATCTTAAAAAATAATTTTTCAGAATGTCAGGTTTGAATTCACTATCACCCAAGGACAATTGGGTGGACCAATGATCATTTGGAGACAAGACTTTCAGAAGGTAAGAAACCTCAAATCAGATAACGCCATGCTAGCTATAGCATTCTCAAAAGAATTCAAAAAACATTTATATTCTCTAAATATATATGGACTATTGGAGAAAATGATGACAGTTTTGGTAGGATATCAAAGATAGAATCTTGTTAGACAGTATTTGGTGGATATTGAATCTGATTCTAAATAATAGAGAAAAATGAGGCTTAAAGGCATGAAATTATCCTGCCTAAATTTTCAAACACTGCCTGAAGATTCTGTTTTATGTGATGAATCCATTGGCCTTCCCCCCCACATGGACACTCTGAACATCTGGGAAAGAGTACATAGGGGAAAGAATGGGCAGATTCCTGGTGAAGAATGCTCTTCTCAACTAGGTGGGAGAGTCCCTCCACCATGTCTGTGGGGCCTCAGAACAGTCCATAATTATTCTAGAGGTGGTAAACAAGAATAGGAAGACTACATCACACCTCAAATTTAACCCAATCTGGCTCAAATTCCTTGAACAAAGATCTCATCAGAAGAATTTGTGTCCCCTTCGATAGAGAGGATGGACACCCCATGGAAATTTTGAAAGGTACCTAAGATCAAAAAATATAATATGGGAATGTGTATGAAGTAAGTTTTGAAAGATATATGATCAACTTAGGACAGTGAAAGGAAAGACAGAGCGTATACAAGTGGAGGCAAAGGATGGGGATTTTCTTCCATAGTAGAATGAGAATCTAAAAGAAATGTAAGCTAGAAGGAATCATCTTCTATCCTGGGAAGAGGCTAAATGGAGAATGAAGAGCATGGCAGTTTGGTTAAAGGCAGAGAGGAGATAGGAACACTGCCTAATAACAAAACCAAACCAAACCAAACCAAGGAGAGCATACAATTACATTTGAAGAAATCTAACAATAGAAGGGAACTTTGCAAAACATTTGAAGACATTAGCAACTCTGCACCCTCATACATGCAAAAGATATAGACCCAACCTCCCAAGGAAACAATTCATGATAGGATATTAATGGCCATGGTCTTCTCTAGATGAGTACAAGGATATGAACAAAGAAATGTACAGACCAATACACAAGAAAAAATAACACAAATTGTCAAGGACCTACAGAATGACAAGAGGTTAGAACCAGATGTGTTACCAGTGAGATTCTTTAGAGGGTTTTGGGAGCTTTTATGAAAATACGTCATTGAAGTCATAGAGGAATCAAGAATAAATAGGAGGATCTTTCAAGCTTTCAGATCAACATTCATAGTTATAGTTCCCAAGGAAAATAACCTGACTCACTTTAGCCAATACAGGTCAATTTCTCTATGCACTTGCATATATAAAACAATTGCAAGAACCATTTCTTCAAGACTAAAGCCAATTATGTCCAAAGCAATCTCACAGGAACAAATTGGGTTCCTCGAAGATCAAAACATCCAGGATGCAATAGCAATAGTGCAAGGGGCATTGCACATTATCAAAGCGGGGCCCAGGCTCAAGAAAATAGATCCCACCAAAGTATTCGATCAAAGAAGTTGGATGTATCCATTTATAATCCTCATGCAAGTACAATTCTCTCATTCACTCATTGTTTGGATGGAAGCATGTTTCAATTCAGTTGTGTATGTGGCTTTAATCAATGGAATAGCCATCGATTTCATTCACCCTTCAAGAGGTCTAAGGCAGACCTTCCCCCTCTTGCCCCCTTTGGTGCTTCTAGTAGTAGAAGGGCTCAATATGTTAATCAAGCAAAGGTTGAGATGGGAAGACAAAAATGGAGTGAAGGTTGCCAAAGGAACAATCATCACCCACCTAATGTTTGTGGATTACCTCCTTTCATCTGGGAATTTCACAGTGGCAAAGGAAAAAAACCATGGAGGTGTCCTTAACCTATTTTGGGGCACAACAGGAATGGAGATAAACCTTAGAAATTCCTCCATCAGATTCAGTCAATTCAGTCAAGCCCAAAGGAAAATGATCTTTGGTTTCCTCCCTTTCACTGTGCAGAACTTTGAGCACAAATCTCCTTGGATTTTCATTTTAAGCCAGACAATTACAGGTACAGGGACTGGACGTGGTTAATATACAAAATTAGGGGCAGTATAGTGCACTGGAATCACAGATGGATCTCAATGGGTCATAGGATAGTGTTCATCAGAAGTGTCCTGAACTCAATTCCAGTGGTATTGGCTTTAGTTAGGCAACATCCCCAAGAAAATCCTAAGAGACACAAGGCAGATGATCTTCAGGTATATGCAAGGAGTAAAGGGCAGGGAAGAATACCTCTTATTAGCTGGGAGGCTGCTTCAAATCCAAAGGATCTAGGGAGATGGAGAATAAAACATGTTTTGCATTTCTCCAAAGCCTTAACCGCTAAAGGGGGTGGGAAATTACTCATGAACAAAGGGATTTGGCAGAATATTTTATTTCATAAGTATACCTCCCCGAAATCAATAAAGGAATGGGTTAAGGTCACCCAACACACAAGTCAAAAGAGGATTAAATTTCTGAAAGAATTTGATTGAAGCTTCAACATCATCAGCTCCTAACCTTGTTCGAAGGTTGGGAATTGGTTGGAAAATAGGTACCTTACAAATTCTCTAATCTCTCTGATATCTCTTTCTCTCTTTCCATTTTCTTCACAAATTCCTCTCGTTATTTTATTGTAGCTTTAGCAGCTTCAACAGTTGCTGCCTCTACAGCCATTTGTTCCTCCCTCTCCACTTCAGCATCCTCTGAATCAAATCCTGAAGCTGAATTTGTATTTGTGTCTGACCTTTATCACTTACTGATGAACTACCATGGACATCATCTAATTCAACTTTGGCTCTTTCTTGGCCTTCCTTGGTGCATCTTTTCATGTCCACAACCTGCAACTCTGAAACATCTGCAGCAAATATACTTCTTTCTTTACAATGTATGTTGTCCCATGGTATGTAAGTGATTTCTTTCTTAGTTTTCTCAAGAGATGTACTATAGGAGTCTTCCCCTTTCCTGCTGACTGTCACAATTTTCTGAGTTAACATTAATCATTTGAAGTTCCTGCTTCATTGTCCTCAATTTTGACCATGGCAACCATCTTCTTTTAAAGTCACTGATATTGTATCTCTAGCTTTAACTTGAGACTCAAATGTGAATTCGTGAGAATTTTCCAGTTGGGCTCTTATTGAGCTGTCTTCCTTTACATGTGAAGGAGAAATACTAATAACATAAATAATCAAACCTTCATCATGCTGGTCAACACTTTCATTTGCGGGAAGCCCTTTGTAACCATTTATGTCTATGTTTTATACCCCATCTTGAGCCTTTGTTAAACCTTCTGATATAGATGGATCAGATCCGCTCCCCTAAGTGGAAGAGTTACTACTAGAAACGATTTCTGGTTCGTTGGTACACTTAATGATACTGAAGGATTCACCTCTTGTAGCAGGTGTCTCATTCTGGATTATGTATCCATCTCCTTTGCATCTAGAATTAGTCTCTGAGTTATTATCGTGTCTCACAAATTTCACAATTGTCTTATGGGGATCGGGATTTTGATAAGTATTAATCCAGTTTAATAAAGGATAATGAAATATCCCCAAAAAAGCAAATGCCAAGAGAAAGATTAGAAAATGCAATTGCTCCATCTTTATTGACAACTGGAGCTACAAAACCTGTGGCTGATGCCACAAGTGTTGATACATGCACAAGGACTCCAATATCTCAGGATGATTCAATGCAGCAAGCACTGATAAATTGTGAGGCAATGGAAAATGTATTCCACTGCAGTTTAGGTCATCTTTAATCAGTCTTACGGTGTACTGCCCTACGGCCCTGAACTTGTGTGAGAGGAGTGAAGTACATGATGCTTTAGATAAATTTATTCAGCACAGAATAGCAGTAAGTGGAGATTCCAACATTACCAGAGAGAAGTCTGAAAAACCTCAACCTCTTGTTCTTTATATCCTTGTCTCTGCATTGCCAAGAATAATGCCAGAATTGTCATTGACAAGTTTCAAATTATGCTTCATTATTTGGATTCTATTGCTCTTGTTGGGATTCTACATCCTTCAGCATTCCATCTGGAACCCAAATTACAAAACATGGCTTCTAGAGTAGGGAACGATGGGACCTTTATGAATAGTTCTGTCACAGATTGGGTCATTGAACTTGAAGGAAATGATATAATTGGCAACTGTAAAGATGATAATCAGTTAGATACCTCACCAATGGACCCCAATATTGAGAATAAAAGGAGTTTGGTTATTTCAAAGACACAGAATGACATAATTACTATTGGTTGTTGGCTACAAGGTAGCTTCAAACCTATGCAAGTCTTAAAGAGGATCATATTGGATGGGAGGATGTTTTGTATACTCACCTTTATCTTGCTGACATGAATCAGTTTTCATTGGCCAATGATACGTATGTGCAATATATCATGGAAGAAAATTGCCCTTGTGGTGTTCCATCATGATCTATAGTAGAGATTTCTCTTTATGAAGGAGGGTTAGGGAATGCATTTGTTGAATTTCTTGCTGCTAAAGAGAAGACCAAAAAGGTGCTTCATGTTCAGAGTATCTCATGCTGGGCACCTAGCTGCATAGGTCCATATAGTCAGGAAAAATTGCATAGACAAATTCTTTATATGGCTGGTCAGCTGGGGCTTGACCCCCCTACAATGTTGCTTACTTCAGGAAGGGCAGGTGTACAGAGTCATTTGACCAAATATTCTAGTGCGGGTTGGCCTCTTTATTCAGATATAGTGGATCCTATGTTCAATGGTATAATAGAAGCTCCAGGACCAATGGAAGAAATTGCAGTTGAGAGTGTTGAAGCAATAAGTGAGGGAGTAGATATGAAATTGGGAAATATGTTTGATGTTTCAGAAACATCAATGTATCTCCCATCCAATCAGCCTAATATGGAACCAAACCTATGTTTCAGATATATGACATTGTAAAACATTGAATCAACAAAAAAATAATGAAATAGTAAGCCTCAGTAAAGATTCTATTGAGCATATACATGGAGGCAGTGAAGATTCTCAAATGATTGAGTTGTTGGTTCCATGACATAAATACGAAAACAAGTATTTTCCCCACACTATGTCAACAGCGACAGGTATGTCTAAAAGAAATATAAACAATGAAATGGCTAAATGTTTTGTCAATTCATAATCTATTATTACAAATGAGCAGAGATCTCCTGAAGTGGAGCAAGATAATCCCAAGATGAACCTGATACAAGTTAGGCTATGCGTATTGGTGTTCCGACAGAGGATGATATGGTAGAAGGAGATTTAAGAGTTGAGAACTATAGGCAGTGGAGAATGAGACACTATGGCAGTGGAGCTTCCGAGGCACCTTCCAGGCGTATCTGATGCTAATTATAGGTCTTTAATGGATGGTTCTAAAAGGTCCAAAAACTGATTGGTACTTGTTGGAGTTGTAATGGCTTGTCCATTATATTTATGATGGTTAGACCAATATGACCAATAAGCCCTTGGTAAACACTCTATCTCTTTCAGGTCCATACTTCTTGAGGGCTATAGCAGCTTCGGGGATGGAGAAGGCAATTGATTGGGGTGCTAAAAAAATCAGAAGCAATTAAGATCATTGGTCCTTCAAATGTCCTGCAGGTGATCAAAGAAAATGCTCATGCAAAGTAACAGACCATATTTTTTTGACCCTGTTTGCTTCATAGGTTGAATTTTCCTATGAAATATATTGTTGCTGAAGTTCAAGGGATGAAAATTGTATGTGAAAATGGAATAAAAATTCAAATTTGTATTGCTACCCACCAAAATGCTGAAGCAATATACCGACAATTTGCTGATCTTCAACTCTAAAGGTTGGAGAAACCAGATTTGAATCTGACTATATCATGTTTAAACAATTAGTAGAAACAAGGACAACATTATCTTCCATGGTTCAGTCTTTAGTGGCAAACTTCAAAAGACAATTTGGATTAGAGTTACCATTCTTCATGAGGCTTTATGTGATCAAGTCGAGATTTTCTCTCCATAATGGAGCCACTTGTTGATTTTTTATTACTTTGGGATATTGATGTGACATTTTGGAGGGTGTCAACATTTTGTTGGAAAGAATTCAACATTTTCTTAAGGAGTGGGGCCCTCTTTTGTCTGGCACCCTAAGGGATGTAATCATAAAAATATGGAACAAATGCCACTCGTCTGTATTCTTTATCCTACACCTTGAACCTGGAGTACTGTGATGTACTTGGGGCTAAAAGGAGTGACCCACACAATGACAAGAGAAGTGAATGACCACAAAAAGACAAGAGAAGCGACTGATAGTCTCAGGAAAAAATTTTGTGAGATACGTCCTAATCCAATGGAATTCTCATAGCTAAAGAGAATGTTTGTTGAAACCTTCCAATAACCCCAGACTTCTACTTGGGATAGGAATTTGTCGGAAGGTTTCAACAATGGGATGCCCTGGATTCATGCTTGAGAAAAGCACTATGGACCTATGATAGTTTTTCTTTAGGTACTTGATCTATTTTTTCTAACAGTGTAATCCAAGAGTAATATTTTGACTACATTCAATCTCAGATACAAAGACAGATTATAAGGTCCCTCCAATTTCATACCATGAAAGTGAAAATATAGATGTTGTTGGAGAAGAATGATCTTTGGCATTTGTAAATACCAAAGTTGAACGACCTACCAATCTATAAAGTTGACAAAAAAATAAAAAGAAGATAGCAAAAACAAAGCAAGTCATCCTGGACTCCATGAAGGATCCCACACATTATCAGTAAAAACATTAGTAATGGGATGTTTGATGCTATCTTCACTATATATCGGGGTGATAACATCAATTGAAATATGCTTCTAAGGATCAAGCTTATAGCCACACAAATAAACAAAATAGATACTACAGCCACTTCTTTGATAAAAATTAATGAACTCTATGATCATTGTGCAACAACTTGAAAAGAGCTCAAGCATGAATATTCGGTACACAGCCTTGAATGGGCTTTCATCTTCATGGAAACCTTTTGTCTAAGGTGCCTATGCCCAAGAAAGATTTCCACTTTTGACTCTTGAGAAGTTATGGGATGATTTTATCCAAGAAGATACAAACTAGAGTGAGTTGAAGGTATAAAGATGAAAGATAAAAATTCTAACCCTCACTATAAATATATTGAATGCCAGAAAAAATAGGGGACCTATTATAGGTCAGCAGGGGAGAAAGAGAATTCACATTCCTCTAATTAATGGTCAGAAATGCTTGGGCCATATCAAGTGTTTCATGTGTCAACAATTTGAAAAATAGGCTTATTAGTGTCCTCAAAATAAGGGGAAGGGCGAGAAATAAAAACAGAAATAGTATTTGTTAGAGTGGATGAGCTTTCATTCAAGATTGTGACATACTTCTCCATGATCTCATATATTTAATCCAACACAATGTATGGTGTCAGATGGTACATGGATAGTGGAGCAACCAAACATATGGCCTTTGGAAAACTTCAAGAGTATGAGGCAAGCATACAAGTGTATGTTTGACGATGATTTCAAATATGCAACGACAAGATTGGGATCTATCTCACTCCAAATTCCATTGGGTGATATATTTGAGCTCAATGGTGTTTTACATGTACCTGGATTAACTAAAAATTTCCTTTCAGTTTTAGTAATGACAAATCTATGATATATTGTTGAGTTCGATGATCACTCTCATCAAAAATATATGCCCATATCCTAGTTGGGGTTTTGGCTAGAGGATTCGAGACGGTGGTCGCTACAGGTTGCAAGAAGACCATGTAAGAACCCTAGTGCATGATAGAGATAATTTGCGCAAACTTTGGAACAAGATCAAAATAGCACAAAAAATGTGTAACCCTATAAACCAAGACTGTTGCTAATTATTTTTCTATATATGCAGAAATATGAAACACAAGAAGATGATACATTTGCTTAATAAAACACAAATAAATTAATAGCATGGTGACAAAATATTAAATCTCAAATTATTCTAATAAACACATCTTAATCATTTCATACGCACAAATTTAAACCCTACCAAACAACTTGAGCTGTTTATAAGATAGACCCTTGAACTCTACCTTTGTTGGGCCTAGATTCACTCAGAGGGGTTGGCTTCTCAGGAGCGATGAAATTTTTGGCACTGCTTTTTTAACTTCTCAGTTTTTTTTCTTTTCCATTTCTTTACTGGAACGTCAACAACTCTGATGTCCTCCACAAGAGCTAGTTTTTTAATTTATTGACATTTTCAACAACTTTAGGCTCGGGCTTCATCAGCAAGGCCTTATTGACACTCTTAAGGGGTCTTACCGCTACCATTTTGAGGGTTGATGTTCGTGCATGCTTCTTCACTACTCAGGAATCCATATCTGCTCAAAAATTGTTAATATCCTTCAAATATAGAAGAAATGAAACAAAATATTCACATAAATATTCAAGTACTAGTTATATAATTATGCCTCATACTCCTCTTATCATGTTAGGAATGAGCTAGTTGCACATCGTACTCGTCTTGTTCAAATGTAAGGAAAAAATTCAATGACCCTCAACCTAGAGGCATCTTGCAAGAGTAAAATTTTGTCCCATTATGGACGACTAGCAGGTAATTACAAGTGGCATGGTTTTCTTTGAATAATAGTGATGAGTCAACCTGGATTAGCAGATAACAACCAGTGATGGTTGTCCTTGTTGTTTGTTTGGGCATTGTGTTGTGATAAGTTTTCCCACCATTTAGAAAAAAATGGTGAGGTGCTTTATACCTAGTATGGAGAAGAAATTGTCACAAACTAGCAAACATAATGTAGTAGAAGGGGCTATCCTTTGTCCCAAAGGAAAAATAGAATTGTCTTGTGTATGGGGAATAGGATCAATCTCAAGCAATCAAATGGAAGCATATGCATTACTTCAAGGATTAATGTTGAAAAAAGAACATCGTTTTTATTCTTTGATTGTTGTTGGATATTTTAAACTCCCTATTCATCATATAGTAGTTGATTATCTTTTTTTTATGTATATCATGTGCTCGGGGTAAACAACCAAGAATCAGATGCAATGGAAAATGAAGGAGTGAATTAGAATTTGGGTAAATTGAGGTTCAATGAAGGATTAATGTTGACAAAATAACATCATTTTTCGATTGTTGTTGGTGATTTTAAACTCCTTATTCATCATATAATAGTTGATTCTCTTCCATTTATGTATATCATGTGCTCGAGGAAAAAAACCAAGAATCAAATGAAATGGAACATGAAGGAGTGAATTTGAATTTGGGTGAATTAGGGTTTAATGGGAAAACTTAATGGTGCCCTCTCCCTTGACATTTTATTCATGCAATTAAAAAGGTAAAGACCACTTCACCATGGGTACCATTTGTTTAATCAAAAAATATGCAACATGGAATTGAATCAAATGAAGCCCCATGCAATGGCACTTCAAGCCCTTTTGATTAATCATCCCACATACCAGCCAATGAAATAACTACTATAGAATGGGGAGGCTAGTCCAAGCGAAAAAAATATCGTTACAGCCCCAAGTATCGGTCAAACCATTTGAAAGGTGGGCCAATGTCTCGAAAGAAGAAATATATTCTAGTGTGCACTGATGATGTTACAAAATGGGTCAAGGCCAAGGTGCTAGCTCCAGCAAATGAATAGGAAATTGTCAATTTTATTTATGAGGAGATTTTTACCAAGCTCAGTGTTCCAAGGGAGATCATTACCGACCATGAAATTAAATTCATGTCCAAACTAATCAAATTTATCATGGATTAGTATCAGATTAGGAACTGGACTTCTAATATTTATAAAACTTATGATAATTTAACATTTAGAGGTTGTCACTTAACAACCGCATCTAAAAGTTTAATTCTAATGACTTTTGGGGATTGTTGTCCAAAAATTCTTCCAAAAGTTACATTGTTGTGACTTTTAAGGTTGGTTAAGGGATTGTAAGTTAGAAGTTATGGGTTAAGGGTTTAGTGGCTTAGTGCTTAAGGGATCAAGAGTTTAATGGGTTATGAGTTATAAGTGTAGGGGTTAAAGGATTATGGTTTGGGGGTTACAGGGATAGGGAATTCAGTGGTTATCAGTTAAGGGATTATGGGTTGTGATAATTGGGCCCCTAATCTCCTTATCACAACTATTGGGGGTTCCCCTATCAATTGCTCTTATTTCCTTCTCTCTAGGCCCACTAGCCCCTCTGCCCCTCAGGTCCTAAGGCCCCATCTCATTCCCTAATGTTAGGATTATAGATTCCAGTAACTCTCACTTCTACCCATCCATGATACCCTCATGTCTCTTTTCCCCGTTCAATACACCAAAAAAATCCCCCTCCCCCAAAATTAATGAGAAATAAACATTTGGAGGTGGTCATTAGGTAGGAGCTATAAAAGAATCTTAGCTAGGTAGGAGTTGTAAAATAATCTTAGGTAGGTAATTGCAGTTGAAGAAACTGAGAATATGGAATTTGTAGCTTGTCAAGTTGGAAAACAAAATAGCATGCTCAAAGAAGAAAGTGAAAATTCCAAAATTCAAAACTGGCATGGAGTTATTACTGTAGTCCACAACATGATAGAAGATACTAAAAACTGCATGGCAATTGAAAGTCAAAGTGTAGATGGGATATTGAGTGTGTGGATGGGATAATGCATGTTTTATGAATCATTTCTCAGCTCAGTTATTTATGCTCGTGATCATTGGTTGAAACCTGCTGGATTAATCCTTCCAGACATAGCTAAGATGTATGTGGTTGGTTTTGGAAAAGGTGGAACTAGTCTATCATTTTGGGAAATGTATATGGCTTCAACATGTCTTGTAATGGTAAAGAAGTGGTTGAAGATGCTACTCAACAGAGCATAGTTGATGTTGTGGATAGCAGGGATATAGTGATAGAGACTTTTGTCAAACATACATTTGATATTATGAAAATAAAAGTAATTCTGTTGATTCCCTGTATGCAGGAACATATTAAAAGAATATTACAATTTTTTAACTCTAGAAGATTACAGTGATGTTTTTGGTGTAAATTTGAAATAAAATATGAAATAATATGACAAGTGGATTTTTAAAGCCTCCTTACTAATTGGTTTTCTAGAACAGGTGTTCCTATGAAACATGTTTGAATCTGGGCTTCCTAGAACTACGCCATTCAACATTGAGATGAAAAGGCTACTACATCATTAAAATATTGAGTAACTGAAGAGAAAATCTACAAAACCCTGAGAAGGCCCTAAAAGACACTTGGATAAAATTAAGGCTAACTAATCCTGACCCTTTTTTTACACAATTTCTACAACTTGGGAATCTCTTCATGAAATCTGGCATTGGTATGTCGAATTTAAACATTCAGGGTCGTGACCACTGCCCTATTCTTCTACTTTGATGCATATTTGACTTTTTGGTACCAAAAAAGCCACAGAATTCATTTTTTCCCAGCATTTTAAAAATAGAGCCAGGGGAAATGTAGGGCTTACTAACCTGCTTTGCGGCCTCAATGTCGGACTCGACAAAATTATTGAATCCTGACGAAGGCGTCATTTCCGAAGATCTGATTCTCCCTATTTTTGTCAATATCGTACTTTCATACTTTTTGCAAATGGAATCTACCCACCTGAGAATGACGATGATGCTCATCTTCATAGTGATCGACATGATGTGCTTCTCCATGCCTGTTATTTTGGATTTGTGCTTTCCCTCGGAATTATTTCGGGATACAAAATTTCAAATATCTTGCAATAAATCTTAATTGAATGTCGATGATGCTCATCTTCATAGTGATGATCAAACCTGATGTGCTACTCCATGCCTGTTATATTGGATTTGCATTTTCCCTTAGAATTATTTCCAGATACGATTTGCATTTTCCCTCGGAATTATTTCCAAATATGAAATTTCAAATCTCTTATAATTGATCTTAATTGAACAATTGAGTAAACAAATTTGACTAAAAAACTAATGTAGATTGTTAGACTGTCACCCTTCGAAATTTGTGACTGGCCCAACTTTGAAGTGAAATTGATTTGTTGAAATATCAACTCGTATGGAATTCCTACGAATTTGGCATGATTGTTTGAATAAAGTTATGGTAGTCCAAAGAATTTTTGTGTTTATTTATTTATTCACAGTTTATGTCATTTCCAAAAATGATGTAATATTCTTTTAGTATGGTTTTTAGTAAAATGATATAATGCCATTTTAGTATAGTTTTTATTGTTGTTAAAAATGATAAGAAATTCATGTAATATTTTAATGTAATGTTATTTTAATATGGTTTTTAATATTTTTAGAAAAGAAGAGAAACTAATGGTGCGGGTATTTAACATTTCATTATATTATATTATGATGTGATTAGTGTTGGATTAATTCATCTTTTATTTCTAATATTTTTCTTATTACTTTTTCACTATTTTGGTTGATGTGTGTAACTATAGGCTCATTATTTTATTTTCAAATGTGAGTGGACAAGGTTATTCTAAAATTTTATGAATGAATGGACTGAATTTCTTAATTCTATTTCCTTATGTGAGAGAATTATCAAATACAACATGTTTAGTGTTCCCCTTGTGTGGCAATCCATTCTCCTTTGTTTGGTGGTTAGGTTATTCATTTGCTCAAGTTTCGCAAAATATGCTTGAGGAACTCCAACTGAACACCTCAAATGTCTTCTTCAAGGTCCAACATAGGACATCAAGCAATTGGAATTGTACTGAACATGCCCTTTCCTTTGTAGAGTTGGAAGTACTTTATTGTTGCTTTACTTGACCCTACACTCTTCACTAATTATTATGCTTGATGTTAGCTGTAGGCCTTTGCCTTGATCTTCACTAAGAAAAATGCTTCATCTTTTGATTAAGCACATTCACCATGTAAAGCAGAACAATGCTTCATATTTTCATTAAGCATATTCACCAAGTAAAGTTGCTTTGATCACTAGGTCTACATTTGGGAAAAATTATTCCCTTTAATTCCCTTTCCTTGGTAATGCACCTTTCTTCTCTTAGTGATGTTGTGCTTAACTATAATTATCATGTCATTATGTATTGAAATTCACAATAGGATCCCACTAAGCAAATATTTCATTGCTCATGGTTATTACTTAACAACAAGCAGGTGGCTAAGGTAGGCCAGGGTGTGCAGGGTGCCAGGGTGTACCAACATGTGTCAAGGAGTGTTAAGGCAAAAAAAGGGAGAACCAAGCTAAAATGAAAGAAAATGAACACATGAGAGGGTTAATAAGTTAGGAATTTAACTTTTTAAAAAGGGGCATGTTAGGTACACTAACAACAGGTTCCAATACATGCCAAGTGCCAATATGTGCCAAGTGCTAATGTATGTAAATTAATGCCAAGGTGTGAGGGCCAGGTGCTAGGGACACATAAGGGAGCACTAGTTTCAAATGCATGGAAATGAAGTGTTAGTGAGTTATAGGTGTGCAAAGGAGGGAGTGACAAGGTATGTTAGGTAGTTCCAAGGAATTCTAGAGTTATAGGGAAGCATACCAAGATGTTTCAAGTGCCAAGGTGTGTCAATGAATGCTAAGTACTATTAGGGATTGTCAGGGAAACACAACGGAGAAATAGGCAAAAATGCCTGTAAATGAATGAATAAGAGTCTATGACAAGGTGGGTCAACAAGTTGTGGGTGTGCTAAGGAAGGAGTGACATGGTATGTTAGGTAGTGCTAATTCATGTAAGAGTTTCAAGGTGAAATGCATCCAAGATGTTGTAGGTGCCAAGGCGTGCTAACATGTGCTATGAATGTAAGGGAGTGTCAGGGAAACTCAAGTGAGAACTAGGTTAAAATGCATGGAAATGAATGAATAAGAGTGTCTAACAGGGGGTGTCATCAAGTTCTAGGTGTACTAAGGAGGGAGTGAAATGGTATGTTAGGCAATGCTAAGTTATGCTAGAGTGCCAGGGTGACATGTGAACAAGATGTGTCAGGTGCCAAGGTGTGCCAACATGTGCTAGGAATTGTTAGGGCATGTCCAGGAAACACAAGGGAGCACTAGGTCAAATTAATGCATGAAAATGAATGACTAAGAATTTGTGACAGGAAGTGTGCTAATGAGGTAGTGATAAGGTATACTAGGAAGTGTTAAGGAATGCTAGAGGCTAGAGAAACATGCCAAGATGTGCTAGGTGCTAGGGTGTGCCAATGCATGTCAAGGAGAATTATGGAGTGCCATGGAAATATAAGGGAGTTCTAGTTTCAAATGTGTGGAAATGAATGAATAAGAGTGTGTGACAGGGATTGTTAGTGAGTTCTAGCTGTGCTAAGGAGCGAGTGACATGGTATGCTAGGTAGTGCCTAGGAATGTTAGAGTGGGTGACATTCCAAGATGTGTTAGGTGTTAGGGTGTGCCAATGTGTGTCAGGGAGTGTTGGGGAGTGTCATGGAAACACAAGGGAGAACTAGTTGAAAATGCATGGAAATTAATGGATAAGAGTGTGCGATAGGGAGCTATAGTGAGTTCCAAGTGTGTTAAGGAGGGAGTGACAAGGTTATATGCTAGGAAGTGCCAAGGCATGCTAGAGTGCTAGGGAATGTCAGACAGTGCTAGGGTGTGCTAGGGAGTGACAAATCATGGCAAGGAATGTAGGGGATGCGAACACGTATCATATACTACCAAGGAATTGTTAGACGTGTCAGGTGTTATGGCTTGTCAATATGTAAACTATGTTGCTTAGTTGCTTTATGGCCAGGGTTGGACATGAGCCTTGACTTGGTAACTTTTTAAGTGGGATGAGTTGATATGAATGAATAAGAGTGTGTGGCAAGGAGTGTTAGCAAGTTCCATGTGTGCTAGTAGGAAACGCTATGTCATTCTAGAGTGCCAGGGTGGCATGCGACCAAGATGTGTCAGTTTCCAAGGTGTGCCAACATGTGTTAGGAAGTGTTAGGGAGTTTCAAGGAAACACAAGGGAGCACTAGGTAAAATTAATGCATGGAAATGAAAAAATAATATTTTGTGACAGGAAGTGTCAGTGAGTTCCAGGTGTGCTAAGGAGGGAGTGACAAGATATGCTAGAGGTGAGGGAAACATGCCAATATGTTCCATGTTTTAGGGTGTGCCAATGCATGTCAGTGAGTGTTATGGAATGCCAAGAAAAATTCATGGGAGTGCTAGTTTCAAATGCATGGAAATGAATAAGAGTGTGTGAAATGGAGTTTCAGTGAGTTCTAATAGGTGTGCTAAGGATGGAGTGGCAAGGTATGCTAGGTAGTTCCAAGGAATGTTAGTGTGTTAGGGTGACGTGCCAAGATGTGACAGGTGTCAAGGTCTGCCAATGTGTCCCAAGGAGTGTTATGGATTTCCAGATAAACACAAGGGAGAACTAGTTAAAAATGCATGGAAATGAATGGATAAGAGTGTGTGATAGGAAGTGTCAGTGAGTTCCAAGTCTTCTAAGGAGGGAGTGACAATGTTATATGTTAGGCAGTGCCAAGGCATGCTAGAGTGTTAGGTAATTTCAGAGAGTGTTAGGGTGTGTTAGGGAGTGAAAAAAATTGCAATAAATGTAGGGGATGCTAACACATGCCACATGGTTCTAAGAGAGTGTTAAATGTGCTAGGTGTTATGGCATGTCAATATGTAAACTATGTTTCTTAGTTTTTTTATGGCCATGGTTGGATGTGAGCCTTGACTTGGTAACCTGTTAAGTGGGATGAGTTGAAATTGGAAATGACTAGCCTAAGATGAGTTATAGGAAGGTCTTAGGTGAACAAGGCATAGTATATTTTTAGTAATTGTAACTTGGTCAATATATTATAGTCAAGGAAGGACTTGTTTGGGTTCCCAAGTCTAAAAAAACGTAAGGGTACTTGTGAGGGCATGATAGCTAAGGAGTGATAAGGAATGAAAAGGTGTGCTAACACATGGTAGACAATGTCAACGCATGTTGAGGAGCGTTAGGGAGTTCCAGGGGAACACAATGGAGAATTATATCAAAATGCTTCGTAATGAATGAATATTGAGTGTGTTCCAAGGAGCGTCAGTGAAGTCCAGGTGTCCCAAGGATGAAGTGCTTTAGGAGAAGTTTATAGGAAGACTTGCAAGAGGGAAGCCTATGGTTGTGATAAGGTGTGGACAAAGTAATTTCAAAGAAAGTGAGACTTTGGGTTGGGAACAACATTGTTTTTCTAATGACTTGGTTGGGTTCCCAAGTTGCAAAAAAAGTAAGGCTATCTATGAGAGTATGACAACTAGGGAGTGCCAAGGTGTTCCAGGGAATGTAAGGTTCCCAATTAAGGCTAGTTGTGAGGGCATGAGTTCCAAGGCATGTTTGGGAATGCTAATATGTGACATATAGTGCGAAGGCATGTCAAACATGCTAAGATGTTCCAAGTGTTAAGGCATGCCAAGATGTGCAAGGGTGTGACAATGTGTCTCAGGGATGGTCAAGGAAAAAAAACAGAGAAACAAGTTAAACTACAAGGAGATGAACACATAAGAGGGTTCATAAGTCATCAATTTAAATTTTCTATGAGGGGCATGTCAGGCACACCAACACTAGGTGCGAATAGGTGCCAAGTGCAAAGTGTTAGTGCATTATACATGCCAAATATTCCTCTATTACTTCTCATCTACTTTCCAATAATTGATCTTAGATAACTTTAATATTTAACCATGCCAAAGCATACCAACTCATCTCAATGCATGTCAAACATGCTAAGACTTTACAAGTGCTAACATGTGCCAAGTGCCAATGTGTGTTAGGGAGTGTTATGTATGCTATGAAGTGGCAAGGAATGTTGAAAAGCGCTAAGTAGTGAGTGTCAATGCATGCTGAGGAGTGTTAGGGAGTACTAGGAAAACACAAGGGAGAACTAGGTTAAAATGCATGGAAGTGAATGAATATGAGGGTGTGTCAGGGATTAGCAATGAGTGTTAGTTTTCATGACAAGGAGGGAGTGAGAAGGTATTCTAGCATTCACACACCATATTGACTATTCACTTCTTACCATCCCCACACCATAAAAACAAAAAAAAACAAAAAAAACACCCAAAAATGTCATTATTAAAATCTCTTGTGTAGTTTCCTAATGTCATTGAAGTAGAATCTCACAATTACATATGTCAGTAATGGTGCGATCATTTTTTTACTATTAAAGGAACTCTTTCTAGACATGCACCCCATAAAACATAAATCATCGAGTGAAAAATAAATGAAAATGAATGAATAAGAAGGCGTGTTGGGGAGTGTCACCAAGTGTCAGACGTGCCAAGGGGGGAGTGACAAGGCATGCTAGGGAATGATATGGAATTTCAAGAAGTGTCACGTTGTGCTAACATGTGTCAGATAGTGCCAATTAGGCATGCAAATGCATACCAAGACATGCCATGTGTTAAGGCACGACGAGATGTACCAGGTGTTAGGGTATGTGAACGCATGTCAAGGAGACTTGTCAGGTGACAAAAGGGAACACCAAGTTAAAATGAAAATAAATTAACACATATGAGGGTTAGTAATTAAAGACCTTACCTTTTCAAGAGGGGCATGCTAGGCATACCAACACTAGTGCCAATACATGCTAAGGGCCAATTTTTAGTGTCTTATGTGCCAAATCATCCTATATTACTTCTCTCTTAATTGTGAATAATTTATCTCAAATAAATTTTATCTTAAACCATGCCAAGGAATTCCAGGGCATCCAAACACATGCCAAGAATTTTCAAATGCCACTAAGTGCCAAGAGCCAATATGTGTCAGGGAATTATATGGCATGTTATGGAGTTACAGGTTTGCTAAGGATTGAGTGACAAGATATGTTAGATGTTTCCAATGAATGCTAAAGTGCTAGGGAAGCATACCAAGATGCTCCAAGTGCCAATGTGTGTTGAGTGTTAGCGAGTTCTAGGGAAACACAAGGTATCACTATGTAAAAATGCATGGAAATAAATGAATAAGAGTCTTTGACAGGGATTGTCAGTGAGTTCCGGGTGTGCTAAGGAGGGAGTGACATGGTATGCTGGACAGTGCTAATTCATGGTAGTGTGTCAATGTGGCATGTGGTGAAGATGTGCCAGGTGTGAGGGTGTGCCAACACATGATAGGAAGTGTTAGGGAGTCCCAGGGACACATAACGGAGCACTAGGTAAAAATAATGCATACAAATGAACAATTAAGAGATTGTGACCGAAAGTGTCAGTGAGTTCCAGGTGTGCTAAGGGGGGAGTGACAAGGTGTGCTAGAGGTTAGGGAAACATGCCAAGCTATGACAGATGCTAGGGTGTGCCAATCCATGTCAGGGAGTGTTATGGAGTGCCAGGGAAAAACAAGGGAGCAATAGTTTCAAATGCATGGAAATGAATGAATAAGAGTGCATGACAGGGATTGTTAGAAAATTCTAGGTGTGAGAAGGAGGGAGTGACAATGTATGTTAGGTAGTACCAAGGAATGCAAGAGTGCCAGTGAAAAATTCCAAGGTGTGTCAAGTGTCAGGGTGTTCTAATGTGTGTCAGGGAGTGTTTGGGAGTGCCACAGAAACATAAGGGAGAACTAGTTCAAAATGCATGGAAATGAATGAATATAGAGTGTGTGATCGGGAGTGTTAGTGAGTTCCAACTGTGCTGAGGGAATGACAAGGTTATATGCTAGGCATTTCCAAGGCATGCTAGAGTTCCAGGGCATGTAAAGGAATGGTAGGGTGTGTTAGGGAGTTCCAAATCATGTCAAGGAATATAGGGGATGCTAACACGTGCCACATAGTGCCAAGGGATTGTTAGACTTTATAGGTGTTATGGCATGTCAAGATGTAAACTATGTTGCTAAGTTTTTTTATGGCCACAATTTGACGTCAGCCTTGACTTGGTAATATTGACCATGAGTAGCCTAATATTATTTATAATCCATTCTTAGGTGAATAAGGCATATTCTAGTTGTAATAAATGAAACTTTGTCAAGTTTTTGTTGTCGAGGTAGGACTTGGTTGGGTTCCTAAGTATAAAAAAATAAGGGTAGCTATGAGGACATGATAGTTAAGGGGTGTTAGGGCAGCCAAATGAAATAAAAGGTGCACTAACACATGCCAGTTAGTGTTAATGCATGACAAGGAGTGCTTGGGAGTGTTAGGGCATCACAAGGGAGAACTAGTTCCAAGAGCATGGAAACGAGTGAATGAGAGTTTTCGTGAGAGAGTGTTAGTGAATTCCAAGTGTCCCTTGGACGAAGTGTCTTAGGAGAATTTTATAATAGGACTTTTAGGAGGCAAGCCTATGACTGCAGTAAGGGTATAGATGAAGTTGTTTCAGAGAAAGGGATACTTTGTGCTAGACACAACACTATTCTTTCAATGACTTGGTTGGGTTCTCAAGTCACAAAAAAGGTAAGGTTATCTATGTGGGCATGACAACCAGGGAGTGCCAAGGTGTACAAGGAATCCAAGGAAGTGCTAACATATGCTAGAAAATTGCAAGGCATGTTACGCATTCCAATATGTGCTAGGTGCTATTGTTTGGCACTAATGCATGTTAGGGAGTGCCAGAGAAACATAATGGCGGACTAGCTTCAATTGCATGGAAATGAACGAATAAGAGTGTGTGAAAGGGAGTGTTAGCAAGTTCTAAGTGTGCTAAGCAGGGAGTGACAAGGTATGGTGGGAAATTCCAAGGAATGATAGAGTGCTAGGAAATCATGCTAAGATGTGCCAAGTTCCAAGGTGTGCCAATGTGTGCCGAGGAGTGTTAGGGAGTGATAGAGAAACACAAGGGAGCACTATGTCATAATGCATGGAAATGAATGAATAAGAGTGTGTGACAAGGAGTTTCAACGAGTTCCAAGTGTGCTTAGGAGGAGTGACAAGGCATTTTTGGCAGTGCTAAGGAATGCTAGAGTGCTACGGAGACATACAGCCAAGATGTGCCAACGCATGCAAGGAAGTGTTAACTAGGAGTGCCAGGGAAACACAAGGGAGCACTACCTCAAAATGCATGGAAATGAAAAAATAAGAGTTTGTGATTGGAAGTGGTAGCGAGTTCCAGGTGTGCTAAAGAGGGAGTCACAAGGTATCATAAGCAGTGTTAAGGCATGTTAGAGGCTAGGGCGTCATGCCAAGATGACCTAGGTGCTAGGCCATACCAACACGTGCCAAGGAGTGTTAAGGAATGTTATGGAAAGACAAGGGAGCACTAGGTAAAAATTCATGGAAATGAATGAATAAGATTTTGTGACTAGGAGTTTCAATGAGCTCAGGTTTTCTAAGGAGAGAATGACAAGGTATGCTAGGTAGTGCCAAGGAATTCTAGAGTTCTAGGGTGGCATGCCAAGATGTGTCAGGTTTTACGGTGTGCCAATGTGTGCCATGGAGTGTTAGGAAGTTTCAAGTAAACACAAGGAAGCACTAGATCAAAAATCATGGAAATGAACAAATAAGAGTGTGTGATAGTGAGTTTTAATGAGTTCTTGGTGTGTTAAGGAGAGAGTGACAGGGTTATATGCTAGGAAATGCCAAGGTATGTTAAAATCCCAAGGTGTTTCAGGAAGTGCTACGGTGTGTTAGGGGGTGTAAAATCACATCAAGGAATGTAGGGGATGCTAACACATGCCACATAATTCCAAGGCATTTAATATATGTTAGGTGTTATGGCATGTCAATATGTAAACTGTGTTGCTTATAAGTTGTTTTATGACCACAGTTGGATGTGATGAGCATTGTCTTGGTAACTTGTTAAGTGGGATCAATTGAGATTGGACATGAGTAGTTTAAGATGAGTTACATGTAGTTCTTAGGTGAACAAGGCATATGTTGAGTCTCCACAACACATGAGAATTTGGGTTTGGTCTTAGAATATTTGATGCAAGCACACTCAAGTGCCACAACACATCAAATTTTCACAATGAAATCTACACACATTAGGGAATCAATTAGTGCACATGAAAATTTTTAACTTTTTCAAGCCGTTCTTTGTTAAATTAAAAAATGTAATAGAATAGGCTAGAGCTATCGTACCCAGGATCATGTCCCTTTACAATCACACTAATACAAGGAATACAACTAGGGCTTGGTGTCATTCCTTTGACAACCAATATACCTAGAACAAGACAACGATTGACCCAATTTTTGATGGTGGCCACACATAGCCCTTTCAATCCACATGTCTTGAATACATCTGCCAGGTCCTCTTTCCTCCCATTATGAAACTCTTCAATTTGCTTATATCGTGAACACAACTCCTTTATGTTATGGAACTCGAATCATTTTTTTTCCCTCTATCTACCTCTTTCTTCCTTTAAGGTCTACAACACTTAAGTTTTTCAATCGGTTGTTCACAACTCTTTGGTCTACCCACTTTTTCCATACTGCTGCTCCAAGATCAAAAGTCTAGGGATATGGAGGTTTCCCTTCTTCTTAATGACATAATACTCTACAATACAGTGAACTAGGGCTAGTTGGCTAGCCCACTTGACTGCTACTTTAGTCCTTCAAATTCTACACGTCCTTAGGCCCAATACACCTACCCTTCTACCAATCTTATTTTCCTTCACAAGTACGGGACTTAGAGCTCTTATTTGATAGTCACCTAACATTAGCCCTCCAATTTTACTTGGACTGCCATCAATTTTCCCAAACATAATAAATTTTTTAACTGATCTAGTGCCTACAACAATGCCATCATCTAGGGCTCTTCAAATATGCCACCTAATAGTGATTTGAGTCCTCTCAAAATCACTATTCTTGTGTACCAATTCTTTGTTGTTAAATCTGTGAACAAATCTAAACTACTCATCATATCATCCTTCTAAAAATTTTTAGATGACTGAACTAGGGTCACAAATCATCCATTAATAGTCCATTGACTAATTGTTTATAGGCTGCTTCAGATCTCTATCCAAAAATTTGAACAGTCGAACAAAATCAGCTCCTCTTCATGTCAATCCATTCCTCATATGGCACATTTATTTTACTCCATATTCTACTTAGGTTCCACCTTATTTTGGATTTTTTATCTCCGCACACACTTCTACAAACCATCTTCCAAATTTGTGGTATATATTGCAGAGATAAACCTCTCTCTAAGGGTCAAAACTACTCTTCTTCTATGCAGATTTGTCATAGTCTTAATGGCATACCTTATGGATTGAACATGATAGGAAACCTCCCTAAATAGGGAATTATACTTCTACTCTAATTGGTTTAGAACAAACCATATCCACCCATAGCAAAAAATACAACTCTTTCCTCCATAAGAGACTCATCCTAGCTCATATGGATCCATATATTCTGGTCATTTATTTGACTGAATCTTGAACTGAACTTTAGATATCTATGACCCTCAAACTACGGTTACCTCAGTTAACATTAAACCTATGACCACTTATGTTATGGCCGTAAATTCTAGTGCATACCATCCTCCATTTGTGTTGGTATTTGTCACAAACCTTGCAAACTAGTAACCACCAGAAGGTGGGGTCTCAAACCTCTCTACTATTTCAAAATTTGATGCATGCTTCACACAGAAATGCCACTGAAATCACATGCCCAAATTCTCATGAGTCGCATCTCTTGAACTTTATCTGCCCTAAGAGAACCAATTACAATATGCCATCCTACTCCCTATCTCGAACCCATTAAGGTATGTGAAATTATTGTGAACCCTCACATGATGATCTTACTCTTGGTGGATGGTCATGGCCTCCCTTTAGCAACGCTTACTTGCTAGCCCTCTAACTCGACCTACTTTAGGACAACATCTCTCCTGGTCTCCTTGATAAAACGAGCTCCTTATCACTCGATGGTATTGTCTTCATACTAAGGCCTCCTTAAATAACTTTTCCTAGCTAGGCCTCTTAAGAAAGTTCTAGAACTTATGAACTTTATCTATTTATACCTTAGTAAATGTTATTTTTCAATTTAATTTTCTTTTAGATTTTAAACCTCATCTTAGGTACAAAGCCCCCTCACTTGGGTTATTTTCCCACAAAACCTTTTGTGTTCAAAATCACAAAAACCCATCTCACTAGGCTTGTGGAGTACCTCCCAACCTACGCAATTCAAAAACATAGTCTAGTTGTAGTAATCGTAACTTGGTCAAGCTCCTATATTCAAGCAAGGACTTGGTTGGGTTCCCAATTTGAAAATTAAGGGTAGTTGTGAGGGCATGATAACTAGGAAGGGTTAGGGCATGCCAAGGAATGAAAAGACGTGCTAACACATGTTGGAAAATATCAATGCATGTTGAGGATTGTTAAGGAGTGTCGAGGAATCACAAGGGAGAACTATGTCAAAATGCATGGAAATTAAGAAATAAGAGTATGTTCCAGGGAGTGTCAGTGAATTCAAGTGTACCAAGGAGGAAGTGTGTTAGAAAAAGTTCACAATATGAATTGTAAGAGGCTAGCCTATGATTGCGATAAGGGGCTCGACAAACCAATATTAAACAAAGGGAGGCTTTGTGTTAGGCACAACACTATTTTGAATTTATCTATTATTTTTATATGACATGTGGCACAATTTGGCCAAATTCTCATGTTTTAAACTATTTTAGATAATTCCATATTGTACATTGTTGTGTATAAGTTTTGGGGAACTCAACTTCTGCCGACCTATATCTTGTGTGTCTAATGTATCTTGTGGTTCTTTCAAACTCTCAGTTAATTCTCTACTATTTATATGAACTGGACATACATGTGAAATATTTCCTATGTAATCTATGTTGCTTAGTTGTTTTATGGCCATGGCTAGATGTGATCCTTGTATTGGTAAGTTCTTAGATGGGAGAAGTTAAGCTTGGACATGACTGGCCTTAGATGAGGTATAGCAAGTTCCTAGGTGAACAAGGCATAATATACTTATAGTAGGTGCAATTAATCAAGTTGTTACGGCTGAAGCAGACCATTGTCACATGAATTGGAGTAGCTAAGGACTTGATTGGGTTCCCAAGCCATGAAAAATGTAAGCTTATTTGTGAGGGCCTGGGTGCCAAGTCATGCTAGGGAATGCTAAAATGTGTTAGATAGTTTGAAGGCATTCCAAATATGCTAATATGTGTCAAGTGCTAAGGCATGCCAAGATCTTCAATGGTGTGAAAATACATGCCAGGGACAATGAAGACAACAAAAAGGAGAAACAAGTTAAAACACAAGGAAATGAACACATCATAAGGTTAATAAGTCATCAATTTACATTTTCCAAGAGGGGCATGCTATGCACACCAACACTAGGTGTAAATGCGTGTCAAGTTCCAAGTGTTAGTGCATTCTAAGTGCCAAATCATCCTCTGTTACTTCTCTTCTACTTTCTAGTAACTGATCTAAAATAAATTTAATATTAAACAATGCCAAAGAATACTGAGGCATATTAATGAATGCTAGACATGATAATGATCATGGCCCCTTTAGGACTACATATCTCTTTGCCCCCTTGATCAAATAAGTTCCTTCTCACTTGATGTTATTTCCTTCGTCCTAAGGACTCCTTAAATAGATTTTCCTAGACCTCTTAGGAACCCTCTAGAACTTACAGGTTTTAGCCACTTAGACCTTAGGAAATATCAATTTTCCTTTTTAATTTTCTTTTATATTTTAAACCCCGTATTGGGTCAAAAATCCCTTTTCTTGGATTCTATTCCCACAAAGCCTTTTGTGACCAAAATCACATAAATCCATCTCACTAGGCTTGTGGAGAATCTCCCAAGCTACACAATTAAAAAACATAGTCTAGTTGCAGTAACTATAACTTGGTCAAGCTCTTGTAGTCAAGCGAGGGCTTGGTTGGGTTCCCAACTTGAAAATTAAGTAAGGGTAGTTGTGAGGGCATGATAGCTAGGGAGGGTCAGGGCATGAAAAGGAATGAAAAGGCATGCTAATACATGTCGGAAAATGTTAATGTATGCTGAAGTAGAGTGTTAGGGAGTGTTGAGGAATATCAAGTGATAACTAGGTCAAAATGCATGGAAAGGAACAATTAAGAGTGTGTGCCAGGGAGTGTTAGCGAATTCAAGTGTGCTAAAGATGAAGTGTGTTAGGAGAAGTTTAGAAAATGATTTATAGGAGGAAAGCCTATGATTGTTATAAGGGGCTTCACATAGCATTTTTAGGCAAAGGGAGATCACTTTGTGCTAGGCACAACATTGTTTTTCCTTTAGTTATTTTTTTTTATATAAGATGTGGCACACTTTGGGTACATGCTCATGTTTTAAACTATTCTAGATAATTCCATATTGTATATGGTTGTGTATAAGTCTTGGGGCAATCAGCTTGTGTCAGCTTATATCTTGTGTGCCTTGTGAATCTTGTGGTTCTTGCAAGCTTAGAGTTAATATTCTATTTCTTATATGAACTGAACATACATCTAATATATTTCCTGTCTAAGCTATGTTGCTTAGTTATTTTATGGCCATGTCTAGATCACGTGGTCCTTGTCTTGGTAAATAGTTAAGTGGGACAAGTTGAGCTTGTAAATGAGTGGAATAAGATGAGTTATAGACGGTTCTTAGGTGAACAAGGCACAATCTACTTTTAGTAGGTGCAATTGGTCAGGTTTTTGTGGTTGAACCATGCTAATGTTTTCACATGAACTGCAGTAGCCAAGGATTTGATTGGGTTCCCAAGTCGTGAAAAAATGTAAAGGTTAGTTGTGAGGATATGAGTGCCAAGGAGTGATAGGGAATGCTAAGATGTGCCAGATAGTTTGAAGACATGTCAAACATGATAATATGTTCCATGTGATAAGGCATGCCAAGATGTGCAAGGGTGTGTCAATGCGTGCCAGGGAATGTCAAGGAAACAAAAGGGAGGAACAAGTTAAACTACAAGGAAATGAACACATAAGAGGGTTAATGAGTCATCAATTTACCTTTTCTAAGAGGGGCATGCTAGGCACACCAACTTTAGGTGCCAATAGGTTCCAAGTGCAAAGTCTTAGTGCATTCTAAGTGCCAAGTCTTCCTTTGTTACTTCTCGTCTACTTTCCAAAAATTGATCTCAAATAAATTTAATATTAAACCATGCCAAATCATACCAAGGTATCTCAACGTGTTCCATACATGCTAAGACTATGCCAATATGTGCCAATCACCAATATGTGTCAGGGAGTGTTATGCATGCTATGAAGTGGAATGTCATGTTGAAGAGTGCTAAGGTGTGCTAGAGAGTTCTAATGCATGTTGAGGAGTGTTAAGGAGTACTAGAAAAAAACATTAAGGAAGCACTAGGTAAAAATTCATGGAAGTTAATGAATATCGGGAACGTGTGCCAGGGACAAATGTTAATGAGTGCTAGTTGCCATGCCAAGGAGGGAGTGACAAGGTATGCTAAGAATTGGTAAGGCATGATAGGGAATATCAAGGCATGTAAAGAAGTGCCAAATTTTTCTAGGGAGCTCTAGGGTGTGCTAATTATATGTTCCAAATAGTTCCAAGATATGCCCATACATGCCAGGTGCTAAGGATGTGCACGGTGTGAGGTTATGTCAATATGTGTCAAGAAGTGTCAAGGCAAGAAAAGGAAGAACCAAGCTAAAATGTAGGTAAATGAAAACATAAGAGGGTTAATAAGTCGAGACTTTATCTTTTTCAAAAGGGGCATGCTAGTCACACTAATAATAGGTCCCAATACATGTGAATTGGCATTGTGTGCCAAGTGCTAATGTATGTCAATGCATTCAACCAAGGTGTTCCAGGGCATGCTAGGGACTACTTGCATGCCAACACATGCTAGTAGAGTTCCATGTTGTGCTAGCACATTCCACAATGTGATTTTGCGTTAGTTTCATGAAAATATGTTCTAGGTACAAAGATGTTCCAAGACATGCGAGGTGCTAAGAAATGTTAGTGTGTGACAAAGCATTAATTTAAGGTGTGCCCAGATTGTTGAAGAGTGTTAGGTTTTTCTCATTAATAGAATTGTCATAACTTGATTATGTATTAAATAATATATTTCCTACACACACTAGTGGAACTTTATCTAAAGGGAATTTGATATATAATAAACTTAATAGATATGAATCATGTGTTGACTCATAGGAAAACTCTATTCAACTAGTGTTTACTTGAGGGAAATGATACACACTAATTACTTTTTTAAAAAATGGCTGATTCTAAGCACTATGGCCTTCGAAATATCATAAAAAATACTCCACAATAATGGCCTTAAATCATTACCTTTTGAAAAAAAAATATTAACATGCATATAGCGTCATCAAAAACTCATTGGAATGATCAATGGTGACGAAGATTTTTTTACCATTGCCAAAAGTAACAAAAAGAGAATTGGTGAGGGTCATTAAAATTTCGTGACTAGAAGTGTTACCAAAGAGAGAATTAGTGATGGGCCTTTAACGACCCTCACCGAAAGTGTCATTTAAAATGGCTTTGGTGACAAACCTTAAAGGACCATCACTATATACACTTATAGTGATGATTTTCTAAGGACCGTCACCATATGTGACATTGGTGATGGAACTTAATGGTCCGTCACAAGCATGACCCTCACCAGCGTCCTTTTTTCTTGCAGTGCCATTTGCTGGACAGGGAGAATTACAAATTATCATAAATTATTTGGCTTGTATTATGTTGATCTCTTTTTATGTTCTATCAGTGTTTTACTTTCAATTTTATGTGATTGTTAAATCTGAATTGTGCCTTAAAAAATGTTGATGTAAAACTGCATTTAAAGCTTAATCATAGAACATACCATGGTTATCTAAATTTAACATGGTATCAGAGTTGAGATGAAGAAAAAGCCCCAAATAGTGTGAAATGAAATCATTGAAGAAGAAGTATTATCAAGGATAAATGACGTCCACATACAAGGGTTTCAAGTCTGATGATAATTTGACTAAAAAGTTTGATTATCATGCATGGAAGATGTCTTTGGATTTGGTTTTGGAAGATCAAGATGTGATGGATTATGTACAGGGGAATATCCATGAGCCTCCATCAAATGCACTAGTTGCCACAAAGAGGAAGTATAGAAAAGGGGAAATCAAATCAAATATGATTATTAGGGATTCCATACATAAGCACTTGGTTGCTTACATCTCCGAGCTGGGAACATATAAAGATATGTATGAGAATTTGGTTAGCTTGTTCAAGGCTAGAAATGGTAATCAAGTTATTTTATTCAAGAAAAATTTGAATAATATCAAGAAGGGAAAAAATGAATCCATCTAATCATATTTTATGAGGCCTGCAGAAATCAGGAATGATATCCTTTCCATAAGAGAAGAAGTAATTGATTGAGAGCTCATCCTCATTGCTCTTGGAGGACTTCCCTGAGACCGGTATGCATTTAATACTACGATTCTTAATAATAATTTGATTCCTGATTTTGATGAATTTCTGAAAATATTACTCAAGAGGAAACAAGAATGATAAAGAGAGACCATCCCTCTAATGGAAATGGAGGTGACCCTACTGCCCTCACCGCTCATGGAAAGAAGAAGAACCGTGGTGGCCCGAGAAATCAAAACCATGGAAGAATGGGGACCAAAGGAAGAAAGTGAAGATGTTACACTTGTAACAAGACTGGTCACTATGTAAGAGAGTGCCCCAATAGAAGGGACTCTACCAAGGATGATGACAACATCAACTTCAGGGGGAATGACAATCAAAGGAACAATAAGTTCAAAGCAAATAGGAAGGCTCCCTCTAATCGAAGTGGAAATGGCCAACCTCTCAAGAAGTCAAGGAATTCCAGGTATGATGAGTCCAATGTTGTTGATAATAAGAAAAATGAATATAATCTTGTATCTTCCCTCTCTACTGCATCTCCTCCTGACACCTTGGATGTCTGGTTGACTAATAATGGTGCTTCAAGGAAACTCATTGGTTACAAATAAGCCCTATATAATTTTATTCAGAAGGATACTAATTTAGAAATGAAAGGGACAGGGACTTTGACCCTTCATATATCTCAATATCAAGTCCTCTGTTAACAGGATGTGTTGTACATACTTGATTTTAAAAACAACCCTGTGTCCATTTCGGCAATGGAATACAAAGGATTCAAGGTGGCATTCATTGATGGAAAGGTACGCATATGGAAGAAGAACTTCGAAGAAGCTCTTACTATTGGTTTTAGAGTTGATACACTCTATCAGGTTGGAGGAAGTTCGTTGGGGGCCATGTCATGTGATACACCTCTTCAAGCCGAGCTATGGCACCAGAGGTTTGCACACCTTCATTAAAAATCCCTTCTCTAAGCAAGGAAGGTGGTAAAAAGTATGCATGAGTTTAAAGATGATCATGAAGGTATATCTCAGGGTTGTCCTAAAGGGAAGCATACAAGGGGACAATTCCCCTAAATTTTCACAAATACAATAGATATCTTGCAATTGATACATTCTGATCTATCTGGTATTATGCCTGTAACATCCTTGGGGGGATGTTCCTGTTACATGATTTTTATAGATGAATTCTCTCGCAAAACCTAGACATATATCTCTTGAAGAATAAGGACGAAGAATTCAAATGATTTTTTACCTTCAAGGCCTTGCTTGAAAATCAAACCGGGAAGAAAATCAAAATTTTGATGACCGATAATGGGACCGAGTATGAGTCAAATGAATTCAATAACTTCTGCAGGGAAGCTGGCATTAAGCGGGATACCAAAACTGTGTATACTCTTGAGAAAAATGGTGTTTCTGAAAGGAATAATAGGACCGTTGTTGAAGTTTTCCATGCCATGCTATATGACCAAGGTCTTCCAAAGTTTCTATGGGGAGAAGCTGTGAATACTATTTTGCCACTAGTCAAAATAGATGTCCGCATTCTTCGTTGGACTCCAAAAATCTTAAGGAAGTATTCTTTGGTAAGAAGCCTCATGTCTCCCACCTTATATTTTTTGGAAGTCCTATTTACTTTAATGTGCCAAAAGAAAAGAGAAGCAAGCTGGATGCTTCTGGAAAGAAGGGAATGTTTGTGGGCTACCGTGAAACCTCAAAGGCATATAGAATCTATGCGCCTTGTCAAAGAGAATTAGAGATATTCCACGATGTCATCTTCAATGAAGATGTTTCCCTCAAGAAAGTAAGAAATCTTCCTAGCTCAAAGGAAGACGAAGGTGAAGAAGAAGAAGAAGAAGTTGGAAGGTAGGAAGAACCTAAGGATGAACCTACGCCTAATATTGAAGTACTGATGGATCCTATTGATCCACCTCCTTCTAATAAAAGCATACTGTCATGGATAAGGGACACTCTCGAAGATGCCGAGAGACATATTTCGCCAAGTGGAAGTTTCCGCGAAAGCAAGAAGATGAATAGGTACCAAGGGTACCTAGCATCCCTGAGGATATGTGTACAATCTGAGCTTGGATCATTTGAAGAATCCGTAAAGCATCAAGTTTGGAAGGATGCTATACACTAAGAATATGAGTCCATTAAAAAAAAATTATCGGGTTTTCGTCTCAAAGAGTGAGAGGTTTTGGCCCTGGATTGCAAGCCTAAATATTGTGTCTCTTGTGTATTTGATAATTTAGTTGATGGAGAACATAATAATATAACTAAGATAATATCTAATATAAAGAAGCATAAAGTAAATCATAAGTAATAATCAAGAAGAGAAATTGTATTAAAAGCCCTAATTTCTCAACATAATACCCTTCCTATGAATGATGTGTCTGCAAATCACCTAAATGTATGTGTTAAAGAGCCTATGAGAACTAGTTAAAGAGCCTACTATTTGCATGTTGTAATGCCATGGTACAGGTTTATTTTAATCGACTTTCTGAGGACCTCTTATAATAACAAAAAATACGTAGTATGACCTTTGATGGCCAAAGTCAAATGGATATTGTAGCTAATGGACATTTAAATTGGGGAATCTATACATTCATAGTGGAATTTCATGATTTTTTTAATTTGAATAATTATAAGAATCTCATGCTTCCATTTTTTGTAGCAATTTAGTCATTTCAGTCCCACTCTTATGAATTTAACAATATCTATCCATTTCTTCAACCAGAAGGAATTGCTCAGTATCAACGAGCTGCAGTTTGGTTGAATGTCCAATTATATCTTTCTAGTTTCCATATATATTGTTCCATTTCACAGTTGTGAACCTTTAGTAAAAAATTTCCAGAAAGTACCAAGGTTCTCTTGTGAGTGTTGTTTTGAATGATTTCTCTCATGCTTTGTTTTTTTTTCTTTTCATCATCTTGGATACTTAATTTTTTCTTGATATGTGGAAGTAATCCATGTTTTTTGAAAAGCATAGCTTAAGCATGTCATAATATGTGATACCTCTATCAAAATCTATGACTTTGGACTACATTTCTTCCACCAAGGGTTTTCTTTTTACAAGCCATTGCACCACAATTTAGAATAACCAAGACAAAGCTAATACTCATTCTTCTTGTCAAAGAAGATGTGGACCCATCAACAACTGTAGCATATGGTTCCCTCGTAAAATAGTTAATGTTTCTGGATACATTTTCCACTGGAATAATGGTTCGAAAGGACTACATTTGGCCTGTCAATACAAGTTTTTATTTACAAGCATGTAGAGGTATTGTACAAGATGATCCCTTTGTAGGGCGGGAAATATTTGCTGCTAATTTTTCCAATGATGAATACGGCATGAGATATAGTTATAGCTATGATCCATCATCCAATAAAGGAATATCTTCAGTTTCTAGACAACAAGTATTTCTTAGTTGATGGAATCCTAATCGATTTCTCTGTAACATCCTCAGAGGCTATAGTTATGTCTAATACACCCAGTTACCTAATCATAAGTTGTCACTAAGCTAACCCAAGAAGCTGCAGTTATGAGCATGGGGTCAAATTTCCTTCTTTTTTTTTAACTAGCCCTAGGTAAGTAGGTGGTTTTTCAATGCCAACCATGTACATTTTTTCACCTTCAAGAGGCGATATAACTTTCTATACCACTGCGGCTAATTATTTTTATTGTTCAAACTAAAAATATATATAATATCCCAAGTCAACAATGTATTCACCTGTCAATGGCTATGCTCCTCATTTTTAATTTCTACATTTTCGAACGGTTTTATACCAACTCATGTTAGATGGAGATGGTTGCATGGGTTATGCAATTCCTTTAGATTGCTTAATGAAAAACCTATTTCTAGGAGTTATCAAAGGCATTGTGCATGCCAAAGTATATATATATATATATATATATATATATATATATATATATATATATATATATATATATATATATATATATATATATATATATATATATATATCATTCAGGAGAATTTTTAGACGTACATCCATGTGGAAATCAAAGTCCAAACCAATCGAAGTGTCACCAATAATTATAATAGTATTCTCATTCCATGTTTGTTGACTGAATGTGATCTGATTGCACCAAAAATAAAAGGCATCGGTTGCCACCGTCATTGTACATCGAATTGATGCTTGATTGGACGATAGGTTCACTTATTGATTATAACTTCGTGCCACAACCCTGTGCTTGAGACGAAGTGGAAAAATCAACCTTGTAGCCAGGGCTTGTGAGAATATTAAGATCCTTTAATCCCTAACTAGCCTCTTCAAACATAAAATTATATTTTCACATAGTTGATACAATCTTGGAAACAATTTATTCCATTAATTCTGCCACAATTGACCCTTCATCATTTTAAGTTCATCTTGGAATGTAACAATCTAATTTAAGGAATTTACGCCTATTGTTGCAATATAATATTTAGACTTTGCAATCAACTTCATAAGTTGACAATCACTTGAGCTCAAACTCTATCTATGGATATGTTTAAGTCTCTTAAATAATAATATAGGCTTGATCTGCTTGTGGCTTCTACTAACTACTATCATATCCATTGAGAGATATACTACATGAATTGGGTTATGAGTATCAATTTCTGCTACAAGAAAGCACTCCAATAGTGACAGAATTACCAGCAAGGATTTATGCAACTCATCTTGTAATATTTTATTATCGGATTGGAGGCATGATTTTTTATATGTATTGTCCAGAACTAGAACAATGGCCTTTTTTTATTTTTTTTTGGAGGTTGATAGTCACACCGTCAACTAACAAATGAGATACCTGTAGATGATAAGTTAGAGTCAGATCTAACCTCTTGTTTATTAACTTGGAGTTAGATCTAACATCCTATTTATTTGCTAGGTACAAATGTCAACACATTGTATCTTCAATATAAAAACATGCAGCTTGAAGTGAACTCTTAATAGAATAAGGTATTTTAGATGATTTCCAAAGGTCTGTGCATGGATCTTTATTGTCATACTTAAAAATGGTAAATCGAAGGAGCAACCTTTTTTTTTTATCACAGTCATTAAGGATGGGAGTGCTAGAATATATGACATTTTCTCTAGCTACAAGTTGGACATTGGGTTATTAAAAAATTTAAGGAAATGAAAGAATGTCCCTTTAACCCCTAAATATTGTTCATTTTCAGAAATAGCACCATTATCTGTCTTGTTATCAGTGTTTAGGTTTCATCAATTTTGGAGGGAGAATCACATTTTACCCAACACCTTTGTTTTCTTTCCCAAACACAGAAAATCATTGGCTACCTCAAATTTACAACAACCTCTGTTTTCAAAATGGCTACATGAAGGAGAAAGGGAGGCTTCCATTGACATCTAACTATTCACTTCCCTATGTTTGGTATCATGGAATAATGTTCTCCCACTAACAATAGTCATCGAAAATTCTATGGAAATTATGCCTCCTGACTTGTTCATGTGTCATTACTCTAGACAAGAAGGGAAGATAACACATTCAATCTTTCTAGTGAAGGGACCTAGAATAACTATTATGGTGTGTCCAATATGAATGTAGAATTTTTCATACATAAAATATAGAGCCAATAGCAAGGCTAAGTTGCTAACAATTTTAATTGTGTGAAGCCATTTCCTTAATAGCAATAGCCACACATAGGGCTTAATACTACAAACATATATAGCATGGATAATCTACCCTCCATCACCTTAGTGAGAAATAATAAATGGTTCTTCGAGTAGTAAGACAAGTTGCGTAGTCCTAAGTGGAGTAACCATCAAATGCTCTAATTGTAATTTTTTAACTTCTGGTTAACCCTCCATTCCAGTTTAAGAATACTAAGATATTTTGTGTACAGTGAAAGTGTATGTATATTTCATTTCAATAGTAGGTATATAAAATTATTTCTGGGGATTAACCATGTGAAACCTATTAAAGGAATTTTTACAAAGTTTTTTATATAAAACATCCAAAATTTCAGACCCTCATTTCATTTTTGGAAAAGTGGATCATATCAAACCTATTATCGGAAGTGCATCATTAATTATCTAAAACTCAGAACCACCTACAAGCCACAATATACATGGATGTAATCATCCAATATTCACAAGGAAAAATCAAGAAGTGGGATTCAACAATTTTTTAGGGTTATAAGAAGATTCCCGCGACAGACAATTTATGTTATTTTGATTTTGTTAAAAGCTTAATTACAATTGAAAGACTAAAACGTATCTAGAGACCAAACAAATTTCATCAATAAATTTAAGTAATGAAGAGGTACCAAGGAAAGGCCTTGTGCCACTAATGAATCGAATTGACTAAAGAAAAACATCGTATTACACATCAACCGAATTAGGGATTCTTAGAATAAATAAAATTGATCTTACAACCAAAAATTGAAAAGCATGTTAAAATATCACCTCCACGGTAAATTTTAGCTCCAAATTCAATAGTAATGGTTGAGAAAAGAAAAAACACGACCTCCACAATCCTTTTACAAGGCTAGTGACACTCACAATTAACATGGGAGAATAGAATTGGGCAGAGGTCTTGAGACCCTAAGCACCATCCACGAAAATAAACCAAAAATAATCTGAGTGAGAAGTATAAAATAACATGCAACCGCCTTGCAAAGCCTAGTGCACCACAAAAAACATCGTCTGAAAAGGCATGGAAGAGAAAGGAATAGAGTTGAGATTGAAAAATCATAGCTCTTTATGACATTTCCACTAGAACAAGGCTCTGGCACTACTGCTAAGGTAATATTCGACCCATTTGTTACTAAGAATATTGAGTTAACGAATTATACCATGAATTCAACTGTAAAGTATTCAAATATTAAGGGCATCACTTAAGAGTATAATAGTGCCAGAAACTAGAAAGGACAAGAATCAAGTGTGTGACAAGAATGCAGGTCCGCAATATAGACAGGCATGACATGACCATGGAGACACCATCAACAAGCCAGCTCGATTATAAGAAACTGTAACTAAAATAGATAGGATATGGCACATAAAAGCTTTTGAAACTCATAATACAGGCTAAGGAGTAGGTACTTACTGGAATGTAAACTGAGACTAAGTATGTGAACAAGCTTCTCTTCCCAACAGTAGACTAGCCTGTACCAAAATATCACTTTTCTTGTAGCCCAGTCACCCCTGAGCTTGGTTTCAAGGCGTGAGGAGACTGCTTAAGGGACCAAGAACCTTAGAGAAGTTTCTCAACTCCTTTATATGTCAGTATTGAATCTTCACCTTTGACTAAGAGTCGAATGCATTTGTTCTTTTCCTTTCCATTGATATTGACAACATGATATTCTTCTCATTTCAGGAACTCTGCCATCACGAACCCCTCGATAATCCTCCCTCCTTGGGGTCTTTTGTGCTACTCTATCTCTGCATTCTGGTGTTAGAGCCCGCCCTAGTCCACATTTTTAGGACAAACCAAAACTAATCCAGTTGTCCCTTGTTCTCTGATTTTTGTGGGGGTTAGCCCAGTTATAACTAGTTATTCATGTAGGCCAATGATCCGCATGCCATTTGGCCCTTTTTCCCTTGCTTTCCATCTATCGCAGGTAGCATGTCAACCTTAGCCTTAGACCCGTGTCCCTAACTTAGTGAGTTTACAATATTTTAGATTTAGTGGGAATGTAACTAGTCTATTATAGTATGGATTTCTTGCTACTTAACCTCCACCAATTTTTACAAGCCATTACCCATGTAGGTCTATAATTATTCTTATGTCTTCCAAGGCCAGGCAATTTTTAACTTTTTATAGAAATAAGTATATATATATATATATATATATATATATTTGAATATATTTCTTTATTAATAGATATTATTAGAACTATCAAGTTATAAACTAATTGGATTTTTTGTGGATTAATGACAATATAGCTTTCTATGCTCATAGCAATGCAAATACATTCTCCAAAGTAGGTGTGATGTTCACTTCATATCCTGCTTACCTATTAGTAGCTTTTTCCTGTGCCTTTTAGCTCTTCATATAGTTTTTGTATACATCATCTCCATTTTCTATGTAACTTTAAAACAACTCCATCCATTTCCACGTTTCTTTGAATTTTGGTTCATGAGGATGAAATAATGTTTGAAAATAAGTTTAGAAATCAATGTTCTTAGTCAACAAACCTTGATGTTTATGATTTACTTCTACTTTCACAACATAAAGTGTTAAGGAAAATCATTTTATTTGAGAATAGTCCTACATAGCTAATATTTATAGTAATAATAATAATCATCTAATTTTAAGGTCACAACCAAGCCAAACACCAAATTGGTGTATGACATGGCCAAGAAAAACACCAAATTGGTGTATGAGATCCCTTATTTCTGAGACAAGGGATCCACCTTCACCTAGCCATTTGACCACTAAAGTCTATAGGAATGTACATTCTCTACCCCTAGATTTGAACTTGGGAACTCTTGGGAGGAAACATAAGCTCTTAACCTTTACACATGTCACATACCATTTTGTGGGTGATATCCCCAGGAGAAAATTCTTCTCCAAGATGATCCTCAGTCGGTATCCAGCAGCCACAAACTAGCTTGTTGTGCCACTTCTCTACCACCTGAGCCAACCATGTGGTCCCACATGTTGAGAAATTAGGGCTTTTATTGCAATTTCTCTTCTTGATAATTACTTATGATGTTGTTTAAGACTCTTCAATACATCTTACCTATGTAGTCTAGGACTCATGGGAAGTACCTCTTATATGGCCAATAAGCTGGTAAATGAGGTTAGATACCATAGCGTTACCGATGGATGCATCATATATTGTCATAATATCTGTGTCTAGGATGGGTTGGGTCCAAAAACTTGATCTGGGATCAAGTTTGGTCGAGGTTTTTACCTCTAAAATGACTTTGGGTTAGTGGGGAGTGGAAAGGTCTTGTGACTCACTCTCGATCAAATCTTCTTCATTATTTCTTGATGGTTCAGCAGATCAAAGCCGAGAAAAATACAAGGAAAACAGGATGACATAGGATGAATGGATGGTATAGGATGGTACAAGATGAGATGGAATAGGATGACAGGATTGTACAAGTTGACAGATGGATTGATGGGTGGATTTATCCCTAGTTTAGAGGGAATGTAAAATTTGGAAACTAGGGCCAAACTCCACTTCCTACAACTCATATGATGGAGATGATATTTTTTTTGGATTCATATTTCTTAAAAGTGAAAGATTGATCTAAATATCATCTTTTTTGGATGAGCAGAAGTTCGATTTTCAATTTATTCTCTCACACATGTACATTTGTCAAGGTCGAGCATAAATGTAATGTAGGCTCATAAACCCCAAAAGATGTGTCTCCACCCCTCATTGATGGATATAAATTGGAGAGACTCATTCCTCATTTGGAAATCATCTCATCACACATTATATCTCCTCTCTCATTGGTTCGTATAGCCTCCAAGAAGCCTCTCTCTCTCTTCACATGTGGGGAAAGAAAGGACATATTTTCAGACTTTTTCTAGGGCAAAAAATAGAGTGTTGACAAGAATTGACTTTGGTTCAACCTTCATGTTTCGAAGTTGAATAATTCTGATCTTTGAATTCCATAGCTATTGCCATGCATTACGAGGAATTATGGCCATTTTTACTTTTGGGTTGACCGGAGAACTTGACTGCAAAGTTGACTATTCCATTGACCAGGTTTGACCGAGTTTTTCAGGACTGTTCTGGGTTGAATTTGATTGTCTTTAGATGTCGAGTTTTATGGGTTTGACCGAGCTTAATTGGAGGAGATTTATTGTTGGTTTGACCAACATTGAATTTTCTGGTTAGGGCATCTTGTTGACTGTTTTTTTACTGAAGTGAAATTTTCATATTCTACTCTCTCTCTCTGTTGAAATTTTGAAGAATAATAAGAAGATTTGATCAAAGGGTTTTCCCCACATTGGGGTTTTTCCCTCGCATCCACCAAATTTTGTGTCCTCTTGTCTTGGATTGTCTTCTGGTTATTTGTTTATGTTATATAAACATTTACTGTCAATGTTAATTTTATTTCTAATCTGGAATTGAAATTGAGCTAATAAGAAAATATTGAAGTAAATTTCTGTAAGCATAGAACATACCATTGTTATATAAAATTAACAACTTCTGCCTAGTTGAGAGGGAGTGTTAAAATTGGAAACTAGGTCAAAACTCCACCTTGTACAATTGATATGACAGAGATGATATTTTTATTGGATTCTTCTTTTCAAGAGGTGCAAGATTGATCTAAGGATCATCTTGTTTGGACGAGCAGTAGTGTGATTTTGAATTTTTTATTCACACTTGTGCAAACTGTCAAGGTCGTCTAGAGTCAAATGTAGGCTCATGAAGCCCAACATTTGTGTCTCCACACCCTCAAAAAATTGTATAAATAAGAGTGACTTTCACAACATTTGGACATCACTCACTCATCACACATCTCTCTCTCTCATCTTCTTATTGGTTCGTACAGCTTGGAGCAACTCTCTACCTAACACGCAAAATTAGGAGGCCGAACATTTCAGGGCAGATTGCAAGACAAATTTTAGGAAAAAAGACTAGTATTAACCAATGTTGACCAAGGGTAAACTCTCCTCCTTTGTTAGCATTTTCAAAGCAACAAATTCAATTTTTGAGGGCCGCATTTATTGGCATAGGTTTCAAGGCATTTGGAGTAGTTTGATTGAGGTTGACTTTAGGTTTGACCACAAATTTTACATCAGCATTGAATAGGTTTGACTTGACTGTTTTGGGTTGACTTTGACCCTCTTACAAGGACAAATTGGACTATTGTTGACCAAGCTTCTTGGAGGACATTTTGGAACCACTTTGACTAGCATTCACTTTCTGGTTAGGGTTGCAGTTGACTACTGAATTTGATGGGAATTTTTTGGGCAAGTTATTTTGATATGTATACTCTCTCTCTTTGTTGAACTATTGAATAATAATAAGAAGAATTTTATCAAAGGGCTTTCCCCACCTTGGGGTTTTTCCCTGGCATCTACCAAATATTGTGTCCTCTTGTCTTGGCTTGTCTTATGCATTTTATTTGTGTCTCTCAGCATTTACTATCATTATGATTAATATAATGTGATTTCTAAACTGAAATTTGATATTGGGATAATAAGGAAAATTGAAGTAAATTTCACTTAAGAATAGAACATACCATTTTTATCTAAAATTAAGGGCCCACCAACTCCACAGTTACACCATGCACTTGGAAAATGATCTAGGATCAATGTTTTTGGAGACCCATGAGGACACTTGTGTGCCCCCACATCCATTTGGAAGCACCAAAGGTTTATTACTAGGAGAAAAAGGGGCCAACCCATTTTTCACTACTTTTAGGAGTCTTATTTCACATTATGGCACATATGCACTTCATTAGGCCTCCTCTAAGTCCCATGACACATGTTATTGATCATTCGACCCTCTCAAGAGGCCTACTCCTTTGTTATTGAGCTAGTTTATTGGGCTTGTCACCAAAAGGTTGTTATTATGCGCATTATTTTATTTTAGGGGCTGCATTAGGACAGAATTAGCTAAATTGAATTAATTAGACATTGTATTAATAGATGATGACTCGATTCATTCTCTCATCATCACTTGGATTGATCATTAGCTCTTATGAGAATTATGCATTGTTTGGAGGAGTAGATTTCTTGGATGAATGGATGAATTTTTATGTTTGTTCAAATATTCTTTGTCTTGGAGCTTCTCTTGTTGGAAAATTTGATGATTGGATATACTCTTCTTGCATCTAAGTACCTTTTAAATGATATTTTTTTTATGTAATTTTCCTGCATAATGATGCTGGGAATTTCGCTATTCTAGGGCTTATTTACTGCACCACTTTATGTGAAGTTGTGGATATTAAGCTTCTAAATTGTGTTGTATCCTAATTGGGCCATGCAATGAATAAATGAATGTTCCTAGGGTTAACTATTTCTCCTGATAAGTCATCGAATTATGCTAAAAAAAGTATAAAGACCTTGAAGCTACTTAAAACTAGCCTTAAGCCTAGCGAATTTGGCTTTTAGGCCTCCTTGATAAGTTGAAATCAATCAAAACCCTAATCTTTCCATGACTCCATCTCTCCCAAAGAGAAAGGAATTGTTCTTCCATTGGTGATCACTTTAAATAATACTTCTCTTCACCTTCTCTCTTTATTTCTATGCTTGGCCTACATAAGTCACCTAGGGAATCACTTACATCACAATCTAGCCATCCAAATACTTCTGTATTTTGTCCACAATTAGGTTGATTTGTCCACCAGAAGCCCTAAAAAATTTGAGGAAATTCTGACGATCAAATAGATATATAGCAAGCCCTACCTCACGGACCATTTATTGCCTTAGGTTTCCCTTGGCTAGTGACCTCATTTGGATCATTGCATAAAAATCAAAGAAATTTTTTCCTTTGAACCTATTCTCCACTATAATTAGGTCAAGCCCCTCATTAGGTGATCAACTCCATACCCTTGACCTAATTTTGGGCCCACCTGGTCCTGTGTGGTACTGCAACCTATTGAAGCTAATTTTACAAAGACCACTCAGAATCCAAGTTTCAAAAAGGATTTTAGGGTCTAGGAATATCCTTGAAAATTTATATACTCAAACCCTAGCACTTAGAATTCTCCTAAGCCCTTCCTAGAGAGCCTTTCATATTGCTTTCCAAGCAAGAAAGCCATATGTTTGAGAATGTCTTGTGAGTAGGCTTCCAAGATCGCCTCTCATCCTATCATTGATCCATTATTTCAGGATCCTTATTATAGTTAGTCTTCTCCCATCGGTGAAAGTATATAAAGAGTAAGGAGCCTTAACTGGGGTGACAGTGGGCTATTTCTCCATTGTTTCCCTTGACCTAGTAGTAGCCCTTCAGGGCGTTCAAAATTTAGTAGGGCATAGTTTAATTCAATTATATTACTTGATAATTTCTTGTGTTTTTATGATTATATTACTTATATCTTGTCTTAATTAGCTTATTATGTCTTTCATCAAGTCAATTATCAAAACACAAGAGATAGAATTTTGGATCTTCAAGTCAGGGCCAAAACCTCTCCCTCTTGGAGAGGAAAACCCAAAAGTAATTCTTCTTCTAAATATTCAATTGAAAAGTACCAATACCATGACCTAGACCCTTGACCTTAGTATTTCTCCAAGACCTGGTCACTATTCCACTTGACTTATTATACTAAAATTATTTTCTTCACTCCTTTGCACTAGGACTAGGAAAGCTCGGTTCCTAGTGATCTACCTTTCTACTCTTCCTCTAACTATCCTCGACCTCTTAGATACTTTCTTGACCCTCCTTCATATGCACTTTATACACACCTTCAATGTTTCTTTCTCATTGTGGAAACACTCCCCAACGCTGTGTTTATATAGGTGCCTTTATAGAGTGTCCTATATCAAGATAGAGACTAGTGGTTTTCAAGGAAACTTTAAAAGTTGCAATGACTGCAGCATTCTAGGTAGAGGTAGAAAAACTTGCTAAAGTTTTTGAAGAGAAAAAATAGGTTGATTATTAACTCACACTAAATTCTAAATGCATAATTACCTGTAGATGTTGCATCGTAGATATAGGATCCATTCCTTTGCTTGTATCACTACTAACTTCACAAGATCCAAAATCTTAAGAAAAATTTGTAACTGCGCTCCTAAATTTATCTATTGTTAACTCTGGTGAAAACAACCAATCATCAATATTCTAGGAAATAGATGCAATATAGATGAAATTTTCTTCATCTTTTCCTCTGTTTGTGAAGATAATAAATCAATTGGAAAGAGGCTCGATTTCATTCCATCCTTGATAAATCTTATTTGGGATAGAATTATTAAAGGAAAGAGGTATGTAGCTACTGCATTTTTTAATATTTTTTTTATTTATTGAAGTGCTTCAAGGTAGTAGCAGTCGGTGCAATTTATCTGTTTATTAATGTTTTGACAAATGACACACCAAATCTCACATACAATTCAATTTATTCTCTTGATTTTATCGCGACATAACTAAGGTTGGCTTCTACTTCGCTTAAATGCAAGGAGAATACTGTGGTCTATTTGCCATCATTGTATTGCAATGGAAGTGACAAAAATTTTAAATAACTTGTTGAGATCACCATCGTTAATGCCTCATATGTATAATCTTCTTACATCTAGTAATCCTAGAAAAAAAATACATTTATTCTCATAATCCTTCACAGTGGGGCAATTTGAAGACATCTACAAACAATTTTCTCATACGATACTGAAAATTTAGTCAACACAGTGATTTCGCAGTTGGAGAATTTAGTATACTCTTGCTTTCTTTTTGTCAATTTTTAAGAAGAATGATTTTTCTTCTATGTTAAGCACCTACCATCAATTCACGCAGGTGCTCCCCTTTTATTGGCATAGTATATTCTTTCACTTTGGTAAACAGGAATGAAAATAAATGTAATAATTCTCTTGTTTAGATAGGGTAATGTCTTCTACTTTTTAATCTATACATACAGCTAACAAAACCCAAACTCTAGTCATCTGCCAATCCTTGGATAAGTTCAATTGGAGGCCATGTAGATCAAAAGAAGTTGAAATGGGAAACAAAATGCAGGTATGAAATGGTTTCAACATACCCCTTACCACTACCGGGACATGAATTACATCTTAGAATAAAAAAAACATGCAAATGAATTCATTTTGTGTGCATCAAATGCAATAACCATTAATCCTTTGTTGTTAAATTCCCTGGAAGGAAGCGCAATCTAATAATGCCTTAAAACCCCTAAACCCTATACTTCCTTAGTGTAATGAAACAAAGAAATATTTGGAGAAATAATTTCATGAAGGGGTTAGACCGAAACCTTTTCTTGGAAGTGTCTCTATAGGATGAACTGAACAACCTCAAACTCGAACAAAAACAAAATATTTCATAGAGCATCTGGATGCCACACTACGTCAGGAGACTATGTCGTAGAGCATCTGGAAGCCACACCAAGCTGAGGCATACAATTAAACGAAATGAAGGGAATGCTATATTGAAGTATGGAAGTTTGGAAACGTTAAGATGAGAGAAATTTTTCTCTACATGTTACATTTTCATTTTGACTTAACAATCAAAATGAAGTGCTCAGATTGGCTAGGATGAAAATTAGTTTATGATATGAGTTTAGGCATAGAATAGTAATATATTTTCTAAACATAATTTTTCTTCACTGGAAAAATAGTGATGGAGGTTAATTTAAGTTATATATATATATATATATAATCTATTTTTGAAGTTATGGCTGAGTGTAACAATGAAATCTTCTTGTTTCTAGGACAATGGGCTTTCAAATTAGCGTATGAGGCATTTTGTTTGTAAGGAAAGGGACAATTATGTATGTAACATGGTAGTAATAATTTATTTTTAAGTACAAGGATAAGAAAGATGATGAGATGTTATTATTTGTAAGATAATCTATTAGTTGTATTTGTTGCTTAAAAACTATGCAAAGATGGATGTCCCTTTTATGGCCAAGTTCCACCAAAATGGTTAGTGGCCTGCCCAGAGGTATATACAAAAAAGCCCCTAATGCCTCTCTAATAGGGCCCGCATGTTTGGGTGCACTGGCCATGGTTGGGCCCCTGTCTCTGAAATCCTCAGCTCGACCACCCAGTCTATGTCCCCATGTTGTATATCTACCTCCATTCGGTGTGTTGAAACTGTCTGGGGTGGGTAAGAGTGCATCCACCTAAAAACTACTAGCTTCACATCTGAACCCATAAACTCCATCTCTAACTTCTGCTAGTCACTGCTGACCCTCCACAATGAGAACAACCACTAGACACCCAAAACCAGATTGGTGTTTGGGACACTAAAAAAAAGTGATCAATAACTAAGTAGCTCCCTATCACCACACTCAACCTAGGAGCATGCTTCATGCACTACATGGTTCGGTCTCCTAGCACCAACAAGAACCCCTCAAATTTCTTTGTGTGGATGCCCCTACACTCCACCATCTGGGAATCAATAAAGTTGTGGGTGGCCACACTATCTACTTGAACTAGAACTCGTTGCCCCTGTACTGTGCCCCTAATCCTGAGTGTAAAGTTCTTCGGAACTACCAGAAGTGAAGAAAGAGATCCCCCCTATGGGTAAAATAGTACCCATGTAGGTCATAGTGGTGATGGTGGCGCTCCCCCCAATGATGGTCCTCCATCATCTCTTGGATCAGCTCAAACCTAAAACTCCTCATTCGACTCACTATCCGAATACACCTCAATGTAGTGGGGCTTGCCCTTGGTACACTTGTGCCCAGGTGCCTAGGGTTCTTCGCACATAAAGCACAACTTCATCCTCCTAAGGTCCCTTCAGGTCTCCACGTCCATCTGACCACATCCTCCATCCATATAGTGTGGTCTAGTGTCTCGGTTCCCCTGTGGTGCATTATGTCTAGTAGGGACAAAGTCTCAGGTCTTGGGCACAAATTCAACCATATCTCAGTTCCTGGAGATAGCATATTTAAAATATGTGGGCTTGTATGCCCTCACCCAACTACCCAATGGCTCTTCTAGCCCCTCCAAAAGTATCATGATCAACCAGGCCCCTAAAATTTCAGTCACCATTACTGCTAGTCCCTAAAACTCCATAACGTTTGCCTTTGTGCTGCCAATTTGTCTCTGATGCGCTAAATCCTTAAAATGTTACTATGGATCTTTCCTCTCAAACCTCTCCATTATCCTTTGGGTGAAATCTGTATAAGAAGTGATGTGAATATGTTGGAATATAATTAGCCCATGTTACCACCACTCTTGGGCATCCCCTTCCAAATGAAGGGCAAAAAACCAAATAGCATTGGTCTCCCGCATGGGGTTCAGGTGGAAGTATGTATCTAGATTCTGAATCCAAGCCTTCACATCTAATTGTTGTAGTGCAAGGACTCCATTGAAGCTCATAGGAATTATCTTTAATGTCTTTTGCATAATTTTGTGTAATCAATTTTTAAAATAATACTCTTATGGGTATAAAAGAGAGCCTTTAGAAATATGTCAGAACTTATAATTCCATTTTTCACTTTTCCTCCCTTTTTTTTAATGGATAATCAGTGCTCTAGATGTCAAAAATATGTCAAGCCCTCCTGGTCTTTGCAGTATGTATAAAGCCACAACCTTGTTACTTTAATATACAACATAATTGTGACTATGAAATAATGTGTAGTAATGTTGTAGACATCAATTAAGGACCAACAATAGAACACTGATACAGCTCATAGATGTATCTCGAACCTAAATCCTTCAAAGACTTTGGTCCTGATGTTACATTTTTGTATAAAAATAACAATGCTTATGCTCCCCAAGGAGATCTAGGAATTAGGTTGATGAAGGAACTCGTAACTCCAAATTTTTTGGACAAATTGAATTAACCAAGACATTGACAAATTCACATGGCACAAATCTTGTCACAAGTTTCACCCATATGTAAATATATCATAATGGATTCCTAAAACAAGGAGGCCTATGAGAAATATGCAAAGGTTGTGGAGAACTTATCTTTCATATTTCTCAACGTTGGAACTCATATCTCAAATGTTGTAGTTGCTAGCTAGGTATTTCAATTCCATGTTTAACAACCACACTTCGTTTCTGAAGTTGAATCATTACCAGCATGCCATGTTCCAGAGGTGGCTCTTGACCACAGTCAACAAAAAAACATGGGGGCACTCATTGCACTTGGTCAGGATGAGGTTGGATGGTCGCAAATGAGGTGAAAGGATGGAAAAGGGATTAGAGTGAATCATCAATATTGTGATTAGCGTATTCTCAGTGTTTCCCTTTCGATTTGATTTGGTGAGAACTTATAAGTCAACCTTTCAGATCATGATGAAGGAAAAACTATGGTATAAATGAGTTTAGCCACCAGTAGTATCGTGCTTAAAACCTAAGTATTGAAGAAGGAAGCCACAATTTGTATCCATTTTGAAAGGATATGATAGTTACAATTCTTTGAATTTTAAAATTTAGAAAAAATGCATCTTTTATTTTGTATCAGGGAGATGTTTAGTCCCAATTTTTTTCCTGTACCCAAAATTTTCCATCTCATAATATATTCGTATACAAATTCAACCTCAATTACTATGTCTTCAACATGGAATAATCATAATGGAAGTGATCTCATTCAAGCCTTGTCCTTTAATTTGTAATATTTATTTAGAGGACTAAAAATTCTCTGCTTAGACATTTTTCCAACTAAATATTTGAAATTATTCTTCTTTCTTTGTCTACTATAGATGAAACTTGTTATCAAACACCTTGCTACAATATAATATTTTCTTCCAGTACCATCATTATATTCTTCTAATTTTTGAAGCCCAAAAACTTCTTATATTCACATACAATTTCCCTTCACTAGTTTAATCGCCTTACTCAAGTCTCTTTCCCTAATTCCATAAACATGGTTGCCATGTCTCTATTTAAACAAATCTTCAGCACCAACACTAGAAAGTGGAAACATTTAACAAGATTTCTCGCAAATTAACAAACAACCAATAATTACCAACTTTGCATGGTTGCAAATAAATCCCTATCCCAACTTTCCCTTCTCTATTTTCAGGCTCCATTAAAATTAAGCTTGAAGAAGCCTATATATATTCTCATTAATATAATAACCCTTTAAAGTGGGGTTCCTTGAGATCTATAGTTTAGTATTGAATGGTGCATATCTTGATATTTGTCTTTCAATACTGAATGTTGCATTTCCAAAAACAATTGTTAGAAACACTTCTACATTTCGATTTTCAAGCCTCAATGCCAAACGATATTTAACAAAAGAGCCATTTATCATTTCTTTTTTGGTTAGTTTTAGGTAAACACAAGTCTCATTTTCTCAGATTTTAAGAGGTTATTTTGAGATGATTAATGTAGTAGCAACAACACTTTTACTCTGTGAAGTTGACTGAATTTCAATGCATTCATTGCTGGTATATGCCTTATCAATGCATACATTTTAGAGAAAAAATATAGCATCACAATTATGCCTTTGTGCATTTGTTTCAATCAATGTAAGCAGTGACCAATTGCATATCCTTATTTATATTTTCTTCTCACCATGCAAACCTTTAAATATATCCCACAAGCCAATCACAATTTCAAAGAATCATATTTTCAAGCCAAATGACATCATCACATATATATACTGCAATCCATCCTAACCTAACCAACCCCTATAATTAAGTATGAAATCAAATTTAGATAAAAAATGTTACAAGGGACAACATAACGGTAGAATTTTATTGCCTGCCACTTTGAAAATCATAACTTGTCTTTATGATTTCCATGCAATGCTGCACATAAAACTTACCAAATAATATTTATATCATAATGTATTACAAAATGATCATGAGTTTAGGATAAAACATATTTATACCAGATTCAAATAGAAGGCCAAGTCCCTCCGAGAAATAGAAATCTCCTTTTATGATTATAGTTACAATCACCAATAATCACCACAAGAACACTGCCTCTCATTGAAATGATGGAAGCGGTTGGAATGCCTCATAACAATATCTCTTAAAATAATTTCTAAGATGAACTTCATGGCAAAGTGGAAATCACCACACACTCGAAGGTTCTTAATTACTTGAATAGTTGTCCCAGAGGATGTATTAATAAGCCTAAAAAAAATGGCCATCTTCTCACTGTGGTGGCAACGAAATTGTTCCTTATGCTCCTCTTCCACATTGTTCAGTACAAATCTTATGTTAGGTACATAACCCATTGCATGGATCTCCATAGACAATATATACAACTTTTCAATCTATCCCCACAATATTCTCCTCTTTCAAGCATTCTACGACATCTTCACAGGTAAGTCCACCCTCTGGAATGTTGTTAATGGAAGAAGGTTGAACTAATGTTGAGAACATTGTTGGGGTTTTTAGGGAGAAACACTCTTGTCAACAAGCAGCTCTGATTTAGAAGGAGTCTGAGAAAACAAGGAACACTAGGAAAAGGAATTGTAGTGTTAAGAAGAAGAACATAGTCCTCCTTTCTCCAGTATTAGGAGTCAACATCATCGTTTTGAAGACTAAGGAAATCTCCCAAGAATTCATGGTGGGGCGAGTAATAGTAAAAAATTCAGGTCCTTAACCCCAATAACGTGGGTGGACAATGAAATATCACCTATTGTAAAATGTCCTCTGAAGGTGTCTATGCTAGCTCAAGGTTGGACTCATTTTTGCTTCCATGATGCGGTTGATGCCCATAAGGTACAAGATATGGTTTGGAAAATTGATTATTTACACTTCTTATTATACACTCTATATTATTATTTACAGTTAAGAAAATTTGTATACAAAATTGATTCATAAATTAAAAACATTCTTTAGTTCACCTGGATTGGATTTATACCTAATAACCAGAGTATTTTTATCTCAACAAGTTTTATTTATTTCAAAATAATTCAAAGTTGTATGTTTAATTTTTTCCTATGTTTTAGAGAGCTACATTTAAAATTGGATTTGTTATTTTCGATGTTTTTGGAAATTACCATTTTTTATAATAGATGTAAGTTCTAATCAAGCCATGAGAATTTAATATTTATGGAATATTCTTGTTTGATGAGTAATAATGTCCCAAATATTTTTTATTGAGACTTGAAATTTTGAGAACCCTAAAGGATTTAGGAGACACCCCCTTACCCCTCTAGTAATAAAATAAAAAACTCGTTAACCTATATTTAACCTTTTGGTCACAATTTCCACTCTAACCAATTCCAATTCCAAGGGCATGGCAGATGACCTTCCCAACCATGGTCTGCCAGGGGTTGAGGTCATCAGAAAACCACAGGATTAATTCGGGATGCAGCCGAGGCCTACCAGTCCAACATGAAATCTCAGATTCGTAAGTAATATCAGGGAGGGAATGTTACTTAAAGAAGAAATTCAAAAGCATAGAGCTAGATATGGAGGAATGGTAGGATCTTGTCTGGGACCCAGGCCACTCTAGAGGCTGGTATACCCAATTTCAGTAGGAAATGCACCTATGTTGGATGATGAAAAACATTATGGAAAAAGCTTTGATGACCTCTTTTGCAGGAATAAATACACCTAGTGGATTATAATTGTAGGGAAATCACTTTAGGATCTAGGTTAGTATATAGACACTCACCAAATTATATTGATTACAGGTCATAGGTGGCATGTGAGGAGGAAATTGAAGAAAAATAATGGAAAATTAAGAAAATAGAGGCCTTTCTATAAAAATCTTCTGAGGATCAATTGATACCTTTTGTTTGTTTTGTTTTGGATTTCTCTAATTATTCTCTCTCTCACTCACTCTTGGAAACTTAGAGTTTCTTGGAGAACTTTATAATTTTTGTAAGAAAGGAAAGAAAGCGGGAAAAAACAGGAATCAAGAAAGGAGTAGCAGGAATCAAGAAACTACACCAAGATTCTTGGTAGGTATCGATTTGCATGTGTCTTTTCCTTGATAGATTTGGCATGCCATTATTGTATGTGGTTCTTTGTTATCTTGGCATGGGTTTCACTAGATGTGATAGTTTTTTCATCCTAGCCTTGCCATTTCCAGATAGACATGGTGTTGTAAAGTTCTCATTTTTGGTTTAGCTGGATTGTCGGAGGGATTCAAAGCTAAGTGGGGTGGATATCCGAATTTATATAGCCAAAAAGAGTTGATTTCAAATGATATGGTAAACAAGTCTAGGGATAAGAATAATTCTTCAAATATTGGATTTAACTCTAAAATTAATAATTCTTCAAACATTGCAAACCAATAATGGACTCTATGAATATATATATATATATATATATATATATATATATATATATATATATATATATATATATATATATATATATATATATATATATATATATATATATATATATATATATATAATAATATGGACTCAATAATTAAAAGAGTCAAACAAGCATGATAAACACACAGGAAAACCCCGCTAAGCTCTTTATTTTGCCAAATCAAAGGATACAACAACATATCTGCGAAGAATTGAACCTGTAGTTTTCATCATTCTTTGTTATTATTTCCAAATCCTTTTGTCTTAAAACACATGTAAATCTACCTTAACTCTGGAGCTATCACATGCAAAGAGGAATCAAATACCTCAATATCCAAACCTTTCCTTGAGTTTTTGTAATATAGAAAAGTTAACACGTCAAGGTTTTAATCAAACTATCTAATGCATGATAGATACTAAATTACGATGGCTCTATGTCGGTCCACTATTTAAAGGAATGCCATTGGGACTCTTACATAAGTCGAAGTCATACTTGGTATTTTCACTTAAAAACAATACCCGCAAAGAGTTGGTTTCTAATGATATGGAAACAAATCTGGGGATAAGAATAATTCTTCAAATTATGACTCCAAAAGTAATAATTCTTCAAACATTGAAAACCAATAATGGACCTTGAAATATATAAGATATATATACATTTTTAATAAGAAATATACAATCACTAACCAAACGTGGAAATGTCACGTATTAACCATGAACAAAGTGAAAACTCCATTGGTTCGCCTACTTCTTAAGCCAAATCAATACAGACTACAGTAACTCTGAATAATTGAACCTTGGTGGGTTGGGTGGCAAGCCATAATCCCAGCCACTTCAGCTGAGAACCATTGGCTCGACAAAGATGAGATATTTACAGATAACTTCCTCTAAAATAAGGTATTCTAACTATAAAGAGGATTATTTTCCATTTAGTAAATGAAATTCCAAAGCTAAAGATGCTAGTTAAATATTTTTCTACTAAACTAAATACATATAATTTGGCACGCTCGAAACCTACAGGCCTCGAAATTTTGCACCCTTGTCTCTACCCTTGTGAAATCCATGAAATCTAAACATTCACGCTTTGTCAATGGATGATATCCCTAAGGATCCTCTCCTAAGGTCTCCTCTTATCCACACATGGCTCTCACTTTAATTAGAATGGGTTTGATGAGTGGATCATAGAGATTTGGTTCTTGCCCAAATAAATTTCCATTTAGGTTTAGAATGTCATAATCAAAGGTAATCTCACCACTACTTCTATGATTGAGAGTTTTATGGATTTCTATGCGAAACAGAGGATAGGGACCTAATATTCATAAATTGGCCTACTTATTTAGCACCAAAGGAATGTACTTGAATAGATGGAATTCTAACTTTAGCTTGATGCTAGTTGTCCATTGTATTAATTTTTAAGGTCCATTTACCACACTTACCTCTCCACTATTGGAAAGAAGATCCACTTCCGAGTACTCACAATAATTTTGGGAGATGCATATACAATTTTGGACCCAAAGACAATGTTCAGTGCTACTAAGATGTACATTGAGGTTCATTTAGAGGAAGGACTATCAAAGGTAATCCTCAATAATTGGAAATGTATTCAAATATAAGATTATGAACCATTGCCTTTCATGTGCAAAACCTAGCACAAGTGCAAACACTTTGCAAATAATTAAAAGAAAAATATCCCTAAGACTTAAATAACCTCCTAACAAGGAAGATAAATGGAAAGTGGTCATATCAAACTTGTACCTACCAAGTTGGCTTGTTACCTATGATAGCTCCCCTTGTCTAGATGTTGGATAATGGTGATCCCAAGTAGATAAATTTATTTTTGTGGGCTTTAGATATGTAACTTTATTATGGTAGGACTAGCATACCTAGGTAAACCTTTGATATTCCCTTCTTTTTTTATTGCGATCGCACATGGTGATAACTAAAACAACCATGGGGAAATACTAAAAACGAGGAGTAGTATACAAATTTTAGGCACTTGTAAGCCTTATCTTAGCCACATTACTAGATAATCTTCCCAAAATATGTTTGATATTTCCTCCCAATATTAGTTATTAATTAAAAATATCCATCAAACCCTATAGTAATTTCACATTCTTCTTCTCAATTCTAAATGTACAACTACCTTAAGAAGGGTGATGCTAAAAAATGAGACCAATATTATAGGAAACACTAGTGGAAAATCCTTCTCTTACTTTATTTTCATTTTCCCATACCTAACCAATGAAAGCACAATAAAACCTATTTCTATAAAATCACCAATAATAATTTTGAGGGTTTGACTAATATCCCTTTAGTTAGTGTGTGCACAGTAGCCTATATTCTAAAGTGATTTCCTTACAATCATAATCAACTAGGTGTATTTTCTCTGAAAAAAATCTGCATGGATAGATGTCCCATTTATGGCCAAGTTCCACCAAAATCGTTCCTTGTACCTACCTAGTACCTACATTACATTTATTTTGTTGAAACGTCAACAATAAATTTGTGTCTAATTTAGTTTTCCCTTAATTAAACTAGACAATAAAGTGTAATATTATCTCATAATCACTTGTAATAGTTAACTTAGTGTGATAAACTCAGTTAGATCATGAATTTCGAGTTGAGGGTGGTTGGTGAGGCATGCAAAGTGATTCTATTAGTGATGGAGTTTGAGTTCCAGCTGGTGCATTATTTTAATGCATGAGAAATTAGTTAACTCATTTTATTGAGTTAAAATCAGTTGAACTAGTTGTAACTATTTGTTGCACTCGACGTGAGAGATGAAGTGAATTAAATCAAATTTATTTCGCATGCAATGATCTGCAATGCAACAACTGATTTACTATTAATAGCTACATGCATGTCAGTTCCAGTGGAGACCCAGTTGAAAGAAAGGTTAAAGTGATGTTAACTATCAGTTGTGTTATCACTCGGATTGAACCCCAAGGCTAAGAAGGAAATCCCGAGGTAACCTCAAACCAAACTTTATACTTGGTATCTAACCCTACCAAGTCAGAGAGGGATATCTCGATAGAATAATAGCCAAGAGAGCTAGATGAAAAGTATTTTAGGCTAGGTAAGGAGTACAGGGGGTTTGATTTTGACTGTGTAGGGTTTACTAGATGAGGAGGAGCCAAACAGTTAGGGCAAGGAGATTAGGTCAAAATCTGCAGGGGTTTCAAGGGGAAAGGTAGGTAGAAGGTTTTAGACATTAAAATATAATTTATTTAGGTGAAGAGACTAGTGAGGATCTAGGGAAAGCATCTGAAATGTATTTTCCCTAAACTGAAGAGAATGAACACATTATACTAAATTTCCCAAAATAGAGCATAAATACATATGGATTCTGCCTTTCAAGCTTGAAATATAGTATATTATAAACATGAAATGGTTTATGAATTAAAAATACATTCAAACAAATTGATAACAGAGAGGGAAATATGTCTAAAACTCATACCACATGGATCCCAATAAAATAGCTGGAAATTTCTATTAATGTCCAAGCCAAACTGATATACAAAGATGTCTCTTGATATGTCAAAGCTCTAAGTGAGTCCAACCATTATAATGAATGAGAGAATACATAAAATAGGCTTCAAAAACACTATCCCTAGCCTTAGGGAGTTGAATCCAGGAGAGGAGGATCTATTTCACCTACTCCCAAACAGAATTTGAAGACTAGAAAAACTCAACAATTTGCCTCTAGAAGAGAGGAAATTGATTCATTTGACCTCCTAGGAGACTTATCTGATTCATATACCCTAGATAAAAGTTAAAAATGATATTTAAATCCATATTGACTATTTACATTAGTAATTTTCCCATTTTCCCAATCAGAAAGTCTAAAATGCTGAAAACAGTGAAAATTGCCAATTCCTTGGTAAACGTGCAGTGCCATGACAGGAAAAATGACCTTTCTTGCAGCCCACTTTCGAAGGCCTTCCCAATGTTAAAATGAGATCAATGAAATATCATTGGAAATATCCCTGAGTCTAGTTTCCAAATATACCTTCAGTTTCCAAGTTGGTGTCCATCTTCCCTGTCAAAAACCTGTTCTCCCAAGATTGGTAAAAGCGCAGCGCCAGGGTAAAAAAGAGGGCAGAAACATGATTTTTTGGTTGTTTTTTTTCCTTTTTGAGGGACCAGTTCTACTAAAAATATCCTAAAATGTGCTAACGTTGATGTACTCACCATTATGAACATGCGGATGCTAACCATTTTCCATTTGGATGTCCCAAAAAAGAGCGTTGCGCTAGTGGCATTGCGCGTTTAGCCAATTTTCTGTCTGCTAAACTGTCAAAAAATAAAAAATTTCACAAGGTGTGCCAAAATTGGAATTTTCTTGCTGATCAAGGGTTGGAGGCCTGGAGGGAAACCTTAAAATGAATGTTCAACTTATCCTTTTCCTTTGACTCATTCAAAGTCTGAATCTTTGCATGGGCTTGTTTGAGCTTGGCCCTTCCAATGTTGTTTCTGATGGCATAGTGTTTTGCCATCTTCCTCTGAATATCAATGTATTTATTTACCTTCTCTAGTAGGCCCTATAGATGTAAATTTTCTCTCTCAAGCCAAGACTCTCTGTCTCTGCTAATATTTATGGAAAGAAGTTAAATTGGAGTAAGTTGCTCTGCCAATTCAGCCTCTTTCTTCCTTTCCCGATCTAAAGCCTTCTTTAGCCTAATTTTCCTTGGTCTCTATCTTGGAAACTGGTATTCCTCATCATTACTATCATCAAATCGCCCAAAGTCTCCTCCAGCAAGGCCTTGTCCTTTCGTACCTCTCTCTGATCTGTTATTGTTTTGACTTCACTGATGGTTTTCTTAGTCTTCAGCTGCTGATTTTCTAGCTCAAGAAATTAAATCATGTATTATTCTCTACCAAGATTATCTTGAATCTCACTAATCTTGGCCTCCTTGCCTCTTATCAATGAATTGGTGATTCTAACCTCATCCTCATCATCAAGTTCAATCAACTGAAACTCTTGGTTAGTTTCATGTTTGTCCTTCTGCTCAACAATGGTAGGATCTGTAGCCTTTTAATTGTCCTTCTCCACCTATTTTGTTGATGAATAAGGCATGGCCCCTTTCAAAACATGTGAAGAAAACACATGCCTTTGGCCTCTCTGATATGTCAAGGGAAATCGTTGAATATCAGTCATTTTAGTGCAAGTTGCCTCAATGTCCCTTTCATTTCTTGATGCTCTGGTATCATGATGTGATGGTGAAGGGTTATAGAAAGGTGATGAGGTAGGATCAACATGAGGTGAATGGATGTGAGTTGGTGATGATGTATGAACAACAGGATGTGATGGAGAATTGGATATGGGAGGATGAGATGATAAAGGAATATCCTGCTCATGATGATTGAGTGGAGTAGTGAGAACCTCATTTGCAATGAATGAATCCCATGAAATATTTTTCTACTGAAGCTGATGCATGACCACCATCTTGATGAGTGAATGAGGAAAAATAATCTGCATTTGACTATTTTGATCCTTCTTTTGCACAATATAGGCCATCTTGTCAATGTTTCGGAAAACATAGTAAGGTAAGTGTAGCATTCTAACTCTAGTGAAATGCATGAGTTGGATGTGGTATGAGTAGAGTCGGTTAAACCTCCCCTCACAAGTGAAATACTTCATTATTATTTTCATCATAGGGGCATACTAGTAAAGGAGATGAGAGAAAGGTAAAATTGATTTCTTGTCATCCTTATGCCTATGATTAAGGTATGGTTCATAATAGCTCATATCGAAATTTTCTTGTTTAAGCCACCTCTCTCCCACACTAGGGATACCTGTAGCAACTTCAATGGCATTGGTGGACATATCAAAGGTAACTCCAACAAGAATGACCTATTTTCCATGTAAATTAGTGATGAATAGTCTTATTAATTCCCGGTGATTTTGGACTCGTTGCACTCTCTCACAAAACTCAAAGCAGCCCACATGCTTAAAGAAAGACATAGTGAGAGGAGAGGACATAAGTTCTCTTATAGTGATGGCTTCGAACCTATTTATTTTCCCTACCTTATGTTCATTTTTTCTTGGCATTTATGCCCCAACAATGCCACTAACTTCTTCTTTTCACATCTCTAAACTTTGACTTATGAAACCCTAGGGTACAAGTGAAATGAGATGAGGGAAAGGGGATGAGATGGATAGCTTTAAAGGTGAAAGGAATGAGTGTAGGGAATGACTCAAGGGGAAAACTAAATCAATGAAAACCCTAAATTAATGAAATTACCCTATCTATGACTGATATTCTGTTTAGGAGGATGAAACAAGTGTATAGAGCATGATCACAAACTAAAATTAGGGTTTCATTTAGGGTTCCACTTAAATTCATTAAAGAGTGACCAAATAGCTTAGAAACAAGGCTTATGATATGTACTTACTGCTTAGAACTGCTTGGAGGATTATAGGAGAAATTTGAAGTAGTTTTGAACTTGTTTGAATGGCTTGAACACTCATCAAAGCTCACTTTCTAGGCAGGCAGTGCCATTGTGTGAGGGTGCAACGCTTTTCAAAACGTGCAGTGCCTCTGTCTGAGCATGCAACACCTTCACAAATAACATTGTCTCCTCCTGGAAAGGGCGCAGCGCCAGTCTTCTGAACGCGCAGCACCAAGAAACTTAGCACAATTTCTCCCAAAAAATAAAAAACCCTTCTCTTGCTAAATAATTCTGATAATTACGAAGTAAACCATGGCTCTTTTGAAATTTTTGATAGGATTTATAGGCATGTTGATTCAATTTAACTTGAAAAACCCACTTTCTAATGTTTTATGTCTTTTTCCTTTTATCACTGATACTCTTTGACACTTTTTACATTGCAGGTTGCTGAAGTGATGGAGTTGGCTTTTTCATTTGCTCGTTGAGGCTTGAAATAATGGCTTTGACAAATTTTGATTACATTTATTACATATTATAACATAAAATTACAATTGGAGAAATTTAAATAAATTACATAGGTGTTTTTTTATCAAAAAGACATTTTGATAAAAAGTCCTGAAACTCAAAATACAATCTTTAGAACAGAATGAATAAATCATGATGATCATAATCAATCCCTCTCATATATGTGCTGACCTCATCAGAATCAAGGAATGACCTTGAAAAACACAAAACACTAATGACCTAATTAGACTACTTTTGACCTGACTTTGAATGAGATTTTGACTTAAAAACTTTCAAGTGAAAAGAGAGTTTCCATAAGTGCTATTATGATGAAGGGGACCTGGGAATGAGTCAGAAATATGAATCTTGGAGAGAGTGGAGTTTATTGACAAGGAAAACCAACAGCAGAACAATTTTTAAGTCATGACCTAATGGAATGATGAAACATTTATTCAGTATGAGACACCTAAGATGCACATGCAAATGTTTTTTGATCCCTGGTGGAAGTATGAAAAAAATGACACTAACATTGGCCTTATCTACGATGGAAGCTCCTTGGAGGTGTCAAGAACACCATAGACCAAGTGCCTAACCATTGGGTATATACGATCAAATAATCTAAAAAACTGCAGATTTATTAAATTGACTCAAAAACCATAACTGACTCAAAACTAACTCTAACACTAACAAGATTGACTCAAAAATTTGAAAAAAATAGAAAATAAACAAGTTTTATAGCCTTCACTTTGTGCCCCAAGCCTATATTACCTTCTGCCTCAAACCTTGTAGAAAATATAAACTGGTATTTACAATGGAAGTGAAACATTCTCTCAGAAGTTGCATAAAAAAAAACAATGTTTCAGGAGCCTACCATTGACTGGTCCGCCTAAACATTCTCCTCCATTCATTTCTTTCAGCAAGTAGGAATTCTGTCCTTGATAAGCCAAGATCTTGTAGGGTCCCTTCCAAAGTTTTTTAGACTTCTTTTGCTTATGTTTATCTTCATTTCTTGCAGCCCATCTTAGCACTACATCCTCCAGCTGAAATTTGTCTGCTTTGGTTTTCCGATCATAAATCTTCTTAATTCTCTCTTAAAGCTTAGAAGAAGTATGAGAAAATTCCTTCCTTTTTTACTGAAGATGAATCATTTGATTCATTCGGTGTTTTATATCATCTTCCTCACTATCTTCTTCCTGCAATAACCTCATAACCGGGACTACAAGTGATGTAGGAAACACTGTATTTGTACCATAAACCAATTGAAAAGGTGACATACCTATATATTTCTTAGTGCTCACTCAATCTGCCCACAAAGAATTGGTAAGCTTTCGGTGCCAATTTTCTTGTTCTCCTCCAACATTTTCTTAATGATATTCACTAAATATTTACTAGATGAATCAGCTAATCCATTGCCCTATGGATAATATGCGGTGGAATGGCCCAATCTGATATTATACTTCTAAAAAAACTCAATCATCTTCTTTGACTTAAATGCTACAACATTATTTGTAATAATATTGTGAGGACAACCAAAGCGAGACAAAATATTGGATTCTAATAATTGAATGATTACCATGTCCATAGCTTGCCTTGTAGGAATAGCCTTGATCAACTTAGTGAAGTAGTTGGTAGCTGGTAGGATCCATCTGTGTTGTGCAGATGATGTGGTATGAATTTCCCCAATAAAATCAAGTCCCCACTGTTGAAAAGGATCATTTAGTACAATAGGCTTCAGCGAAAGAGGAAGGAGCTTCCTTTTTCCCTGAAAAAACTAACATTCATGACAATTTCTGACTGTTTTGTACAAATCATAAAATAAAGTTGGCCAATAATACCCTGCTCTCAACACTTTGTTAGTTGTTTTTTTCCAAAAAATATGACCTCCACAATCTCCCCTATGAAAGTCTTCCATTACCTGTTTAGTTTCATCTTCAACCAGACAATTCAAAAGAACACCTCCCGGATCTTTCCAATAAAGGGCACTTTCTAGAACATAGTATTTAGTAGATTTTAATTTCAAAGACCTACCTTGACTTTTTGACATTCCAGCAGGAGGATTTAAGTGTTGAAGAACATATACTATATCAGAATACCATGGTGAAGTAAGAAACATTTCTGATACATGTATTAAAGCACCATCTTCATCATCTTCTGAGATTGCTACAAGAAGGTTTATATCTAAAGCACGCAAGTTGGATTCAGCCATTAGCTTGGCTAACCCTTGCCCCTTGATCAGTTTGGTAGGCCTAATCTCAAGATAATATTCTAACGTAGATATTATACACCTACCTCTTCGACCTTCAGGATCAGTCTGTGTGAGAATATCTTTTACCGCTGCATTTGGAACATAGGCTATGGTATGCGAATGTAGAATATAGATCCAGAAATCATTCAAGGTTGTGATTAGGGATAAGTCTTGTTTCTCAATAATTATATAGAAACGATAAACATCTATAATGGCTTGACTGAAGAAAGAAATAGCTTGTTCAACCTAATCTCTCTTTTGCATCAAAACTGCAGCCAAGGTATGCTCGGATGCAAATGAAAATATTATGAAATCACTAGTATAATCTAGACTAACCAAAATAGGGGTTGTGCTTAAAGCATGCTTTACTAGGCTGAAAGACTTCATAGCATCAACGGTCCATTTTACATTGTTGTCCTTCTTCAACATATTAGTCATTTCTCTTAAATGCTCAGCTAAATTTGGAACAAATCTGCATAGAAAGTTCATCTTACCATTGAAAGCTTGTATCTCATTTTTGTTCCGTGAAAAGTCTATCTTCTGAATGGCTTCGACTCTGGAAGGATCAATGTGAATACCATCTTTGGAAATTATGTGACCAAGTAGTTTACCTTCATCCATGGCAAAAAGACTCTTCTTCAGATTTAAGGAAATCCCGAACTCCCTCCATTTCTGAAAAAATAATCCTCAAATGATACAAATGTTTATCATCAAAACCAAAAAACACTATCAAATCATCTAGATACACTAGTAAGAAAACATCATTTTCATTAGCAAAGGTTATATCCATCACCTGTTGAAAATTATCCCTTGAATTCTTGAGTCTGAATTGCATTTTAACATACTAAAAGGTTCCCCAAAGTGCTGTGAAAGAAATCTTACCTTAGTCTTCTTCATGTACCAAAATCTGATTATAACCTAAATATCTGTCAAGTAGTGACATTCGTGATGCTCCAAATACCCTTTGCAGAACATGATCCATCTTAGGAAGGGGGTAACTATCCTTTAAAGATAATTTATTCAAATTCCATAAATCTATGAATATCCTTATCTCTCTGGTCTTTTTCCTTATCGGCACCAAATTTTAAATCCAATTAGAAAACCTAATTGGCACAATGATACCTAATTTGTACAATCAATTTACCTCTTTCTTGATAGATGGCAACAATCTTGGGTTTATCCTTTTGAACATCTGCCTGAAGGGTTTTTGATCTAGCTTGATGGGAACAGTGTGCTGAATAATATTCTTATCATAAAATTTCAAATCTACGTAATCCCATGCAAAAATATCAGAAAATTCAGACAACAATTTAATGTACTTACCTTTCACCTCGGGGGACAATGTCTTAGACAACTTAACCATCTTGAGCTTCTCTATTGTTCCAATGTTCAAATCTTTCACACCTTTTTATGTAGGAGCCAATGTTGGTCTCTTGACCACATAATCTTGATTGAATAGATCTTCCAAAGGTATCATACCTCTAGGAATAACATTATCTTTCAGCTGCATAACATTCATATGATTGGCTTCTATGTCTTGATCATCAACATCACATACATCATCAATAAAAGAATATTTGAATTTTCCTTTATTCTTTAAGAAATTATTAATTTATTTTTCATCCCATAAATCTTTCTAGTATCTTAGATTATTTGGAACACTAGGTCTATGTTTGACAAGAATTCCAAATTTATTATTGGAATTCATTGTAGTTTTTAGATTACTTGCCACCATAGCAAGAGAATCTGCAATGATGTTATGACTTCTTGGCACTGATGTTAATGTATACTTAGGAAAAAATTTTAATACATCCAAGACTACATTTCTATAGGCTCTCATCCATAGATTCTTTTCTTGATACTCTCCTTTCACCTGCTTTATGAGAAGCTCAGAATCACCATAAACAGAAACTCATTTTGCACCAAGTTTCTTCAGAATTTTAAGACCTATAATCAATGCTTCATACTCTGCTTCATTATTCGAATAGTTAAAAGCCAATTTATAAGAGCATTCTCTAAAATTTCTTGGTATTCCACCAAATTTACAGACAGGACTTTAGATCCAAATACCAACACCTGCACCTTCCTTACCCAAAGCACCATCGAAATTCATTCCCCACAAGCCTTCTTAATCTTCTAGATGCTGAAACTCGACTTTTGGTTTTGTTTTACTTGAGCCAGTCACCTAATTTTGCTGTTATGTACTTATTTTTTGTTTTTCAAGAGGTTCCTCAGAGGACGGTACCAATGAAGAAGGCATCATTTCTTTCTCTTTATCTAGATTTTCTCCAAAACTTTCTGAAAATTCTGGAACATCTTCTGCTATTACTAACTGATTATTTACATCATCCAAATCACCATCATTGTAAAAAATGAAGTATTTCAAATATGTATGTACAACCTATATTGGATGATTGATAGGCTTCTCCTTACTAATTATCATATATTTCATTTTCATTTCCCAGTACAATTTCCACAATTGCCGGAAAACAAGAATAATAGCATAGGAAAAGTCCAGTTGTAAAGTACCTTTGAGTTTGGCTCCCCATGATCTCGACAGTACCATGCCGAAATGAGGTGGTATATCAACCACCACCACATCCATCAAAACATTCTTGGCCAGGATTTGATCCAAAGAAACCACTAAGTCTTTAATGACACCAATACATCTAACTCTATCACAATCAAATGAATACAAATCATGATAAGGTCGAGTGATATCCATGCCCATCTATTCCATAATAGCCATAGGCATCAGATTGTGAGAAGCACTGGAATCAAGCATAGCATTGTGAAGTATGTATTCATGTAGTCTTAGGCTTAAATAAAAAGGAGGAACTTAACTTTATCCTAATTTAACATCTATAGCTGGACCGAGAATGAGTTCAGGGTGGTCATCTTCAACATTAACCATATCGGACAAAGGATCAACTAGCAACATTTTAGACTCTTGATATCTATAATGACTATTCTTTACTAACTATGTCAAAGGAATGGACACTTTCAATTTAACTATTTCATTTTCTAAATTAAAGGTTGTGACTTTATCTAGCTCTTTGACATCAATATCTCTTCTATCATTTTTATCCCTTGTCACAATCTCCTTTTTCTGAGTGTCTTTCTCTTTAGTAGCTGAGCTTGTTGATGGCTGATTGATGTTACTATGATTCTGATCTTCATGTTCTTTACCCTTTCTATGATTATTATGAAGATCATTCTTTGACTGCTCTTTCCTTTTTTGAATTGTATTGATAGGTACATCTCTGCTCCCTTGAGAATATTGTTTCTACTGTGAACTCAAAGCATTCATATATCCACATTGTTAATCATCTGATTCTATTTCCAAATCATCATTATTTGCCAAGATATAGTCTTCATCTTTTGGAGAATCCAGATTTTCAGTATACTCATCTTCAGTCAGGAACATGGGCAAGCCATCTTCTGTAAATAAATGATTTGTTTTAACCACAATATCTTCATATTCCTCTTCTTCCACTCCTTGAACATATTTCTGCTGCAACGAGGTCCAAATCTACTATTTTTGTTGTGCTGTTTGGTCAGGTGCTTTCTGCTCTCTTTGCTTGATTCTAAACTGATGCTGTTGCTACCCTCTGAAATTTGGATTCCGTATCTGTGGCTCAGGTCTATCTAAGATAGATAGTCAGTCAACCATTCTCTCCACAGTTCAGAGTAATGAATCCATTTTTTCTTCAGAAGTGGAGGTCTCCCCTTTGATAGTCACCCTCTTTTCTAATCTCACCCTTGCTCTCTTGGCCAACAAATTCGATTCCAAACTTGAAAAATTATTCTGCATGTCTGCTAAAGTTGTAGGATAACGTTCACGCAATTGATATGCCATATCAACATCAAATCCATTTGGGAATTTGACCAAAACCATACCCTCTGGTGGTTTCATATGTGCAGGAAGAGCATTGTATACTGCACTAAATCTCACACAATAATCCTGAACGGACTCACCAACATTCCTTTTGATGTTTTCATATTCGAACAAGATTTGAAGGGGATTATTCTTTACTTCCCACATTTCTACAAATTGACGATGTAAAAATTATAAGGTATCAATAGTGGTTGTCGGTAGAGCTCTAAAATATTTTCTAACTTTCCCTCCCAGGCTTCCTGCAAATGGCCTTATCTTCACATCCTCTATATCAATTTCATGAAGGTCAAAGAAGTCATTCATCTTCTCTACATGCTTTTGAGCTGTTATAGACTGAGTATCATCAAACAAAGGGATTTTGGTTTGGTCATCTATGGGCATTTGACTCGGATTTTGAGGGAGAATAAGGGGGGCATATCTTGAAGCCATGAATAGAGGTGGAGGTGGAGGATTAACAACAGGTTTAATCACAGGGATTTGGATGCCTGATGTGATCAAAGGAAGACTTATCACTGACTAAATAGTGTGAACAACGGATGAGGAAGAAGGAGAGGGAAAAGGGATATTCTGAGTAATAGTAGATGAATTGATGGAAGAAGAAGCTGAGATCTGAGGTCTACTTTCTAGCCAAGTACTTACTTGTGAAGAGTAGTTCTGCAAATCCTTAAGAGATTGTAAAAATTATGTTGATGTTTGAGACCTTGATTGAAACCCTAATTGAGAGTGTGAAAACTGATCTTCAATAGGACTATGGAAGGAAATGGAGGAATCAACAACTGTCTCGTCAATCCAACTCAAATATTTACTTCAGAATAAACTTTGCTCAAAATTTATATCAAATTCAATATCTTGCAAGTTTTTTAACCCTTCAGGAAATGAATGAACTCTGGGGATGGAACTTCCTTCTGATTGATTTCCGACTAAACTAGATGTCTCAACTAAAACTTTACCTTTTCTTCCAATGTTTTGAGGATCACTAAGAATAGTAGGAGGATTTGGATCGGGGTTGGATCTAGTATATCTTTGGGAATCTAGTATGTTGAATTTCAACACCAATTATGCACTTTACAAATTTTTCAATTCAACCTTTGAATAAATTCTAAACTTATCATCCAAAATTTAAGAATTTCAATGAAAATTTATTGCTGGGGTTGATCTTATCTTACTTTTTCTTTACCTAGTGGAGTCGCCAAAATGTTATCACTCGGATTGAACCTCAAGGCTAAGAAGGAAATCTTGAGGTAACCTCAAACCAAACTTTACACTTGGTATCTATCCCTACCAAGTCAGAGAGGGATCTCTCGATAGAATCACAACCAAGAGAGCTAGATGAAAAATATTTTAGGCTAGCTAAGGAGTACAGGGGGTTTGATTTTGATTTTGTAGGATTTTCTGGATCAGGAGGAGCCAAACAGCTACGGCAAGGATATTACGTTTTGTAGGGGTTTCAAGGGGCAAGGTAGGTAGAATGTTTTAGACATTAAAATATAATTGTGTGAGGTGAAGAGACTTGTGAGGAGATATGGAAAGCATATGAAATTTATTTTCCCTAAACTAAAGAGAATTAACAAATTATATTAAATTTCCCAAAATAGAGCATAAATACATATGGATTATGCCTTTCAAATTTTAAATCTAGTATATTATAGACATGAAATGGTAAATACATTCAAAAAATTGATAACGGAGACGAAACTATGTTTGAAACCTTCTACCTTCTTTGCACATTTTAACCTAATCTCCTTGAACTAGCTGTTTGGGTCCTCCTGATCCAGCAAATGCTACACAATAAAAATCAAACCCCCTGTACTCCTTATCTAGCCTAAAATATTTTTCATCCAGCTCTCTTGGTTGTGATTCTATCGAGAGATCCCTCTCTAACTTGGTAGGGCTAGATACCAAGTCTAATGTTTGGTTTGAGGTTACCTCGGGATTTCCTTCTCAGCCTTGGGGTTCAATCCGAGTGATAAAAAGTTGTATCATTAGTAGGCTACCCGCATGAAGTAAGACAACCATAATATTTCCCATAATGATTTTGCAGTTTTGGAAGGTTGAGTTTCCTAAAGAATAGGCATTGCATTCCACATGAATTACCCAAGCAAGTTAGGCTCATTAGAGGCAGGAAATGGCTAAGTGTTGGTCGATTTTCTCTAGATCAGTGTGAGATAGTTGTGAGATTGCAAGAGACTCTTGTGGGAAGAGTGCATTGTAATTGTTTCATGATTCTTTGGTGAATATATAATAGAATATAGAGGGGTTTTGAGCAGTAAGATTTCCTTGGGAAAATATATGTGTTGTGGTTTTATTTGCTTCTTTTTTTACTTGTTGTTATTGGCGATCGTGTTTATTTTCCGCAATTGATTTGTAGATGGATTCCATACCTTGCTTTAGTAGATCGCATGATCAGATTGAATCCATTGATATATATATTGTTGGTATAATTTCCACATGGTATCAGAGCAGAGGAACTCACTATAGTGGAGAAGAAATTGAGTTTTTTACTGAATAGCATTCGAATTTTCAGAAGTATTCTTTGGTGCGATAGGCACATAAGGATCAAGATGGATTTCAATGGATTTATATTGGAGTATTCACCTGAGGGAAGTTCCAATTATACTGCATGGAAAGAAAATATGGAGGGAGTTCTGGAGGAAACCAAGTTGAAATAATTCATTGACAATGACATTTCTAAAATCGCAACAGGAGATGTCGCTCTTCTTGATGCTTCGCAAAAGAAGGTTGCAAAGGTGAGGAGGATCTTATTGGACGGAGCGCGAGACCACATTGTCTCAAGTCTCCATGGAAAAGTGACTCCATATGAAATGTGGAAGACTTTGACGGATCTGCTTTAGAGTAGTAGTGACCACAGAAAATTGGCACTGCAGGACAAGATCAGGAAAATCAAAATAGAGAAAGGCAACACTATTCTGAAATATTTAGCCAAGTTTGTCCAATGTCGAGATGACCTTTGGAGAGTTAGAATTATTGTCGTGTATGATGAATCGGTGAGCCTAGCTCTTCTAGGCCTTCCCAAGAGTTGGTATAGTTATCACGACTTTATCAATGGGTGGGAGAAGCTGCCATATTGGGAATGACTTTGGTCGAATTTGGTGGAAGAAGAATTCAGGCAGAATACTAGGGATGGATCTTCATCTAATACAAATGATGAAAAAAATTGTGCCTTGGCTGGTAAAGAAAAGAAGGGGAAGGGAAATAAATCCTATTCCAAATATGAGATTGGAAAAGAAGGCAAGAAATGCGACATGTCTAGAGTGAAGTGTTTTCACTGTCACGAGAATGGACATTATGCCACTAATTATCCAAAAAATAAGAAGAACGAGAAGGCTTCAAGATTTTCATTTTGTGAGGATTTGGCATCATAATTTGAGTTGGAATTATAACTCTTAGCATGCATGGTTTCAAGTGGGATGGGATCAATGTGGTACTTGAATAGTGATTCTTATTTACACATGACGGGAGACAAAGAACTTTTCAGTAGTTTGGAGGAGAAGGACATCCAGATGCATATCGAAATGGGTGATGATGGGAGGTACAGTGCTACTGGGATTGGAACAGTTACCCTCGAGAGATAGTCAGGTAAACCCTTCTTATTAAAATATGTAATGCATGTACTAGGCTTGAATTTTTTTTTTTGTTTTAGTCGCAATGTTGGAGGATAGATGTTATGAAGTAGTTTTTAGTGAAGGGAAATCTTTCCTTCAACACAAAGCCATAGGACAAGCCAAGAATATTAGGATTCACGTGGAGAATATGTAAAAACTTGATGTAGATGGTTGCGCATCATTGATGGGTAAGGCAGACAAAGTGGTGAGACGAGATGAGGGTGAGTTATGACAGAGGATATTGGGCCATCTACAACACTATGCCTTGAAGCTCATGAAACATATTTATATGGGGCTTCAAAAGGGTACTCTTGCACAAATAAACACATGCAAGGGATGTAACATGGGGAAGTATGCAAAGGAAAATTTTTACGAGAAGGAGAACTGAGCAGTGGAAATCCTTGAGAGCCTTCACTCAAACGCGTGTGGACCATTCTATACAGCTTCAAAAACAAAGCACAAGTATTATGTGATATGTGTTGATGCTTTTTATAGAAATTTTTGGATCTACTTCAGGTAGAAAAAAATATCAAACATTCTCAAAATTTTGTGAGTTCAAAGCACTAGTGGAGAAAGATACGAGGAAGCATTGAAGGCTGTTAAGAGAAACAATTTTGGTGAGTTCATCTCGAATGAATTCTAGAATTTCTGTAGAAAAGAAGGAATTCAGAGAGATTTGATTGTGCCTCATAACCCATAATAGAATGGGGTCACAGAAAGAAATAACAAAACACTTGTGGCTTTTGCACGATGTAATATTCCTTTTGAGGAAAATCAACAATATTCACACCAAAAACGCATTTTTCAGATACTTATGCTATAATAATGCGAAAAAAAACTTGGATCCATTATTTTATGTATTATATCCCTCAAATATAGAAGGGGATCATAAAAAAATGACTCTAGCTATGTTAAACAGATCTCCCAAGCCCAATATAGTCTAAAAATGCCCAAACCCCATGACTTATACAACAAATAATTTCTGAAGCATAAGATAGCATAGTTTCATGATGGTTTCTACTACAGAAAAATGGAAACCAATATATTAGATGATATATTACTCAAATATCTGAGAAAATGGAGATATAGTCTCTATTACACAATCTTGAGATAACCTGGCAAGGGTTTCTTGAAAGCATGAGGTACAAAAAGTAGATCTACAGATATATGAATGAAAATCATGCTTTATGACTACAAATATACATACTTGTGGTTGGAAAATACAAGAAATTACTAAAATTACTCCTTGCTAGCTTCTGAGAGAAAGATTGATCCTTTCCCTAAGAAACTAGCTCACAAATAGGCGTTTTAACCCTACCACTTCAACACCATGAAAAAAAACGTAGTTTCTCCAAGGGACTGCATTATAGATGTAGGTGGTTTCTTGACCCAATGTCTAATAATGGAAATATATCCTAGTATACTCCTCTCAGATCGCTTCACGAAACTCTCTAAGAAAGAGTGTGGAATTCTTGCATAAGAATACCTTGCACAAAACAGTGTAGCAAACCTAGCTAAACAACTGAAGTATGCAAGAAGTCATAAGAATCAATCATAAATAATATTATAAATGCCTCTCATGGCTTCCATCCCTTCCCTTTTATTCTTTTTGACCCTCCCCATCTTTGGCACCACTCATTTATGAGGTTACTTTCTTGCAAAGACTCCTCCTCCAAAACTGCGTTGTTCCCACTAGCTCCACTCTCTCTTTTAGCAGCACTATTGATTTGGTCAACCTGGATCTATTCCACATGAATTTCTCCCTCTCACACCCAAGGTGACTTTATTTTTCCTATCTAAACTGATCCACATTCCCATTGGAAGTGTCTTATTCCTACTAAGGGTCTCCCTACCCCATTTATTCTTCTAGGCTGAAAAATAGAGCAACATATAATATTCCAACTAGAAATAAGCTAATTTGGAATATTAAAGTCCTCCCCTACCAGAATTATCTTGTTCTCAAGCAACAATAAAGAAGGATGTTGAAAAATATTCCCTCCTTCCTAAGTGGCATCCTCATCAGGAAGCTTCCTCTATCGAATCAGATATTCTTTGATAACTCTACTCCTTAGTTCCCTATGGTTGCAAAAATAGATGGCCTTCATTTTCAATAGGTGGGATACCATATTGGAAACCACATGCTGTCCAATGGCCTTCTTGAGGCATGAGACATGAAAAATGTTATGGATCTTGCTCCCCTTAGGGAGCTCCAATTCATATGCTACTTCCCCAACACGAAGGATCACCTTGTATGGCCCATAGAATCGAGGTTTGAGCTTCTCAACTCCCTTATCCTTGAGTGTAGACTGTCAATAAGGCTAAAGATGAAGATATACCAAGTCATCTATCTCAAATTGTCTCTCTATCCGACCACGGTCTAGATATATTTTTTGTTGGTTTTGTGCTGTAGTAATGTTGTCCTTGAGGGCTCAGAGTATATCCTGACTCTCTTGAATCCATTCCATTTCTCTAGGAGATTTTCTTTCCCCAAAAATCACGTCCGCAAATGAAAGTGCATCATACCCATAAAGAGCTTGAAATGGGGTCATGCCAATGGACATATGAAAAGTTGTGTTGTAACAATATTGCCCCAAATGGAGCCAACGTAGCCATGCTCTCTGTTGGCCTGAAACATAATTTCTCAAGTAGTCTTCCAACCACTTGTTAAATATTTTACTTTTTCCATGGGTTTGTGGGTGATAGATATTACTCGAGGTCAATTCAGTACCCACTAACTGAAAAATTTCTTTCCAAAAGCCACCCATGAAGCAGCTCTCCCGATCACTGACTATGGTCTTTGGGAAACCATGGAGTATAAACACATCCCTGAAGAACAACTCAGCTACCAGTGAAGTAGTATATCATGAAGAAATATCAAATAAATATGAATAATTTGTTATTCGATAAACAACTACAAATATACAATCCTTACCCTGAACTGTAGGTAGACCGGTGATGAATTCCATGGAAATACTCTCCCATTTTCCATCCAGAATAGGGAGTGGTTGCAATAATCCTACAGGATGGTTGTATTCTCCTTTTTTTTTTTGGAAAACTACACTCCTTGATGTGTTGTAGTACATCCTCCTTCAGACCCTTCCATGAGAATATCTCACGAATAGCCTGATAAGTCTTGGTGAACCCTTGATGCCCTGTAAGTGGGGAATCATGTGATTCCTACAAAATATTCTCCTTGAGCTTAGAATCTCTAGTCAAGAAGACCTGATCTCAGTAATATATGACCTCATTCATCACTTTATTCCTCTCATCATCCATCATTCCTTCTAGGATCTCACATGAAAAGTTGTCTTTGGAGTATTCCACTAACAACTAAGCCTTCCAATCTGCATCTATGCCACTTAAGGATAGCATTTCTAGCATCCTGGATAGAGAATATGCCACCACATTACTCTTCCCTTTGAAATACTCTATGTCAAATTCATATGCTTGGATCTTACTTACCCATTTTTTCTACCTCTCCTGAAGCTTCTTCTGCTCAAGAAAGAACCGGAGACTATTATGATTAGTCTTCACTCAAAATTTATTCCCCACCAAATATTTTCGGAACTTGGCTGAAGCATGCATAATAGCCAACATCTCTTTATCATATATGGGATATAACCTCTCATGTGGCGGTAACTTCCAGCTCTCAAAAGATATAGGGTTTCTCCCTTGCATCAATACTTCTCCAATGCCTTCCCCTGAAGCAACACATTCCAACATAAAGGTTTAAGTAAAATCAGGTAGGACCAATACCGGGTAGCTACTCATAACCTCCTTGAGCTTATCAAAAGCTCTATGTGCTGTAGGTGTCCAACTGAAGGCTCCCTTCTTTATTAGATCTGTAAGTGGTGTTTCTAGTTGAGAGAACCCTTTTACAAACTTCCAGTAATAGGTACATATGCCGACAAATCCTCAGAGTTATGTGACATTATTTGGTTCAAGCCAATCTCTAATAGCACGTATCTTCTCTTCATGGACTCTTACCCCATCCACTCCAATGATGTGGCCCATGTAAAGCATCTCTGTGAGCCCAAATTCACATTTGGAGAGCTTAGCATAGAACTGCTGCTCCCTAAGAATGTGTAATACTACCTCAATATGTTGTAAATGTTCCTCCCATATGTGGATATAAATAAGAATGTCATCAAAGAATACCAACACAAAATTCCTCAAGTGACTCGGGAAGATGTGGTTCATGCAAGATTGGAATGTTACTGGAGCATTGGTTAGCCCAAAAGGCATTACCAAAAACTCAAAATGCATAGTGACACGGGAATGTTGTCTTGGGGATATCTTGATACCTCACCCTGATTTGATGATATTCTGATCTCAAATCAATCTTGGAGAAATATTTGGATCCTCTTATTTCATCCATCAATTCATCGATCCTGGGAATTGGGTATCTATTCTTTATGGCTTCCTTGTTCAATTCTATATAATCAATGCACATTCTTAATGTGGCATCTTTCTTCTTCGCCAAGACCACTAAAGAGGCAAAAGGACTAGTGCTAGGCCAGATATTTCCTAAGGCCAAAATCTCTTGAATGGCCTTTTCAATCTCATCTCTATAGGCTTTGTGGTGCCTATAGGATGTGGTAATCACTTCCTGGATCCTTGCTTCAACTCAATATTATGTTCAAAACCTTGGTCAAGAGGTCTTCCAGGTGGAATATCCCCAAATACTGTAGAGTATCGATCCAAGATAGATTGTACATCTAGATGTACTGATGAATCCTTGCTCCCAACTTCTGAAAAACACAGTTCTACTGACCATTCTATGTCCCCTCTGCATAAATATGCTTTCATTTTGTGGGTTGAGACAATTGGAGGTGGATAGGTGCGTATGCCTTTGATTTTCTAATGCTTACCATTCCCTTTTTCTATCCATTCCATCTGTAAGGTTTCCCAATCAATGGTAACCTTCTCTAAGGTGATTAACCACTAGACACTCAATATGACATTGGTGTCTGGAATATCAACCATAAATAAGTGGTCTGTCAATGTGTAGGTTCCCATGGTGATGGTTACTGCTGGAAAATATTTTGCACACTGCATGGTTCTAGCTCCTAGAACCAAAAATGAGAAACCCTCAAATTTTTTTATGTGAATGACCCTCCTTTGTACCAGTTGTGTATCAATAAAGTTATGAGTAGCTCCGCTGTCTACCAAAAATGATACTCTTTGTCCCATAATAGTGCTCCTAAATCTTAACGTTATATAATTGGGAGTTCCTCTCAATGCTGTAAGAGCCCCTCCCATTGGAACAAAATATTTTACTGCATATTTTGTGGAAGGTACAACACTTGTCTTCTCCTCCTCATCAAAAAATATCTCAATGCAATGTGCTTTCACTGCAATGCATTGGTGGTTTGGAACCCATGGTTCTTGACAGGTGGAACAAAGTCTTTTCTTCCTTAGTTCCTTCTGATCATTGTCAAGAGGTGTTCTCCCCTGATTCTCCTTTGGGTGTGAAGAAATATTTTGCTGAAAGGGTGCTTTGGTCTTGGGCAAGACATGTTGTAAATCCCTAGCCGTCTCCATAGCTTCTTGGAGTGTAGTGGGTCTAGTGGATTTCACCCACCCATTCAATGGTTTAGCCATCCCATCAATAAACATGCATATCCTCTAGTTCATATTGAGGTCACATACCATTACGGAAAGCTTTAGAAACTCAGAAATATAAATTTCTAGATCTCCCATTTGCTTGAGCTTGGTTAGCTCAACAAAGTGAGCCTCCGGATCGCTAGGATCAAATCTCTCTATGAAACTCCTGGTGAAATATGAATATGAAGTAATACGAGAATTCCCAAGTGTAGATAACCCATGGAACCACCATTCATGAGCCTCACCCTCTAGGTGCAGCACTTCTATTTTGATAGCCTCCATTTCAAAAAATTTGTTGAGTTGGAAATAAGTATCCAACTTCTCCACCCAAGCCTTGGCTATGCACTTGGGTGATCCATCATAAGAGGGAAAGAAGAACCTTCCTAAGTTCTGTTGTAGATATAAGTCTTGCATAAACCCTCCCCTTTTATGGTGATGAAAATATCTCCTACCATCGTTGATCCGACAGAACTCCTGAAAGCTCAAATGTTCTTTGAATATTCGAGATTGAGATTCATATTCCACAAAATAATCACGAATGGTTTCTTCTATCAAGGACCTTCCTTCCCCAACTTCAATATATAGGAATTTGGGCATAGTGGATTGTTTTGAAGAAGGTTGTTCTATTTTTTTTTCCCACAAATGTGATGTGCCGGAGCTTTCTCCCTGGTGAAACCCTCTAGGGGATTCCTTCTGCCTCATCTCTTTGATATCTTTGGCAATATCCTGCACAGTATAAAGAAGGAGATTTGTAATATCCCTCTCTTCCATGCCTATATATATATTTTCCCTAGAAGCTAAGCCAAGAACAGTCCTTTGATACCACTATAATATTCATTTTCATGAAAATCAACAATATTGACACAAAAAATGCAGTTTTCAGAAAATTACACTATAATAATGAGAAACGTCACTTGGATCCATTATTTTATGTATTAAAGCCCTCAAATATAGAAGTGGATTAGAAACAAATCATTCTAGATATGTTAAACAGATCTCCCAAGCCCAATATAGTCTAAAAACACCTAAACCCCATGACTTCTACAACACAGAATTTATGAAGCATAAGACATCATAGTTTCATGAAGGTTTATACTAAAACAAAATGGAAACCAATAGATCAGATGATATATTACTCAAAGATCTGAGAAAATGGAGTTCTAGTCTCTGTTACACAATCTTGAGATAACCAGGGAAGGATTTCTTGAAAGTATGAGGTAAAAAAATTACATCTACATATATATGACTGAAAATCACGCTATATAACTACAACTCTGCATACATATGGCTATAAAATACAATAAATTACTAAAACTACTCCTTGCTAGCTTCTGGGAGAAATATTGACTCTTTCCTTAATAAACTAGCTCACAAACAAGGGTTTTAACCCTACCACTACAACACCATGAAAAATAATGCAGTTTCTCCAAGGGACTCCGCTGTAGCTATAGGTGGCTACTTGCCCCAATTTTTGATAGTGGAAATATAGCCCAGAATACTCCTCTCAAATCCCTTCACCAAGCTCTCCAAGAAAGAGGGTGGAATCCCCACATGAGAATACCTTGCACTAAACAATGCAACAAACCCAGCTAAACAACTGAAGTATGCAAGAATTCATAAGACTCAATCATAAAAAATATTCTAAATTCCTCTCATGACTTCCATCCCTTCCCTCTTATTCTTGGGGAGCCTCCTCATATTTCACCCCATTCATTTATGAGGTTACTTTCTTGCAAAGAATCCTCCTCCAAAACTGCGTTGTTCCCACTAGCTCCACTCTCTCTTTTGGAAGCATTATTGATTTGGTCAACCTGGATCTAATCCACATGAATTGATCCCTTTCACACCCAAGGTGACTTTATTTTTCCTACCTAAACTGATCCACATTCACATTGGAAGTGTTTTATTCCTACTAAAGAGATTTAAGGGTCTCCTTACCCAATTTATTCCTCTAGACTGAAAAATAGAGCAACATATTATATTCCAACTAGAAATAAGCTAATTGGGAATATTAAACACGAGTGATGTTGCATGATCACGGCCTAATATTTCATCTGTGGGCAGAGGCATGCAACAATCAATATTTTTGCAAAACTGTAGTCCTCATCGAATACTTGGCATGGGTACACCAGAGCAGGATTTTTCTCGTAAGAAACCTGATGTCTCATATTTTAAAATTTTTGGCTCATCTGTCTATTTCCATGTGACAAAATATACCAGGAAGAATCTTAAACCAACAACTGAGATTGGGATATTTCTAGGGTACAATTATACTCCCCACAACTATCGGGTGTACTTCCCAAACAGGAGGATGAATGTTGTGATATGAGATATAAAATTTGATGAGGAGAAAACCATGTGATTGTCCCTTGAGAGGGGGCTTCATTTGCATGTAGAGGAGGAACTCTTGGTTCCAAAGAATGAACCTCAAGATTTGAAACAACCACATGCAGAGGATCATGGAGTGGCAGAAAACACTCATGCTGAGCCATCCACCAGACATGGTAGAAGGCGCACCATGAAAGATGATAGACTGAGATTTGATGCAACAAAACATGTGGGAGCACCTACTTCACTTTGCAGACAGAGATAGTCTCTAGACATGTTTACTGGATACATGGCTCTCATGAGCAAGTGTATTGTGATAGAAGCATCCTCCTTTGAGGAATCAGTGCAACAACCAATTTTGGTTGACGCCATGGTTGAGGAGTATGACTCCATCATCAAGAAAAGTGCATGGGAAGTTGTCCCAAGACTATTTGGAAAATTAATGGTTGGATCTAGATGTATATTTAAGGTGAAGTAGGTAGAATATGGGAGTGTGGAGAAGTACAAGGCTAGATTTGTAGTCTGGGGATTCTCACAAGTTGAGGGGATTGATTATGAGGATACTTTCACACTGGTTGCAAGATACTCACTGATTAGACATATACTTTCACTCTCAGCACAAATGGGGTGGAAGATACATCAGATGGACGTGAAAATTCCATTTCTAAATGGATTTATTAAGGAAGAAGTGTACATAGAGTTGCCAGATGGTTTTGAGATCCTTGATAGTGAGTCGCATGTGTGGAGACTCAAGAGAGCACTATATGGGCTGAAGCAAGCACCTCCTACCTGGCACACTAGGATTGATAGCTATTTCAATGGGTTGGGCTTCACCAAAAGTGAGTAGATGCAAACTTGTACCAGATTGTGGTTGATGGTAAGCTCTTGATTACCATACTTTATGTTGATGATATACTTTTGATAGGCGATGAGCGGCTCGTAATTTCCTGCAAGGAGGATCTTGCAAGAGAGTTTGAGATGAGGGACATGGTACTCCTTCACTATTTCCTTGGTTTGGATATATGGCAGCATGATGGTGAACTATTTGTTTCTCAAGGCAAGTATGCCAAAGAGATCCTGAGTAAGTTTCACATCGAGGGTTGTAAACCCATGCAGACTCCTTTTCCAGGAAACTCGAGGAAGGAGGATGATACTTCATGTGAGGTAGTGGACACTATTATTTACAGGAAGCTTGTTGGTTGACTGATATACTTGGTGAACACCAGACCAGACATTTTCTACACAGATAACTAGGTGAGTCAAGCTATGTTTAAGCCGATAAAACTCTTTTGGATGGAGGGGAAGCATGTCTTGAGATATATTATGGGAAATACATAATATGGATTATGGTAGAGATGGACAGAGGGAGTAAAGCTTAAAGGCTTCACCGATGCAGATTGGGCATGCAGTCCATTAGACAGATAGAGCACATCAGGAGGGATCTTCAGCATACAATCGATAATATTTTCTTGGTACAGTAAGAAGTAGAAATATGTGGCACTCATTTCAGCCGAGGCAGAGTACATAGCAGAAAGTCAGGCTGTATGTGAGGTGATCTGGATGAGGAAGATTCTGGTGGGTTTGTTTGGTTCTTAGATGGATCTGATGATGATACATTTTCATAACCAGAGTTGCATTAAACTCTCAGTAAATCTGGTATTCCATGATAGGTCCAAGCACATAGACATCTCGTACCAACATCTCACAGATTGTGTCCAGAGGTGAATTATGTTACTTCAGTACATTACCATGGAAAATCAAGATGTAGATATTTTGACGAAGGTGTTCACTCGAAGAAAATTAGAATACCATAGAGGAAGGATTGGGGTAGTTGATAGTCCCTTTATTTTTGAGAGGGAGTTTTGAAAAGTCAACAAGAAATGTGTGTCTAAATGAATTTTCCCTTAATTAAATTGGACAATAAAATGTAATCTTATCTCATAATCACTTGTAATAATTAACTGAGTGTGATAAACTCAGTTAGCTCATGAATTTTGAGTTGAGGATGGTTGGTGATGCATGAAGAGTGATTATATTAGTTATCGAGTTCGATTTGAAATTAGTTCATTAGTTTAATGAATGAGAAATCAGTTAACTAAATTTATTAATTTAAAATCAGTTGAACTAGTTGTAACTGTTTGTTGCACTAGTGAGAGATCAAGTGAATTAAATCAAATTTAATTCACATGCAGTGATCTTCCATGCAACTAATTATTTACTATTAATAGTTTCATGCGTGTCAGTTCCAGTGGAGACCCAGTTGAGACAAAGGTTAAAGGGATGTTAACTATCAATTGTATCATTAGTAGGGTGCCTGCATGCAGTAAGAAAACCATAGGATTTCATATGATGATTATGTAGTTTTGGAAGGCTGAATTATCCAGGTGGATATTGGTGGCCACCCGCATATTCCACTTGGGGCCCCACCATTTTTTCTTTCATTTTTTCAGTTTCCTTAATTATAGCAAAGTTTACTATTTTTAGCAGTTTTTCGGGTCTTGAACTTTCGGAGCCGTTTTGAGACACTAAACAAATTTTTTTGGATATTCACTATTAGCAGTTGTGGTCCTCAAATATATCATTAAAAAAATGTATCATGCATGTCAAATGGAGATAGCATGCCAAAGTTATGACCTCGGTAAATTGATGTACCAATTTACTCCGACGGGGCCCATATTTTGGCATTTCATCTCATAGGGTTAGTTTTTTCGATGTTTATTGTTTTCCATTGTTTCTCAATAATATATAGGCCTTCTATCCTCATTTTAACATAGGGTTTAGAGGTGTGTAGCCACCACATATTTTCTAAGAGATAAGCTACCAACGAGCTAGCTATTTTATTTCCATTCTGTCTATAAACAAATTTCAGTTCTTTGATATTAATGAAATGAAGTGTTATTTCCACTGTATTTATATATTTATGGTTATATGTGTATTATATTGTGTTCTTTCATAAATTTGTATCAGTGGTATCAGAGTTGTCTTCTCTTTCTCAATCCTTCTTTGCATGTCCCTAGCGAGGTCGGGGTATAAGGAGTTAGGGCTCGGTTTGGTTGAACCTTTGCAAGATCATCATCCCAAACCCCGATGGCCACCCATGGGGGATGAAAATAAAGATGAGGGATCAGGATATCCTATAAAAATATTTCTCGAGGAGGCCCTCTACCAAAAAAAAGAACGTGATGGTGGATAACTTTGCCTAGATCATTCAACGATTGCCCACTAGCAATGCATCTGCATCTAGCAACCACTCTGGAGGTGCAACTCCTTTTAAGGTACAAGTAAAATTTGAAATTCCCATATTTGAGGGAAAAATAGATGCAGACGTCATATATATATGCTTGAATATATTAGAAGGATATTTCTTAGCTCATGACTTTTTTCGACTAGAAGAACTTTATTTTTACACTCCTCAAAGCTACCCTCCATGTCAAGGACCAATGGGAAACCTACTGTGAGGAAAATGATGAGGGGGAACCCTCTCTGTTCTCATTTGTACCCAATTGGAATTATTTCTGAGAAAGCATCAAGGAAAAATATTATCCCTTGGGGAGCTATGAGGACAGGTACATACAATGGACTACGCTGTGACAACAAAGGGATCAATATGTGCATGAGTTGATGAATATGTTCCATACCTTGTGAACAAAGTTGGGTATCAGAGATTCGGAGAAACATTTGGTGTTGAAGTACTACAGTTTCCTTCACATATACATTTAGGAGTAAATGGAGATCCTCTACATCTCCTCACTTGGTAGGACATACCGGTATGCTACCAATATTGAGCATAAATTCAAACAGAAGAAGTGAGACTTTAGATATTTGAATACAAATCAAGGGAAAGGTGCCCCAAAATCGCAAAAAAAAGGACAAATCCAAGACAAGGTGGCCCAAGATAGCCTACCAAAGCCACAAGCAAAGAAATACACCATGAATCTGAAGAAGGACAGGGGAAAGTGGTGTGGGTTCCATAATAGCTCCACTCACAACACAGGTGAGTGTCTGGCCAAGCAGTCACTAGTGGCCGAGATGAGGGCTTATGAATCAAATTCATGGTTTGAATATGAATCAGAACCCAACAAGGGGAATGAAAAAGGGAAGCATATTATTGATGCAGAGCCCAAAACCACTATTTCCACTGCAAATATCCAGAAGGAGGAACTAGAATATCTAGAGGAGGAGGAGCATCTCTTCCACTCTCAGATGTGGGTAAAGGGTTCCCCACTATAGTTCATTATCGATAGTGGGAGACAAAAGAACTTCATTTCAACAAAGGACGTTAAGTTTTTGGGCTTTCTGACCATAGTACACCCACAGTCGTACACCATCGAGTGGCTTCACCAAGGATGGGATCTCCATTTCAACAAACAGTGACGCCTTCCCTATAGTATGAAGCCCTTCACAGATGAGGTATTATGTGACATTTCTCATCTTAATATTTATGATGTATTATTAGGACAACCATACTTGTGGAAGTGACATGTTGTGTATGAGTCCTGACCTCGCGTTGTTATTGTTACTTTGGGCAATAAGTTGTACAGGATACCAGAGGTACCACCGCCTGCGACTATCTCTTTGGCTACTACAAAACAATGTAGTAAGCTCATTTCCAAAAATGGGAATTTTTTTTTCTTGATGATCCACCCTAGGTCAAGAAGAGGACTATGGCCACGACCTCGAGACAGGGCTCCTTCACACGACAACAAAAAATGGACATGGTCATGGAGGAGTATGGGGACATATTCACCTCACCCACAGGGGTGGCTCTGCACTTTTAGGTGAAGCACCCCGTCGATCTAACCTCAGGTGTGACGCTACCCAATGGAATGATCTATTGGCACTTTGTTATGGAGAATGATGAAATCAAGAGCCAGATTCAAGAGTTGCTACAGAAAGGTCACATCTGGCCGAGTTCAACACCCTATGGGAGCCCAATGATGTTGGTGGAAAAGAAGAATGGGACTTGGAGACTATGTATTGACTATCAGGTGCTGAACATTATCATTTTCTGGAATAGGTACCTGATCCCTTAGATTATGACCTTATGGATCAACTCAAAGGGGTGAAATATTTTAGCAAGATCGACTTGAAGTTTGGGTATCACCAGGTACAAATATAACCCTCCGATGTGTGGAAGACTACATTCAAAGCCAAAGAGCGCCTTTTCAAATGGTTGGTCATGCCTTTTGGGTTGATGAATTATCCCACAACCTTCATGAGGCTGATGAATGACATTTTGTGACCATTCACTAACTAATTTGTAGCAGTGTACTTGCCTGACATCCTGATATTCATCCAGAATTGGGAAGATCACCTCCACCACATCCGACAGATCCTCCAAACACTGCGACAACACAAGATGTGTGCCAATTTGCAGTAGTGCACTTTTGGCATGGCCCAGGTTCAGTATCTGGGATACATTATTGATAAATTGGGGGTGCATGTGGATCCAACATAGATCCAAGTAATTCGGGATTGGCTAGACCCAACCACTTTAACATAGCTTCGCATATTTTTGGGTCTTGACAATTTCAACCATAATTTCGTGTTTAGATTCTCTCATATCACTTACCCCTTAACTCAAGTAACCAAGGGAGGAGCTAAAGAAAAATTATTTTGGTTAGAATCTCAACAAAAGGCGTTCGTAGAATTGAAACATTGCCTCTGCTCTGTCGTAGTTCTCACATTACCAGGCTTGCAACAACCATTTGAGATCGAGATAGATGCCTCTTACTATGATATTGGGGTAGTTATTACTCAATAGGAGCATCCAGTGGCATATCACAATGAGACATTGTCTGACACAATCCACAAGTATCTCACTTATGTCAAATAAGTGTATTCCATTATGCAGGCGTGTTGCTAATGGAAGCATTACATTTTGGGGAAGGAAATAGTCATCCACACAGACCACCAACCTCTCCAATGCATATAGACACAAGGGAGTTTGAAGAATGATCACCATCAGAAGTGGTCCCCATATCTGCAACAATTTCATTTGAACATCAAGTATAAGAATGGTAGCACCAATAATGTTGCATACTACCTCAGCCAACCACCGATCATGGCACTAACCACCGTTCTCAACTCTTGCGGGCATGAGACTTGTGATTGGCTACTTCTCTACAAGAGCGATAAGGAATTTAGCCAGAAATATAAGACACTCTTGGAGGGTACGCACGTTCCAAATTTTCACCTCCAGGATGCACTTCTATTCACCTTGGAAAACTTTGTGTTCCTTCAATCGAGCATGCCAAGATGATTTTTGAAACACACTATAGTCAAGTTTCTAGGCATTTCAGGGTTGAGAAAATAGTGTCAGTACTGCAAAAGTATTTCTATTGGCCAAACCTTCGACAGGATGTTGGGAAGTACATCATATCCTGCACTGTTTGCTCCATTGTCAAACTGGACATCAAGAATAAAGGCATCTATACTCTGCTACCCACCCCTAGTCGACCTTGGGAATTTATCTCCATGGATTACATGTCAAGCCTTCCTTCTACAAAGCATGGAAATGACTTTGTTTTTGTTTTCGTCAAGAGATTCTCGAAGATGGCCATTATGTCATCCTGTAAGAAGAATATCAAAGCAGAATCCAGTACTAAAATATTCTTTGAACGAGTGTGGGTGTACTTTTGGATCCCACATTATATCATCTCAAATAGAGATAGCAGGTTCCTCAGCATAGTTTGGTCCAAGCTCTGGTCAATGCTAGACACCAAGCTCACCAAGTCCACAACTTTCCATCCTCAAACTGATGACGACACAGAGGTCATCAACAAGATGATTGTACACATTCTTTGCATGTAAAATTCAAAGCATCCACGCATATGGGATGAGAGCCTTCCTTATGTACAACATAGTTATAACCGAGCTCTCCATAGCTCGACTGCCCATAACCCCTTTCATGTGGGCCTAGGGTTCCATCCACTATGTGCCATTGACGTAGCCATGCCATTTGTGGCTACTCAAGTAAATTTCGCTCATGTCTAGTCTGAAGCTGACAAAGTGAACAACTTCATTGAGCACATTTAGCACATCCGCCAGTAGGTTCATGACATATTGGACAGAGCCAATTCTAACTACAAGCAACAACATGATCAACATCGGGTACCACACCACTTCCAGGTGGGTGACAAAGTGTGGCTACATTTGCAAAAGGAACGCCTCACTGGACACCACCACAAGCTTTGCCTGCTCTGATATGGGTTGTACACCATCACCAAGGCTATAGGGAACAATGAATTCGATCTCATTATTCCACCATTCCTTGGTCTCCACCAAGTATTTAATTTGTACCACCTTTGGCCCTATTTCCGACCTCTACTGGACACCTCTCACATTGCCGAACAACTCACACCATCAAATTTAAACCCAGACTACATGGAACAGGCCACCATAGATTGTATCATGGACATGAAAATTAAGAATAGTGACGAACCTAAGTTCCAAATGTATCAGTTTTTCAAAGCTGGCCAGCTCCTACACCAAGGCAAGTGGCTCACCAGGGACCAAGATCAGTAGAAGTTTCATCATCTGATGGAGGAACTCAACGCAATGGGGAGCATTTATTCCTAAGGGGGGAGGAATGATCCAGGTGGATATTGGTGGCAACCTGCCTATTCCACTTGGTGCCCCACCATTCTTTTTTTTAGTTTTTCAATGTCCCTAATTATATCACAATTTATTATTTTTAGCAGTTTTTCGGGTCCTGAAATTATGGAGCCGTTTTGAGGCTCTAAACGACGATTTTTGGGCATCAAACATCTGAAAAATATGAGTCCATTCTAGACTTGATATTTTCTGTCAGAAGTTGTAGTACTCGAAGAGATATTTCTAACAATGTATCATGTGCGTCAAACAGAGATAGAATGAAAAAGTTACGACCCTGAGAAATTGATGTACCAATTTACCCCGACGGCACCCATATTCTGGTGTTTCATCTCCTAGGGTTAGTTTTTTGGATGTCTAGGGTTTTCCATTGTTTCTCAGTAATATATGGGCCTTTGAGACTCATTTTAACACAAATTTAAGAGGCCTGTAACCACCACATCTCTTCTTGGAGATAATCTACCAGTGCCCTAGCTATTTTATTTCCATTATGTCTGCAAACAAATTTCCGTTCTTTGATATTAATGAAATGATGTCTTACTTCCATTGCATTTTAATTTTTATGTTTATATTTTTATTCTGTTGTGTTCCTACATAGATATGGATCACTAAATTTCCTAAATAATAGGGATTGTATTACACATGAATTGTGCAAGCAAGGCAGGCTAATTAGAGGCAGGAAATATGCTAAGTGTTGGTCGATTTTTTCTAGATCAGTGTGAGATAGTTGTGACAGTGCAAGAGACTCTTGTATTAAGAGTGAATTGTAATTGTTTCATGATTCCTTGGTGAATATACAATAGAATATAGAGTGGTTCTGAGAAATAATATTTCCTCGACAAAATATTTGTGTTGTGGTTTGATTTGCTTCTTTATTTACTTGTTGTGATTGGTGATCACGTTTATTTTCTGAAATTTGTTTGTAGAAGGATTTAGTATCTTGATTTAGTAGATCTCATGATTGGATTTATCCATTGATATACATATTGATTGTATAATTTCTACATATTTCACGACAAGACTACCCTACCACCCACCAATTTCTATCATATCCTTGAAGTCAACAACAATTTTTTGTTCAAGATATAGCTATGTTGGAACATACTTAGCTCTATAGCATAGGATATTTTTCCACCTCTAATGTTTATAAAACAAGAGATATAAAATTTCTAAAGCATGTGGGAGCCAAATATAACCTTTCCTATGTTGACTCTGTCTTAAACATCATGGAAATTTTCCATAGATGAGTTATCCTTACAAAACCAAACATTTCATTGAAAATAATCATCCATACCATAACATTACTACTTCCCTTTTAACCACACAACACTTATTTTTAAGTTACCATAATTCATATCTAATATTACATAATTAGATTAAAAAATCAATCAAAATCCTGTCAAATAATAGTTTATGAAATAGAAATTCAACATCTTTATATCATTAATAATTATTTATAATAAAAAATACCACTTATTAACCCAGTCCCATTATTAACCCAAAGAAAAGTCTTACAAATTTCATTCAATGGATTTTAATTGGCCTTAAAAAACACACACATTTCATTTCAAAATGTCAAAAAATTTAAAATATCAAAATTTTTAATTTCCCTCGTTCATTTCCCTCTATTTGCATGGTTTGTCCAAGTAAAGAGGTAGGATTCGACCATACTGTCACACGTTTGGAGGAAGGATGTGGCCATACTATCGCATGTTTGGACAAAGGATGTAGGAAGTCTAGAAATTGCTCCTGAGTGCCCGTTGGAGGTCTGATCTAATAAATTTCGTTGAAGTCAATAAATCAGATCCCAATTGCCTCTAGTCTAGTCATTTATTTCCTTCTACAAAAATAATTTGCACAACACTCCCCACATTGTTGGGAAACGGCCCATACCAAGCCCTCCATCTCTCTTCACAACCTCCAAATACATATAGACAAGTGAAACAAGGCACTCAAGAGTTTGTATGTTTAGGATTCCACGAAGGCAGACAAAGCCAAAGGTGTGGGTGATAATGAATACACCAATGAAGACAACAATTTCCTTTTTGACCCCAAAATTAATGAAGAAAATAAGCGAAGAAGAGAGAAGAAATGAGTTGACTTTCACAAGAAAATCAAATGTCCTAAGACCACAGGAGGTCACCAGCTAGATGCTCTGGCACAAATGGATTGTGATGATCCAGTTGTACCTAAAAATTCTAGATACCCAAAAAAATACTTTGGATTGGAATGGTCTCGAGGCTTCTGAGAGACCCAAAGTAAAGAAATTAGACACAGAGGAAATGGACGTGGACACAGACTAGCGAGATTAAGGCTCCATGCCAGAGGAGAAGCTTCCAGAGGCTACTAAACTCACTCAAGAGGTAGCTAATTGAATTTCATTTTTATTGTTTAATTATATATTTATTATTTAATACTAAGAATCAATCCAAAAAACATGCCCATGAGGGACTTCTATTAGTTTAGGTGCTAGGTCTGAATAAAAAATCTAGATAATGTTTTCTCGGTAGGGATTTGATTCCTAATGCGAGTAGGTGCTAGTTATGAATCACAAATCTAGATAGTTTTTTCTCTGTAAGGATTTGATTCCTAATACGAGTTAGACCATAGGAGTAATATTTCTCTTTTACTGTGAGTTAGATCGTTTGCAGTGCTTGTTTGCAGTCCAAAGGTTCTAACAAAGCTATAAATAACTGATTGCTGAGTATTATAATGATTAATAAATATTATTTTGAATGCAAAAGCCATCGATTTTCACTATGCACTCATTGCAAGAGATTTTGGTGTTTATTACCATGAATAATCATGCGAACTCTCAAAAACATTTATGTTGTAAGCACAAAGAAAATTTAGTAATAGATGATAAACATGTCAACATTGCAGAATTTTCTACTTGGCCAAAATAAATGATACCATAGATAACAGAAATGAAAAATATCACAATGGGAATCTCTATGATGATTCTGAATAATTTCAGCAAGCATACACTACAAATAACAAATTATTAAGAAAAAATATACCCAAGTATCACTCGTTGCAATTTTTTTTGAATTGCACAATCTCCACAACAGAACTAGTGAGTCAAATGCAGCTCATGTCCAAAGAGTTGTAGAAATTAAAGAAAAAAGGTATTTTTGTGGGCCTATATTCTATCCATGAATGATGTATCCTGCATATATATGGCTCACTAACTTCTATTCTGCATGAATGTCTTGATTTAGCATAGACCAAAAACATGTTCCCTTTCAACACATCATTGCATGATAACTCCGCTGAGCATTTATCAAAGAAAGCTTAGTTGACAGGGATATAACTGCTTTTTAAATATCTTTTCGATTGTTTCAGAGGCTAGCTTACTGTCATCATCCCTCAAAAATGCACCCACGAGAGCACTGTAACTCACAATGCTTGGATAGTAACATTAAATGTTTATTCTGAATAATGTAAATTAGTGAGTATTAATTTTCCCACGAATTCAAAATTACAAAAATCAATATCTAGAATAAGAACTCTCGTTTTTAGAAGCCTCAACTCAATACATTTTACCTCCTTAGACCCATTTTCAGAAGCATCAACTCAATACATTTTACCTCCTTAGAAATTATCTTATCATTTTATTGTTTTCTCTTCTACCTTGTTTAAAATTTTAAATATTTTATAAAGAATTATTCAAATAATGTTTGATCTCCAAAAAACCCACATTGAAGAAGTCTATGTTCTAGGAAAGCACAATAAATCATAAGATGCATCTAACATGAACTTATACCCGGATAGAATATCTTTCGTTGATTTTTCAAAGCTTGAATTTATTTTCCACTTTTATATGTATCAGAGCTATTATGAACATATGTCATAAACCAGATATTTTCCTTTCGAAGACTCCACTACCATGATGAAAAAACACCTCTAGTCTAGTCTTTAACATAAGTGTAATGTGTCTCACTTTCTTGGTGTAAAATTCCAAAAAAAAATTATTATCAACATGATTTGATATTTGAAACAACTATGTATCAGTTTCCTGGTGTAAAATTCCAGAAGAAATAATTTATAGTCTTGATTTGATCTTTAAAATAATAAAAGACATCCAATTTTGCTATCTATAAAATGTCACTAGTGAAATCAAATGACCTCTCAAAACTAACACCTAGGGAATTTATCTTTGGAATATAAAATATTTCATTTAGTTCATCCAAAATCATGCACTCTTTCTCTATTTCCCCACAACAACAACAAAATTTATGCACAATATCCATAATTCATCACCCATTTTGTTTTCTTTCAAGACCACACTCTAAGGGAATCGATGTTTCATTGTCTAACGTTTCCTGGTCACTTCATAATATCATATTGATTACTAGAAGTGGAGCTCTTTCACATTTAACCTTCCAAAAGAAAAGTCTCAAATTGTATAGTTTTAAATGTAAAGGGAGATATACCCCCAAAACATATGTTACGGTTTGGGAGATATACCTAAAAGAAAGTGTGTTGCATAGGTGCTATGTAGTCCTTGCCTACAGTGCTTCAGGCATGTTTTGGAGCTACTAGCTGTAAGAAATTTTAGAAGTTGGTTTTTCATACATCAGGATGCCATCTCAATCCATATTTCATCGAACATGTGCTAGCCATAAAGGCGGAGGATGTTGTGCTTCACTTTCCAAGAGCCATGGGCACCAGGTCATCGTTGTGCTATGGGGAAGGCACAATACATTGACGTCTTATCCAACAATGAGGGAGAAGAAGAGGAATATGAGGAATTGGAGGGAGATGCCAGTGCTAGTGCACAAGGGGGAGATCATACACCACCACCTCCCCTAGCAGTAGGAGGGGCAAAGTTTTCACCCACCGGAGGAGTCCTTGCATCTTTCTGGGAAGTTCCCAAGTATTTAATGGTGAGATTCCAATACACGGTCCAGGGAAAATGTGTCTCAGTGTTGGTGTACAACGGGGCCACACATAACTTTATTGATGCCCAACTACTACAACAGAGGGGCATACTGACAGAGAGTTTTGATGGGTTCTCCATGTTGGTTACAGGTGTGAGGACCATGCAGTGCATGCGGTATGTTCCATCATTAGCAGTGACCATGGGGACATACACCATGACAGATCACTTTGTCGTGGTCGACATTTCAGATACGAATTTGGCGTTGGGTGTGCAATGGATTATTACGCTTGGTAAGGTTACTGCGGATTGGGAGAAATTAGAGATGGAGTGGATTGATAAGACGAGAGTAAAGCATGTGATGAGTAGAGACGTGCCTACATACCCTCCCCAGAAAGTCTCGACACATCAGATGGAGGCAGATATCTAGAAGGGAGAGATAGAGTCGGCAGTGGAGCTGTGTATTTCAGAGGCATAATTCACAGGGAAGATAGTGCATCCCTATGTGTAGTCTATATTGTACCATTACTCCATGTTTTTTGGGGACATACCACTGGGGCAACCACGAGACCGGGGTTTTGAGCATACTATTAAGGTAGAGTAGGGGATCTAGGTAGTGATCACCACCCCCTATAGGCAACCCAAAGCCTACATGGATGCGATTGAGTGATCCATACATGAGCTCTTGACATTGGGACATATCAGGCCCAACACTAGTCCCTTTTCCCTTCCATTGTCTTGGTGAAGAAGAAGGATGGCACATTACGGATGTGAATCGAATATAGGGAACTCAACAAGAAAACCATGTAGAATTTTTACCCCATCCCCAAGATTTATGAGCTGATGGATGAGTTGAGGGGAGTGAAGCTCTTCTCGAACATTGATATGAATTCGGGGTACCATTAAAATAAGTTGAGGGACCAATATGTCCCCAAGAATGCATTCAGATGCCACTATGGCCACTATGAGTCCTTGGTGATGCCCTACGGGCTGACTAATGCTCTAGCCACCTTCTAGTCTTGTATGAACCACATCTTTCATGGTCAATAGAGGAAGTTTGTGCTGGTATTTTTTGATGACATTCTCATCCGTAGTCGTACATGGGAGGAACACTTGCAGCATATTGGGGCTATACTGCATATCTTGGAGGAGCATAATTTCTATGCTAATCTATCAAAGTGTGAGTTTGGGATTAGAAATATTCTCTAATTAAGGCATATCTTCAGAGTGGATAAGGTAAAATTCCATGAGGAGAAGATCCAGACCATCTGGGATTGGCTAGAACCAAAGAATGTGATAGAAATTTCGGGGTTTGTAGGCATCTGCACTTACTACTGAAAGTTTGTCAAGGGATTTTCACAACTTGTAGCACCCCTCACAGATCTTTACGAGAAGGGGGATTTTGGATGGACTAATGTTGTGCATAGGGCCTTTGACTGGCTCAAGGAGGTGATGAGCAGTTTCCCAGTGTTGGCATTGACAAATTTCACACAGCCCTTTGTGCTGGAGTGTGATGCTTTAGGAGAGGGGGTAGGAGCAGTTTTGATGTAGGGGGGGAATCCTATCTCTTTCGAGAGTCAAAAGCTACTGTTGCATGAGATATTGTACCCGATATACGATAAAGAGATGCTCACCATCATGCATGCGTTGGCCAAGTTCTGGAAGTGCTAAGTAGGTAATAGATTTGGGTTGAGGAATAACCACAAAAGTATCTGTTTTTTCCTTGATTAGAAACAATTGCAGGAGAGACAAAAGAAATGGGTCAGCAAAATCCAGGCTTATGATTATGACATCGAGTATTGAAAAGGGAAGAAAAATGTGGTGGTGGATGCCTTGTCATGGAGACCAGCAACGATGTCCTTGATGGGCCTTGATGCAGAGTGGAGGGCCCCGCTATTGGTGGAGTATTCCAAGGACCGTTTTTCTTGTGACGTGCTATATTGGTAGGTGACAAATGATAGGTATCGAGTGATGGGTGAGGTCATCTACTATCTGGATAGGATTTTATTGACAGGTAACTTCCAGCTTAGGGAGAATATCTTGCATGCAGTCAACGACTCACCACTTTTAGGGGTTTGAGGTTAACCAAGACTGATAGGGCCATATGGGAGAGGTTCTCATAGAGGGGCCTCAAGGTGAATGTACTCCAACATGTCAGGGAGTGCAAATTTTTTCAGAGGAAGAAAGGATAGTTGAGTCACCCTCCATTTTTGAGACAAGTGCTTCCCATGTGTCATGCTTGAAGAAATATCTGGGGTAGCAAGTAACTCTGACTATGGATATCCCACCTACAGAAGATGAGGGGAATTTGGTGGTACAACCAAAGGCCATTCTATACACTTAAGACAGACAACTAAGGAGCAAGATTTTCAAGGAATATCTGATCATGTGGAGGAACCTTCTAGATGAGGATGCCACTTGGGAGGGGGAGAAGATCCCGCAGCATCCATCCTTGAATTTTCTTGAGGAAAAGAAAAATTTTGGCAGGGAGGACTTTAATATTCCCAATTAGCAGATAACTACTTCGAATATTAATTTTTGATTAATTTTTTCCTTTCTAAAGTTCAGCATGAAATAAAGGGGTGAAGGGACCCATAAATCAACATTAGAATAAAAGCACTTTCCTAAAGTCACTAGGGAGAATAATTAAAAGACAAAGCGAGATGCATGAGGCCAAGTGACAGTGTAGGAGAGGAGGAATTTCAGATAGTGCAGAGGGAGAGAGGGGCTAGTTAGCGCAGTGGAAACATTGGATATTCAATGCATATCAGTGTGGGGACAACGTGGAAAAGGGACATCGCATTACTAGTGGGCCCAATGGAACATTGGAGGCTCGTTACCATAAAAAGGGGATGAAGGAATCATTTCACATTCATTCATAGATCTTCTAATTTTCTGTCTGTCTAGATTAGAGCACACTTAATCTATTTAGATGAGTCTCCAGTATTTTTTAGCACATGGGTGTCTCCAAGAAGAGATCCCAACCTCGTCCTCGGGGGAATTCAATTTCTTGCTCATGAGAGGAGCCATACCTCTAGTTTTTTCGATTTGCATTGTTCGATCATCCACCAAGATTATGTAGTGATCCCTAGGGTAGCGCAATCACTTCAAGGATTATGTAGTCTAAGAGGAGGAAAAATCTAGGAAAGGAGAAAGCTTGTGGGGATTTATGTCTAGAGGTTTGTGAGGGGATCAACCCTTCCATAGCTAATTTCTTTGGGTATTTGGAGGCCTTTCCTTCCAATATTTCATCACGGAGGCCAGTGTACCCAGCAGAAGTGTGTACTCATCCCAAGAGGGTGATTTTTCGAGGTCAGCCATTCTGAAATTCCTTCGTGGGTTATTATGGGTTTTTGGAGAGTCCGGGATCCGAATTTCAAATTTTTTTTGAGCAATGTAACAACCTTATCTTGTAGCCCATTTCCAGGAAGTAGCAACATTTTTAGAAGGGCAGTGCAGAGGAGGAGCCACACAGAGCATATTTGGAGAATAATTTCTCTACAGGGAGAGAGAGATCATTCCAACCTACCTAGAGTAGGCCAAGGTGTTAACATTCTGAGCACTCATTGTACCTTTCCATCATTTCAAAAATATAATAAAATGACTTAGTTGTTCTTTTTATTTGCAGTGTATTCTTTTTATGCTTCTATTTGATGTAGCTTTGTTTATTTTGCTTTGTATTTTCATCTATTCCCCATTAGGGATATTACACATTTCAATTTTCAGTAGACTCTGGACTCCCTTCACCGAATGTGTTTACTGTTGCAACAACTTCTAGGTGGAATGAATGTCATTGGAGACCCTGTTGTAGATTTTAGGTGGGGTTAATATATCTGGATTCCCTTAGTTGCTGGTGGGTAGACGTTGCATATCTTTATAGCCCTCGACTAGCTTGTATTTGAGTATTCTCTGCTTGAACGGTGGAGATAGGATAAGCCTCTAAAATCCTTGGATATCTTGCAATGGAGGTGTTTCGTCCCAAGCTCAATTGCCCATGTGCATCTAAATAAATAAAATCTTGTGTACAGTCCTTGATAGATCTAATCATGCTTAGTTAATATAGGTAATAAGTTGCTCATGAATGACCATGCATAAATAATTGTGGATGCTGGAACTTTAGGCGCATATGAGGTAGTATGCCTAGCTATGTATGCATGCAAAACATGGTTATCTTAATATGATATTGGTATAGCATGGTGTATACGTTCATAATATTCCTATTTGTAGTTATCTTAATGCAATATGGCGAAGACTAGTCCCATCATGAACTTGATATTGACCTGTTGGAGGGACACATTCTTAATTATCAATGTGTGACTTAGAGTTCAACATATGATTGGTCTGACATATATTTTGCTACTATAAATCTCATACTAAAATAACATGTACTTGAGTATTCTCTACTTGAATGGTGGAGATAGGCTAAGCCTCTACAATCCCTGGATATCTGGTAACGTCAATGGCTTGTGGGTGGATATTGCATACCTCTAGAGCTCTGGACTAGCCTTTTTTGTTGGCATATAAATTTGCCTTAGACTCTGGTCTCCCTTCATTGGTTGGGGTTACTCTGGTGGAAACTTTAGGGTGGAAGAAATACATTTAGAGACCATGTTGTAGATTGAAGGTGAGTCTTATATCTCTGGATTTCCTTAGTTGCTGGTGGGCAAAGGTTGCATATCTCTGGAGCCCTCAACTAGCCTATAATTGAGTATTCTCTGTTAAATGGTGGACATAGGATAAGCCTATAGAATCCTTTGATATCTGGAAACTTCAATGGCTTGTGGGTGGATGTTGCATACCTCTGGAGCTTTGGACTAGCCTTTTTTTCTGGCATATCAATTTATAGTAGACTCTGGACTCCCTTCACTTGGTGGGGTTACTATGCAAGCAACATCACGGTGGAAGAAATACCTTTGGAGACCCTGTTGTATATTGAAGGTGGGGTTTATATATCTAGATTCCCTTAGTGGATGGTGGGTATAGGTTGCATATCTCAGGAGCCCTCGACTAGCTTGTACTTGAGTGTTCTCTTCTTGAATGGTGGAGATATGATAAGCCTCTAGAATCCCTGGATATCTGGAAAATTCAATGGCTTGTGGGTGGAAGTTGCATACCTCCAGAGCTCTGGAATAGAATTTTTTGCTTTCATATCAATTTGCAGTAGAATCTGGAATCCCTTCACCCGGTGGGGTTATTGTGGCAACAACTTCACGGTGGAAAAAACACCTTTCGAGACCTTGCTATAGATGGAAGGTGGGGTTTATATCTTTGGATTCCCTTAGTGGTTGGTGGGTAAAGTTTGCATATCTCTGGAGCCCTCGAATAACCTACACTTCAGTATTCTTTTCCTGAATGGCGAAGATAGGATAAGCCTTGAAAATCCTTGGATATTTGGAAACTTGTTTCATGAACAATAGTCTCAATCCCTCGAATTAATCTTAGTGGTGATATATGCACGAGAAGCTTGGTTGCAACAAGTCTATGGTTTGGAGGCATACTATCCCAAGCTCAACCGCCCATGTGAATTTAAATAAATAAAATCTTATGTATAGTCTTTGCTAAATCTACTCATGCTGAATTAATATAGGTAATAAGTTGCTCATGAATGACCATGGATAAATAACTGCGGATGCTGAAATTTTAGATGAATATGAGGTAGTATGACTAGTATGCATGCCTACAAAACATGGTTATCTTGACATGATATTGGAATAACATGGTGTATAGGCTCATAATATTCCTATTTGTAGTTATCTTAATGCAATATGGTGAAGAATAGTCACAACCTGAACTTGATATTGACTTATTGGAGGGACACATTCTTAGTTATCAATGTATCACTTAGAATTCAACATGTGATTATTCTGGAATATATTTTTCTACTGTAAATATCATACCATAATAGCTTGTAATTGGGTATTCTCTACTTGAATGGTGGAGATAGGATAAGCCTCTAGAATCCCTGCATATCTGGTAATTTCAATGGCTTGTGGTTGGAAGTTTCATACCTCCAGAGCTCTGGACTAGCCTTTTTTCTTGTCATATCAATTTGCAGTAGACTCTGGACTCCCTTCACTGGGTGGGGTTAATTTGGTAGCAACTTTATGGTGGATGAAATACCTTTAGAGACCCTGTTGTATATTGAAGGTGGGGCTTATATCTCGGGATTCCCTTAGTGGCTGGTGGGTAGAGGTTGCATACCTCTAGAGCCCTCCACTAACCTGTACTTGAGTTTTCTCTACTTGAGTGGCAGAGATAGGATAAGCCTCTAGAATCTCTGGAGATATGGAAACTTCAATGGCATGTGGGTGGAAATGGCATATCTTGGAGCTTTGGAATAACCTTTTTTGCTGGCATATCAATTTGTAGTAGACTCTAGACTCACTTCACCGAGTCGGGTTACTGTGGCAACAACTTCAAGGTGGAAGAAATACCTTTGGAGACCCTGTCATATATTGAAGGTGGAGTTTATATCTCTGGATTCCTTTAGTGGCTCGTGGGTAGAGGTTTCATATTTCTGGAGCCATCAACTAGCCTGTACTTGAGTACTCTCTGCTTGAATGGTGGAGATAAGATAAGCCTCTAGAATCCATGGATATCTAGAAACTTCAATGGCTTGTGGGTGGAAGTTGCATACCTCTGGAGCTCTAGAGTCCAGACTAGCCTTTTTTGCTAGCATATCAATTTGAATTATACTGTGGAATTTGTTCACCGGGTGGGGTTATTATGGAAACAAATTTAGGGTGGAATAAATACCTTTGGATACCCTGCTGTAGATTGAAGGTGGGGTTTATATCTCGGGATTCAATTAGTCGATGGTGGGTAGAGGTTGCATATCTCTAAGCCCTTGAATAGCCTGTACTTGAGTATTATTTGTTGAATGGTGGAGATAGGATAAACCTCTAGAATCCCTAGATATCTGGTAACTTGGTTCTTGAACAATTTTCCCAATCCCTGGAATTAAGCTCAATGGTGACAGATGCACGAGAAGCTAGGTTGCAGCAAGTCTATAGTTTGGAGGTGTATTTCCCCAAGCTCAATAGCCCATGTGCATTTAAATAAAGAAAATATTGCGTATAGTATTGGATAAATCTAATCATGGTTAATTAATATAGGTGATAAGTTGCTCATGAATGACCATGCATAAATAACTGTAGAGGATGAAATTTTAGGTGCATATGAGGTAGTATGCCTGGTTATGCATGCCTAAAGAACATGGTTAGCTTAATATGATTTTGGTATAATATGGTGCATAGGTTCATAATATTATTTTTTGTATTTATCTTAATGCAATATGGTGAAGACTAGTCCCAGCCTGAACTTGATATTGACCTGTTGGAGGGACACATTCTTAGTTATCGATGTATCACTTAGAATTCAGCATATGATTTGTCTGGAATATATTCTGGTATTGTAAATATCATACCAGAATAGACCAACAAGTTTATTATGTGTATTTTGTATGATATCCATTCTCATTTTGGATGAGGAACAATGTCATGACACTGATTCCCGACCCTCTTCTTTGTTCCAGAGAATTGACAAAGAAAGTACATTAGTGTAGAATTTGCTCCATAATATTTTACTTAGGTGTACACTAAGTGTAGAATTTGATATTTCTAGATAGATACAAAGAGAAAAAATTAGTGTTAATATTACAATTGAATTGGTCGATTAATAATGTGATAAAAAATTTTAAAAAGAAATTATGTGTACATAAAACAACGAATAAAAGCTTATTTTAGAGATCAGCTACAAAAAAAATGATTCATTGTTTGAGAAGAATCAATGTAAGGACATTAGAGGGACATCTATACTATTAAATATATGAACTTTGTACCACCCTTGTAAGAAATCAACTATTATGAATTGATTGGAATAAGTAAGCCCTCCTTTCATAATATATGAACAATCATGTCACATTATTTGTATGTGTGGAGGAAATCCAGCTAGTCAAAACCACACAAAAATTATTTAACAAGATGTAAAATAGCCATTAGATTAATATTTATCATGGGAAATTCATCCTTCATAATCCTTATCACTAAAGATAAGTCGCCCATCATGGGAAACAATTGAATGTTCCTACAACTAGCAAATATCAAGAGATAAAACATAGATAAAAATTCAATGATTTATTGAATTCAGGTTGGATTATGTACATATGTAGTCAATTATATTTTATTTGGTTTGTCTATTTATTTATTTATATTTTTTAGACACCTAATCCCTTAGGGTTGGTGTGGAGGAATATGAACCATCACTTTGAATCAATCAAAAGGATGTTGGAAGGATAGTCCAAATGTCACATGTAATTGTCTTTATATGTATATATCGTTAATATTATGCAATCTCATGTTTATCCAAAATATCTCTTGCATTCTTGTGAGCCCAATAGTGGTATTGACTTTGTAGCAATGGCCATTGCCTTGAGAATTGTATAGAGCATATCAGATATGCCTTGTTAGGTATATGGGGTCAGAAAATACTCTTGAGAGGACAAAGTCAATGAGACAATGATGATGATAACACTCCAACTTGTAGGTTTTCTCAAACCTTTTCCTTTTCTCCTATACTCCAACAATTCATCAAATGGGAGATCACAAGTCAAGACAATCTCTAGGATTATGGGTTTTGTATTGATCATGGACAATTTACTCTTGCATTCAACCAAATGTAAGGATAAAGTCATGTAAAATAATCAATGGAAAATACCAATAAAGAGAAATTGTGTTAGCTGATTTACCATCCCATAATCACCATCAAAGAAAATCGAAAAACCCAAAGGAAATGACAAATAGATATAATAAAGTCTACCATTATTCTACAATGTATTCAAAGTTATGACGTGAAATGATAAGAAGTTCCTTGAATAGGTTCATAAAACTTTAATGATATCAAAAAATTATGATGGAAAAATAATGAAAAACTACAAACATGAACCTCACATAAATACAAGTGATAAGGTTATGGTAATGGAACGAATTTGGTTTTTAGAGACAAAGGAAGTTTGAGACCATGTACTGACAAAAAAAAAAATAGGGGATGCACTTAAGGAGACTTTAATAAAGAAATAATGAAAATGGTTATGCTAACCTACACATCAACTTCATTTTTGGTCAGATGAGAAAGTGTCATGGTATGCATGGAATTTTAGAATTATATTCCATCTGTTTTCTTTCTATTTTTGGTCCTTAATATCTTTACATGTATCTCATAATGTGGGAGGTTTCACAATTTAGAGAATTCACATCGCTTGATTTATTTGGATATTTAATTGGTTGTAAACTGACTGTTGAAAGCATGCATGCATGTGGTTGGAATTTCCTTTAAGATTATGGTATGGAAGTAGCTAGAGGATAGGCCTCGAAAGCAACTACAAGAGGAGTGAACAACAAGGAAAATGGATTGAATAACTCCCCAAATCAATAATGAGTTGACTTATTCTTATTAGTGAGGTTAAAATGAAGGCTTTGTAACAAGATTCCATCTAAATAGTAGATCATAATACACTTGGAAAGCATGAAGACCTTATCAAGCTAAGCATGTTTTCTTTCCTCTTCCACAAGCAGCTAAGGTGAATTACTCTTCATTCTTTGGGCCTCTGTATAGGAAAAGTTAAGGGGATGTAGAAGGGTTGAACAATATTCTTTAAGAAGTTTTACAACAACATAACTCATCATTATCTCACCTATAAATTCCAACGATCCACTATACCAGTGCATGCTGCTACGAATATTGCATCCTGTCATGTGTTGCCACAAGATGTAATTCGATCCCCTGAGAAAAAGATTTATTTGGTTCAAATAAGCCTTGAATTTGGCTCTCAAAATATTCTAGTTAAAGAGTTGTTAATTGTATTTAAGTGTTTGGTTAGCTTTAATGCACTTACAATATATCAATAAGCAACATATACGCTACAAAATTTGGCCCAATTTTCGACGGCCACTTCGTCGCTATTCTGACACATAGTCATTGCAAGAGTGACAGTCTGAGGCCAGACAAAATGTGGTTAGTCATTACGTCGCAATTCCGATGCTTTGCCAAAGTGTCGCAATACAGACACTTTTTCCGACGTTTTGCAAAGTGTCGCTATTCTGACGTTCTATAAGCATCGATCTTCCGATGAACCACAACTATCGGTCTTCCAAATATCACAAACTGTTGGTCTTCCAAATCTTTTCAGGTTTTCAAAAAATGTCGCAATTTTGATGTTATGGATTCCAACGTTTAATTCTGATGTTTTACAAACCGTCGCAATTCCGACGAAATATCATCTGACGTTTAGAACATCGTGCATCTGACACTTATGTAACGTGGCTTTACAGACGAAAAAGTTAAAAATATTTAAAAACAAAACGTCACTCTTCCGACGATCAAGGTGTCGGTCTTCCGACAAAAAAGTAAAAATATTAAAAAAATTAACGTCACTCTTCCGACATGTAAGGTGTCAATCTTCCGATGAAAAAGTATAGATATTAAAAAAAAATAACGTGGGTCTTCCGATGCATGGTTAAAAATATTTAAAAAAATTAATGTCGCTCTTCCGACACATGGTTAAAAATATATAAAAAAAAATTATATTGTCTAATGTGGTTCAACACAAATATATTGCACCAAATTTTATCGAGGAATGGATTAAATAGACTAAAATTTATCAGGTTAATATTTATGTTATGTAGAGATATTTTAAACTATTTCAATTTAATTGATTCTGGTCTCGCATATAAAGTAGGAAATGGACATAAGGTTAGAATTAGATTTGATCCATGGCCAAGAAGTGGCGACAAACATTGGATGGCACAACCTATAATTAATTTTCTTCGTGACAATGGGAACACTAAACTACCACATTTAGACAACCCAACTCAATTTACCATTTGGAGGCAAGGATGTAAAATATAATAAGTATTGGAGCTGGATGTAGGATTTCATGAGGAACGGAATATGTATTTGGAAGCATTGACTTAGTCTTGTATAAGGCTTACTAACAAAGATGATGAACTGGTTTGGTCACATTCTCCCTATTGGATCTATATGCACAAACTTGGGTACATTCACCTAAATTCAGTAGAAAGGAACAATAAACATAAATGGTGGTGGAAAGTGGTTTATAAATCAAAATTTCCATCACAGTGTTGATTTTTCATGCCTCCAATATCATCGAGCCCTCCACAGTTGAATCTTTAATCCTCCAGAAATCTGTCTTACCTGAGCTTCAAATAAACACTGGTATACACTTCTATAGCTGTGTTCTATATGAACTCCAAGGAAGCACTAATTTACCCTTCAAATCTACTCCACATTTGTGTTATCACCACTCTACTTCCACAAAGGTAAGTCTGAGGTGTTCTTGGGCTCAATTCCACAGGACCGAGCTTTACAAGCTAGATTGGTATACGAAACATAAGTCACTAAGTATTATCACAGTCTTGTAACTTAACACTGAGCTCATAAATTAAAATAGGTGACTTAGCTAATTCGAAAGTTCTGTCCAAGCATCAGTAAATAGGAGATAATCTACGATTTTAATAGATGTTCACTGCATAAAATATGTCAAAATCCTGTAGCTATATCCCTAGCCTGAGACTGCAATGAAGAGGTCCAAAGTATGGCGGCTTCAATAGAACCAAGCCTCAATATAGGGTTGCAATAGGTCCAAGGGTTTAAATTATTCAAGTCTTAATAAAAGGCTACAACACAGAACCATGTTCTTATGGTATATCTCTGTCCTCCAATAATGACAAAAATTAAATTCTCTTGAGCATGGTAATAGAAATAAATTTGTTTACAAAATTCCACAAGATATACATTCATTTCTAGAAATTCTGGAAGAAGAAAATGAAATTCATGTGTAAAAAAGTATTATGAAAAGACTTCAAATTACTGTCATATTGTAGAAACTAGCCTCTGATAGAAAATATAAAAAGAAAAATCAGGACACTGAGTGTGCCCAGAGGATTTGCCCCTTCGCAGAGTTCTTCTCAGAAAGATGGTCACAATGTAATATTTGCCAATCATAACTACTTTTAGCCCACTTTTTTAGTTTTCGAAACATATTAGACTTCTTTGATGTACTAATCCGTGCTGGAAATATTTCCATTGACAATTCATCGTACTCTGCAGCTTTAGATGTGTTCGATGAATAAGAGGACAAGCTCCCTGAATCATTATCTGACTGGCGTTTTCGTTGAAGTCCTGAATGTTCAAACACTGTATATTCCAACATAAGTTGTTTAGCAATATCCTGTGATTTGGACTCAAACTATCCTTAAGGTCCACTGCCAACATCTTTCCAGGGGTTGTATATAAATTTTGAAGTTTATAATGCAAACATGAGTTGACCCAACGCAAATAAACGAGTTCCTCAACCTCACTGAATCGGTTCATTTGCAAGCCCTCAACTTGCTTGTAGAGATTTTCATTTTTGTGCCTTTGTATAGATGCCTCAGCTTCAACCTTTTCCACCATATCACTCTGCACAAAGTGGTCAAGTAGTTATTTATAAGAAAATTGAAATACCCATCTAGAAAGCCTAATGAATATTACTAGCTACGTTAAATCTAGAATTATGCATTTAGAATTTTCAAATTTGTGCTGAAATTATTGAAAATCTCATTGACATGGTGAGTCCCTTTGTTAATAATTAAGCAATAAAATTTTCCTAATCAAGGTTAGCATTTAATATGCATAATTGAGTTCAAGTCATATCTAAAGTTTATGGTGACCTGAACTGCCCACACTGAACTAAATCTACTCATCTGAAGTAGACATATAAGAAAAACCCCAAAGTAAGAATTTCCAATGATATTATTTTGTTGATATTTATGATTTTTTATGAAATTTCATTATTTTCAGCATGCTGGGTGAGGTAGAGAGATGTGCATCCCTTACCTTAAACCGTGAAGTGAATTTAGTGGACAAGCTGCCCCCTGTAGCCACCAAGGATATAGTATATACAACGAGATATGTGATTGAAGAAGAGTGTCAATTTTTTCGTCACAGATGACTTGAGTGTAATTCCAGTTAATTCCACTGCCACGATTAATAATAATATTGATATAACGATGGTAAATTTTAACCAAGACCATTTACAGAGCATGGTTATCACTGTAATGTTAACCCTATGTATTCATACTGGAATCAAATTTCAAATGAACAATATATGTTGCAAAAGGCACTTGTATGTGTGTGTCTATAGCAGGATACCTTATTGAGCTTTCCAAGAGCATTAATTTGTGATTTTGCTGCAACAAGCTTGCTTGCCAAGTCACTCTTCTGGTGCTGAAGTTCCATGTTACAAGTGTCGCTATACCGAACCTTCATATCCGACGACAGGTTCCATCATAGTAATCAGTAAGTGAACAACATAGATGATGAGTTGTTGCAGCTTCCAACTCTTATGAAATTGAAGTGCCAATGGCTCCAATTGATGGTTAGAACTTCTTCACCTATAAATATTGTATGTGTTTATTGTATTGTAGTTATTGCATCGTCATTTGATTCCCTTATGCCTAGGCTCTCTCTCTTGCATTCTCAAGCATTGAACATAAACAAGACTACACTTACAACAACTTGACATCGACTATCAAGCATATCCACTCTCATAGTCTCACAAGTTCATACTAAATTTTCCAGAACACCCTTCATATGCCTTTCTGCATAAGGTATCTCTAGTCTTATAAGTCATAGAGTTATGATTGTAGTATGTGGCCCAATATTCTCTAAATTCAGTATAACACTCTGAAACTACATTGTATTGTAAATTTGTAATTGATATTGCAATATCAATTGAGCACTATTTGAGATATATGTTGATATTGTTTATTTAATATTGTCAGTTTCTTGTCCGTTGGGATGTACTAGTTTGTTAACTACCTTTGATAGTTTGACTACGACTTTCATAGTAATTCATATATACCATCTTGAATCCTCATTTGTCCAATAAGCTTACATATGGGTGCTCAGATCACATGCAAAGGGATGTGGATAGGAATGTGCCATCTTGTCCAACTAGCCAGTTTACCAAAGGAAGTTTGAAGAATATAAGAGTATATAGATTTTTCTAGTACCAAATGGACCTTGGGTTGACATCACTATGGAATTGGACCTTGTGCTAGGATTTCCCGAGATATAGCAAGATAATCATTTTATTTTTGACATTCTAGAATCTAGAGTGCTTCATCCTTTGCACAGAATCATCATCAGATGGTTCTGCAATTCCTGTAAGTGTCTCGGGTGAGACCTTCTCCAGCCTCTGGAGATTGAAAGTGTTAATTCTTATGGGGTTTTGTTGGCTAGGGACCTTGAATCCTAGGTATGATCCCCATGCCAACAACCTAGATCTGTAGAAACACAGATCCTAGATCTTCAATAGGTGGAACTAGTAGTGAACATGCTCTTCTCTTTAAGACAAGAAACACATAGAAATATTTCTTAACGTATCTCTCAGTACCTTAGAGTTGTTAACCATGTGAGAAGCCTCAGATTTTCAATGGTTTATTAATGTCCTACAAAAGTAACAAAAGAAAAACGAAGCAGTGTATGTTGTAATATTCTATTTCAACCTTCAGGATATGGAGGATGATTTCACAAGGAAAAGGCAATGGCCTTGCAATTTAAGTGGGCCATATTACAATAGTGATTCCCATAAATGAGAGAATAGAAATGAGTAACCTCTCTGAATTGATTCGTGGCTTGTTTTTTGTAGGTATGGGCTCCAAAATCCAAACATTGCAAACAAGGAGAGAATGAATCACCATGGTGTCAAGAAACCAGAACTTAGCCTGAATATCCTAAAACAGAAGTTGGAAAAATAATCTCTCCAAGGTTTTTAACGTTTCAATCCTCTATTCAACATTGATACAAATGTCAAAAACAAGTTAAAACATGAACCAAATAATAACATTCAAAGGAAAGACTAGGATGTCACCATTTCTACCTGCTACCCTTGAAAAGAAGGTGAGATTACTTACATGATTTTGTGTTTGCAAGGTGGACTTGAAGACCATGTTCATCCTAGAATGAGCTCCAAATGTACTTTTGTTTTTGGATTCCTGAAATAGGAGAACGGTGTTATCAAAAAATAGTGAATGGAGATCCCATAGAGGGCCTCCACATTTACCACCCATGGATTTTGAAATGAGAAACCCTCATCCATAAATATAAGTCCAAATAATGTGAGGCAGTCGACACCCTTGCTTGAATACTATGTTAATGTGGTTGGTTGCAGATGTCATATAATAAGGTGACATTATTTTGAGAGAAATGTGTTAGAATCAGTAATGGTGCAAGCAGGCACTTCAGTAAGAATCTTCTGTACAAGGATTTAGTGTAGACACTAATTTGTTGAAGAATCAATTTTCATTTGTAGAGGAGGTATTACCTGTTGGGTGTGGAGCCTAATTATCTTGTTTACTTTGTATCACAGAATTGGACCCCTATACCTTAAAAGGGGCGGCAATGCCACCCAAAATTTAATCGCTGCCTTGGGGGGTAAAATTGCCTTGTAAAAGTATAGTGATTTCTAGTCAATCTGGGCCGTTCATTAGGCAAATGATCTGATGGTAGAAGTTATGTTTAGATTAGGGTTTTTTTCCCTAGAAGGAACCTCAGAGAGCAGAGGGTATTGTATCATAATGTATCATGCGTATGTATTCTCGGAGCGAGAAACAGAGAGGGAGACTGTGAGAGAGAACAGAGGATATTACAGCGAATCTGCTGTAGGTTTTGTCTCTTCATTTTGTTGGATAATATAAAGGAAGGAATGGTTGTTCGGGGTGGACGTAGCCCAAACTGGGTGAACCACGTATATCTGTGTCTCTCTGGTTTTATGTGTTTTGTGAGCTTGTATTTTCTGCATATTTTATGTGTTTCATTGCTCTGTAATATTTAATTTTCTAACAACTGGTATCAGAGCCGAAGGTATATTTGGCTGATAAACTCGCAGGAAAAAAGGGTTCCTGGTTCGAGTGGGAGCAGTGGCGGACGATGGTAAGTTTAGGGTCAAGAAATTTAATGGCCAAAACTTTGCGCTGTGGAAGATGCAGATGGAAGATTATCTGTATCAGAAAGATCTGTACCTACCATTGAGCGGAAAAACAAAGAAGCTGGCGACCATGACAGACATGGAATGGAACATTCTCGATAGAAAGGCACTTGGAACAGTACGGTTGTGTCTTGCGGCGTCAGTCGCCTTCAATATTTCGAAGGAAACAACAACAGAGGGTTTGATGCAGACATTGGCGAAACTGTATGAAAAGCCCTCAGCCTCAAACAAGGTATTTCTTATGAAACGACTATTTAATATGAAGATGTCAGAAGGTGGATCTGTTGCAGACCATTTAAATGAATTTAATACAGTTACTAGTCAGTTAAGTTCTATAGGGGTAAACTTTGATGATGAAGTTAGAGCTCTGTTATTCTTGTGCTCATTACCAGAAAGCTAGAATGGTTTAGTAATGGCCATTAGTAACTCTGTCTCTGGATCTAGTACTTTAAAGTTTGATGATGTTGTTGGTGCTATCCTTAGCGAGGAAATGCGACGGAAAAGCTCCGGTGAGACATCAGGTAATGCTTTGAGTGCAGAGTCTAGGGGAAGAAGAATAGAAAGAGGAAAGAGCTTGGGATATCGTAGTAAATTAAGGAAAGGCAGATCCAAGTCTAGATCAGGGATAGTGTGCTGGAATTGCAGAAAGAAAGGACACCTAAAGAAAGACTGTAGCTCTCAGAAGGGAAAAGAAGGAGACACACAGCAAGAAAACAATCATGAAGCAAATGTGACAGGTGATGTGTTACAAGATGCTTTGATTATTTCTTTCGAAAATGTTACTGATTCTTGGGTTGTAGATTCAGGGGCTTCATTCCATGCCACACATGATAAGAAATATTTTCATGACTATGTTCAAGGAGATTTTGGACAAGTTCGTTTGGGTGATGATAAACCGTGTAAAATTGTTGGAATGGGTAAAGTTCTTGTAAAACAACAGAATGGAAACCAATGGCTACTAAAGGAGGTAAGGCATGTTCCAGATCTGAAGAAAAATCTGATTTCAACAGGGCATTTAGGTAGTGAAGGTTGTGTGACAACTTTCACAGATAAAACTTGGAAGGTCACCAAAGGAGTGCTGGTAATAGCAAAAGGTGAAAAGGTTGGTACATTGTATTTATGCAATGGTATTTCTAACTCTGTTAATGCTTTAACTTCCAAAGGAGCAGATGCAGCATTATGGCATCATAGGCTCGGACACATGAGTGAGAAGGAGATGAAAATTCTTCACTCAAGAAATTTGCTGCCAGGTTTGAAGAATGTTGATTTGGATTTCTGTGAGAATTGCATTTATGGAAAACAAAAGAGAGTCAGATTTCTCAGAGTTAGGAAAGAAAAGAAGAGCGAAAAATTGGAGCTTGTGCATACAGATGTATGGGGACCTGCTCAGGTATCATCTCTCGGTGGCTCTCGTTATTATGTTACTTTTATTGATGATGCAACTAGAAAACATGGATTTATTGTATTCAGAATAAATCTGATGTATTTGATACTTTCAAGAAATGGAAAGCTTTGGTTGACATTGAGACAGGAAAGAAGTTGAAGTGTCTCAGATCAGACAATGGAGGTGAATATTGCAGCAAATAGTTTGATAGGTACTGTTCAAAGCATGGAATTTGTAGAGAGAAGACAGTTCCAAGAACACCACAAGAAAATGGTATGTCAGAAAGAATGAACAGAAAAATCATGGAGCGTGCAAGGTGCATGAGATTGCATGCATGATTGCCTTTACAATTTTGGGCAGATGCTGTAGATACTGCTATTTATCTAATAAACAGAGGGCCTTCAAGTTCCTTCGATGGTGGTATTCCAGAGGAAGCATGGATAGGTAAAAAGGTAAACTACTCTTTTCTAAAGCCTTTTGGTTGTGAGGCCTTTGTCCATATTAATAAAGAAAACAGAACAAAGCTTGAGGCAAAATCAAAGAAATGTACCTTTATTGGATATGGTGCTAATGATTTTGGTTATCGCTTATATGATTATGAAAATCATAAAATCATTAGGAGTAGAGACGTAATATTCAATGAAAAGGTCTTGTATAAGAATCAGCTGCAGGAAAAGAAACAGGAAAAAGAAAACAAGGAATACACGGTTCTTGATGAGATAACTGAAAAAGTAAAGGTGCCTGAAAATAATAATAATCAACAACCACAGCAACAGCAACTACCACAACAGCAACAGGCACCTCAAACACCTAAAAGTGGTGTTAGAAGATCTACCAGGATAAGTAGACCCCCTGAACGGTACTCTCCTTCATTATATTATTTATTGTTGACTGATTCTAGTGAACCTGAATGTTATGAAGAAGCAATGTAGGTTGAAAGTAGGAAGAAGTGGGAGCTAGCCATGGAAGAAGAGATAGACTCCTTAATGCATAACCAGACTTGGGACTTAGTCAGGTTTCCTGTAGGTAAAACTACATTGCAGAATAAATGGGTTTACAGGTTGAAGGAAGAAGATAGAGGAAAACAGAGGTACAAAGCTAGACTTGTGGTGAAGGGATTTGCACAGAAGAAAGGTATTGATTTTGATGAAATATTTTCTCCTGTTGTTAAAATGAATTCAATCAGAACTGTTTTAAGTCTTGTAGCAGCGGAAGATTTACATCTTGAACAGTTAGATGTAAGACAACATTTCTCCATGGAGATTTGGAGGAAGAGATATACATGCAGCAACCAGAAGGATATGAGGTAAAAGGGAAAGAAAAATTGGTGTGCAGGTTAAAGAAGAGCTTGTATGGCTTAAAACAGGCTCCAAGACAGTGGTATCTAAAATTTGACAAGTTTATGTCTGAACAAGGTTATACTAGATGTCACTCTGATCATTGTGTTTATCTAAAAAGGAAAAATGATGGCAGCTATATTATATTGTTATTGTATGTAGATGACATGCTTGTTGCGGGGTCTAACATGCAGGAAATAAATGTGCTCAAAAGAAAATTGGCAAATTCATTTGCAATGAAGGATTTGGGAGCTGCAAAACAAATCCTTGGTATGAGGATAACTAGAGACAGGAAAAATCACAAATTAACACTGTCTCAGAATGAGTACATAGAAAAGGTGTTGAAAATATTTAATATGCAGAATGCAAAAACCGTTAGTACACCTTTTGCTAGCCATTTCAAACTTAGTAAGGAGAGGTGCCCAAAGACCCAAGAAAACATGGATTATATGTCTAAAGTTCCATATGCATCAGCAGTTGGAAGCTTAATGTATGCAATGGTCTGCACAAGGCCTGATATTGCACATGCAGTGGGAGTTGTAAGCGGGTATATGAACAATCCAGGAAAATAACATTGGATGGCAGTAAAATGGATTCTCAGATATTTGAGAGGTACCACAAATCAAGCATTATGCTTTGGTGGTTCAAACATTGCTCTACGGGGATATGTTGATGCAGATATGGCAGGTGACAGAGATAACAGGAGGAGCACTACAGGATATGTATTTACTGTAGGTGGAACAACTGTCAGTTGGGTTTCAAAAATCCAAAGTGTTGTTGCACTTTCAACAACAGAAGCCGAGTATGTTGCTGCTGCAGAGGCTAGTAAAGAAATGATTTGGTTGCAAAGGTTTATGGATGAATTGGGTAAGAAGCATGATATGGGCACACTGTACAGTGATAGCCAAAGTGCTATTCATCTTGCAAATAACTCAGCATTTCATTCCACGACTAAACAAATACATCTGAAGTACTATTTCATACGGTCAGTATTGGAAGACGGAGAGTTGAAGCTGGAAAAGATACACACTAGCCAGAATCCCGCAAATATGGTAACAAAAGTTGTAACTAGGGAGAAACTCAGAACATGCTCAGCTTCAATTGGTCTTCAAGGATGACGATGAAGATGAGAAACAGCTAGGTCCAAAGAGGAGTCATTGTCCAGCAAATGAAGCAGCGAGGGAGTTGCTTCAATCAGTCTCCAAGTGGGAGATTGTTGGGTGTGGAGCCTGATTATCTTGTTTACTTTGTATCACAGAATTGGACCCCTGTACCTTAAAAGGGGCGGCAACTCCGCCCAAAATTTAATTGCTACCATGGGGGGTCCAGGGGGGTGGCAGCGCTTTTCGGAGCCCCCCCCCTGGCGGGGGTTCGGGGGCAGCGCCCCTGAAGCTAAAAACAGATGTAAAATTTCCTTGTAAAAGTATAGTGATTTCTAGTCAATCTGGGCCGTTCATTAGGAAAATGATCTGATGGTAGAAGTTATGTTTAGATTAGGGTTTTTTTCCCTAGAAGGCAACCCCTTGTATATATGAGCGTATTGTATTGCGGTTGTGTATTATGAGTGTATTCTTGGAGCGAGAAACAGAGAGGGAGACTGTGAGAGAGAATATAGGATATTACAGCGGATCTGCTGTAGGTTTTGTCTCTTCATTTTGTTGGATAATATAAAGGAAGGAATGGCTGTTCGGGGTGGACGTAGCCCAAACTGGGTGAACCATGTATATCTGTGTCTCTCTGGTTTTATGTGTTTTGTGAGCTTGTATTTTCCGCATATTTTATGTGTTTCATTGCTCTGTAATATTTAATTTTCTAACAATACCGTATTAGTTTTTTCCTCAGTATGCTTCAATAACAAAATTTGTCACATTTTATTGTCCTGAATTTGAAAAGGAGCCCAAAAAATTACCACATCCAGGAAACTAAACACCCATGTTTCCTACATCTTGAACTATACACTAGCAAAATTGAATCTGATGGGCTAATATTTGATCAAATTATTGTAACATATTAAAAAAAAAGACTTTTTTTGTAGTAGGACATGACTCTCTATACCTAGCTCAAACCACATTAGAAAAATTCATCATGGTTGTATGTAGAGCATAAATATTTCAAGTCACAAGAATCCAATGTGAAAAAGAAAAAATGAAAAATCATGCACACAAATCAACTCAATTAATATGTGACGGCTATTGCAAAGGAAACATTTCCAAGGATTCCATCTTTGAATGGAAATATGTCTGAACACTATTTATGGAAATATTTTTTGTCAAAATTTCTATATTCATCTATTGTGAGTGTTTTGTGTATCCTATCCAAGCTTTATCTTGTCTCCTTATAAAATAAAAACTTTTTGACACTTATGAATAATAAATTATAACATTCAACCTTGAAAATTTTCTCAATCACAGAAGAAATTTAATATAAAACAATAATGGGGAAATGATGTCTTGACTTGATAAAAAACCTCCTTTATAAAGAGGCTTTTCAAAGTTCAGAATGTAATCATTAAAGCCAAACATTGATGAGGAGGCAAAGTCAGATTCCAGTATCTCTAAAGTAGTTCATACAAACTATTGATAAAAAACTTTATGAGCATATACCTAATCAATCAATCATGAAAGTAGTGAACATTGCAAATCCCTGCCCCCTGCACCATCAGCTTTCCTGTAGGTTTCAATTATATGAGTGAATGCCTCCTTGCTTAATAGAGTTTGATTTTCCTCGGTTAGTGATACAAACTGTGGCACTATTGGCATTTCTGGGGATTGATCTTCTGCAGATCGATTTGTTTCTGGATCAGAGGAGATGATTGTTCTTGGATTAGAGGACATGATTATATTTGGGTCAAAGTTTACGTCCAACTGATTATGTGAAGCAGTTCAACTTAAAATAAAATATATAATTTGAACAGACCCACAAAAGATAGAGTGCAGAAATTCAGACCTACAACCATCTATATCTCATAACCAAGATAGCGTAGAAGAAAATAGTGAGTTTTAATGGGGTAAAACAAGGGAAATACCAATTTGATTCTTCCATAACAAGAGAGAATTATTCCACGATTGATTTCTCTTCAGATATCCCACAGATTTTTGAACATCGGCAAAACTCGAAATATCTCCACCAGCTACTATGGCTTCCGAGCTGTTAATGGACTGTGGCCGCTTTAGGGTTTTAGATCATCCATGATTCTACAAGAATATGGAAAAAATAAAGCATCATAAGGAAGAATGGAATCATGGGAAAGAAGGCATAAAGGTCAAACGAGCGCACAAGGAGAAAAAAAAATTGAATAGATCCATTATGAAAATTTGAATAGGTGGAACAAGCGGAGCGGGAAAAAAAATTTGAATAGATATAAAATCGAATAATAATAATAATAATATATGAATGATAATAATATGCATAATGATATAATAATATAGATAATGAGCAGAAGGGTTGTATTGTATGAGTGATAATAATAATATACATAATGATATGTCACACAAATATTTTAGGGCATATTCTAATCCTTATATGAAAACTTTTGAAAATACAAATATTCATATTTAAAATTCTAAGGTTCCATATATTAAACCATTATATGTTATTCCTAATGAATAAGTAAATAAATTATGTCAACATACCTAGACATATGCTCAGGAAATAAATAAGTTGTGCATTAATCCATTACTTTTATTTTGTTAGGTAATGTGAGTTTTGAGATGAGTTGCATGCCTAACATGTGATTTGAGTAGCCATGAACCAATGGATTTTAAGTTGTCAAAATCACCTATGGATCGCATCCAACCTAGGCCACACCATCCCTTAGCTTGACTGGAATTTTTCCCACATAGTTTCGAACCAATGATTTTCTCACCAGTGATTATATCTCACCCGTTATTTCACATTCCCCAAGGCACAAATCAAATATTTGGATGTATCTTGGATGACTTGTCACATTCCATGACTAGCTTCACACACATTGAATAGGAATTCCCATCATTTAATAATTTTATGGAGGTTTTTCATGGCATATTTTTTAGGGGCTTAGGGGTTCGATGAATACGAGATTAGGGGTTAGAGGTTTAGGTTTTAGCGGTTAGGGGTTAGGACTAGAATAATGAGTTAGTGCAGGTTAAGGGGTTAGGGATTGGGGGCTTAGGGGAGTAATGATTTAGTAGTGGTTAAGGGATTAGGGATTGGGGTTAGGGAGATCATAATGATTTATTGGTTAAGGTTTTAAGGATTAGGGGTTAGGGGTTAGGGGATTTAGGTGCCAGGTCACAAGTACTATTTGCTAGGAAGGCTTTCCAAAGAAGTTGGCTAGCATCAATATGAAACTATTAGGGAATTAGAAGGGAAGAGAAAGGAAAAGGCTCAGGTATCATATGAGAGAAGGAAAAAATTGGAAAAATTGAGATCAAAAGCAATGGAGTTAGCCGAAAAGTAGCTTGCCCCAGAGATGGATAAGATAAAAATTGACAACATATTGGTCAATTTCCTTGACCCTTTATTGGTTATTCAATAGGAGTATGAATACACCACTGTTAATATTAAGGTAACCAACCCCTAGCAGATCAAGGGCTAAGAGGAAAATCAATCATCAATGAAAATTCAAAATTTTCAAGCTAAGCAAGATCAACCAAATTGGGGGTAGAGTTTGGGGAACCTTCATAAGTGAATGGGGCCTATGTGATATGGCTACAAGTTATCTGAGTATATAGTGAATTAGACATAAGTAAGAAAACAATTACTTCTTCAAAGCTAATTTTAATTTGGAGGGCTTAGGGGATTGGGGTTAGGGGTTAGGGGATTTAGGTGCATTTAGGGGTTATGTATCAATTAATGAGTTAGTAGTTAAGGGATTAGGGATTGGGGGTTTAGGGGGCCTAACCCGAAAGCATTTGGGTGGGCATACTCAACCGAAATGACCCGAACTGAATGTGTTAAGGGGTTATAGGTTTATGGTTTAGGGGGATAAATGGGTTAGGGGTTGGGAATTAGGGTTTAATGGGTTAGGGGTTAAGGGGTTATAGGTTTAGGTTTTATAGGGTTAAAGGGGTTAAGGGTTTAGGGATTAGGGATTACGGATTAGGGGCTTAGGGGTTAGGGGATTTAGGCGCAGTTAGGGGTTAGGTGAATAATGATTTAGTGGTTAAGGGATTAGGGATTAGGGGCTTAGGGCTTAGGGGAAGAGAATGGTCATTCCAGATGCTTTGTCTTCATCCAGGTCACAAGTATTTTCTGCTAGGAAGGATTTCCAAAGAAGTTGGCTAGCATCACTATGACACTATTACAGAATTAGAAGGAAAGAGAAAGGCAAAGGCTCAGGTATCATATGAGAGAAGGAAGCAATTGGAAAAATTGAGATCAAAAGCAGTGGAGATAGCCGAAAAGGATCTTGCCCTAGAGATGGATAAGATAAAACTTGACAACATATTTGTCAATTTCCTTGACCCTTTATTGGTTATTCAGAACGAGTATGAATACACCACCGTTAATATCAAGGTAACCGGCCCCTAGCAGATCAAGGGCTGAGAGTAAAGTCAATCATGAATGAAAATTCAAAATTTTCAAGCTGAGCAAGATCAACCAAATTGGGGGCATAGTTTGGGGAACCTTCGTAAGTGAATGGGGTCTATGTGATATGGATTCGAGTTATTTGGGTATATAGTGAATTAGACAGAAGTAAGAAAACAATTACTTCTTCAAAGCTAATTCGAATTTGGAGGGCTTAGGGGATTGGGGGTTAGGGTTTAGGGGATTTAGGTGCATTTAGGGGTTAGGGGTCGAATAATGAGTTAGTAGTTAAGGGATTAGGGATTGGGGGCTTAGGGGGCTCGACCCAAACACGTTTGGGCGTGCGTACTCAACCAAAACAACCTGACCTGAACGTGTTAAGGGGTTATAGGTTTAGGGTTTAGGGGGTTAAATGGGTTAGCGGTTGGGAGTTAGGGTTTAATGAGTTAGGGGTTAAGGGGTTATAGGTTTAGGGTTTAGGGGGTTAAATGGGTTAGGGGTTTAGGGATTAGGGATTAAAAGGGTTAAGGGATTAGGGATTGGGGGCTTAGGGTTAGGAGATTTAGGCGCGGTTAAGGGTTAGGTAACTAATGATTTAGTGGTTAATGGATTAGGGATTATGGGCTTAGCGGTTAGGGGAAGAGAATGGTAATTCCAGATGCTCTGTCTTCAGCCAGGTCACAATTATTGTCTGCTAGGAAGGATTCCAAAGAAGTTGGATGGCATCACTATGACACTATTACGGAATTAGAAGGGAAGAGAAAGGCAAAGGCTTAGGTATCATATGAGAGAAGGAAGCAATTGGGAAAACTGATACGGGCGCCCTCGAACGAAACGACTCGAATCGAATGCGCCCGGTCGAGCGACCTCGCACAGTGCGACACAGCACGCCTGACCGAATGATGCCACAAGGGAGAAAATGGAAAACGGGCTGCCCGGATGTGCAAAAGGCACTCAGGCGGTCACAACTTAGCAAAACTGATACGGGCGCCGTCGAACGAAACGGCTAGACCTGACCCGAACACGCCCAGTCAGTCGACCTCACATGGCGTGACACGGCGCACCCGACCGAACGATGCCACAAGGGAGAAAATGGCAAAAGGCCCACCCAAAAGTGCATAAGGAACTCGAGCAGTCACAACTCAGAAAAACTAATACGAGTGCCCTTGAACTAAATGGCTCGACCTGAACGCACTCGGTCGGACGACCTCACACAGCACGACATAGCGTGCTCGACCGAATGATGCCACAAGGGAGAAAATGGAAAATGGGCCACCCGAACGTGCACAAGGCACCCGGGTAGTCAAAACTTAGAAAAACTGATAAGAGTGCCCTCGAACGAAAAAAACTGACCCGAACACTCCCGGTCAGGCGACATCACACGGCGTGACACGTTGCGCTCAACCGAATGATGCCACAAGGGAGAAAATGGCAAAAGGGTCAGCTAAACGTGCAGAAGGGACCCAGGGGGTCAGAACTTAGCAAAACTAATACGGGAGCCCTTGAACAAAATGGTCCGAACGGAACGTGCCTGGTTAGGCGACCTCACGATACGGCGTGACAAGGCGCGCTCAACTAAATGATGCCACAAGGGAGAAAACGGCAAACAGGACACCCGAACATGCACAAGGCACCGGGGCAGTCACAAATTACCAAAACTGATATGGGCACCCTTAAATGAAACAGTGCGACTTGAACATGCTCAGTCAGGCGACCTCACACGGCGCAACACGACGTGCCCGAATGAACGATACCACAAGGGATAAAATGGCAAATAGGCCACCCAAATGTGCACAAGGCACCCGGGTGGTCACAACTTAGCAAAATTGATACGAGCGCCCTCAAACAAAATGGCCCAACCTGAATGTGCCCGGTCGGGCAACCTCACAGTATGGCGCGACACAGCGCACCCGATCGAACGATGCCACAAGGGAGAAAATGGAAAACGGGCCACCCGAACGTGCACAAGGCACTCAGGTGGTCACAACTTAGAAAAACTTATAGGGGCACACTTGAATGAAATGGCTTGACCTGAATGTGCCTGGTCAGGTGACCTCACATGGCATGACATGGCGCACCCGACCGAATGATGCCACAAGGGAGAAAATGTAAAACGGGACACCTGAACGTGAACAAGGCACCCGGGCAGTCACAACTTAGCAAAACTGATACAGGCTTCCTCAAACGAAATGGCCCGACCTGAACGTGCCCGATCGGGCGACCGCACATGGCGTGACACGGCGCGCCCGACTGAACAATTCCACAAGGGAGAAAACAACAAACAGGCCACCCAAACATGCACAAGGCACTCGAGCAGTCACAACTTAGTAAAATTGATACGGGCGCCCTAAAAAAAATGACCCGACCTGAACGTGCCCGATCGGGAAACCTCACACGGTGTGACACGGTGTGCCTGACCGAACGATGCCACAAGGGAGAAAATGGAAAATAGGCCATCTGAACATGCACAAGGCACCGAGACGGTCACAACTTAAAAAAACCGATACAGGCACCGTTGAACGAAACAACTCGACCTAACCTGAACGCGCCCGGTCGGGCAACCTCAAACTACGCAACACATCGCGCCCAACCGAACGATGCCACAACGGAGCAAACAGCAAACAAGCCACCCGAATGTGCACAAGGGACCGGGGCATTTAGAACTTAGCAAAATTGATACGGGCACCCTCGAATGAAACGCCCTGACCCAAACGCGCCTGGTCGGGAGAACTCACACGTGCGACAGTACGACGTGCTTGAACGAACGATACCACAAGGGAGCAAACAAAAAACGAGCCACCCAAACATGCATAAGGCACCAGGGCAGTCACAACTTAGCAAAACTGATACGGGTGCCCTCGAATGAAACGACCCGACCTTAACGTGCCCGGTCGTGCGACCTCACACGACGTAACACGGAGCGCCCGAAAGAATGATGCCACAAGGGAGAAAATGGCAAACGGGCCACCCGAACGTGCACAAGGCACCCGGGCGGTCATAACCTAGCAAAACTGATACGAGCGCCCTTGAACGAAACAGCCTGACCCGACCCAAACGCGCCTGGTCAGGCAACCTCACACGGTGCGACACGACGCGCCCGACGGAACGATGCCACAATGGAGAAAATGGAAAATGGGCCACCCAAACATGCACAAGGGACCCGGGTGGTCACAACTTAGCAAAACTGATACAGGCACCCTCGAACAAAATCGCCCGACCCGAACATACCCGGTCGGGCGACCTCACACAGTGCGACAGTACGGCGCGCCCGACTGAACAATGCCACAAGGGAGAAAACGGCAGAAGGGCCACCCGAACGTACACAAGGCACCCGGGCGGTCACAACTTAGCAAAACTGATACGGGCACCCTAGAATGAAACGGCCCGACCCGACCCAAACGCGTCCGGTCAGGCGACCTCACGCAGCATGACATGGCACGCCCGACCGAACGATGCCACAAGGGAGGAAACAGAAAACGAGCCAACTGAACATGCACAAGGGACTCTGGTAGTCACAACTTAGAAAAACTGATACGGGCACCCTCGAATGAAATGGCACGACGCGAACATGCCTAGTCGGGTGACTTCACACAGTGCAACAGTACGGTGTGCCCGACCGAATGATGCCATAAGGGATAAAATGGAAAATGGGCCACCCAAATGTGCACAAGGCACCCAGGTGGTCACAACTTAGCAAAACTGATATGGGTACCCTCGAACGAAGTAGCCCGACCTGAACGCGCCCAGTCAGGCGACCTCACACGGCGTGACATGACGTGCCCGATCGAATGATGCCATAAGGGAGTAAATGGCAAACCGGCTGTCCGAAACTGCACAATGCACCCAGGCGGTCACAACTTAGCAAAACTGATACGGGCACCCCTGAACAAAATGGCCTGACCCGACCTGAACGCACCCGGTCGAGCGACCTCACACGGTGCGACACGGCGCATTTGGCCAAACGATGCTACAAGGGTGAAAAAGGAAAATGGGCTACCCAAATGTGCACAAGGCACCCGAGCGGTCACAACATACCAAAATTGATACGAGCACCCTCGAACGAAATGGCCGGACCCGAACGTGCCCTCTCGAGCGTCTTCATAGTATGGCATGACACGGTGCACCCGACTGAACGATGCCACAAGGAATAAAATGAAAAACGGGCCACCCGAATGTGCACAAGGCACCGTGTGGTCATAACTTAGAAAAAATGATATGGGCGCCCTCGAACGAAACGGCCTGACCTGAACGCGCCTGGTCGGGCGACCTCAAACGGTGGGACACGGCGTGCCCGATCGAACGATGCCACAAGGGAGTAAACAAAAAATGGGCCACTTGAACATGCACAAGGCACCTAGGTGGTCACAACTTAGCAAAACTAATATGGGCGCCCTCGAACAAAATGGCCTGACCTAAACATGCCCGGTAGGGCGACCTCACACGGCGCGACACGGCGCGCCCGGTCGGGCGACCTCACACGGTGCGACATGGCACGCCCAAATGAATGATGCCACAAGAAAGCAAATGGAAAACGAGCCACCTGAACTTGCACAAGCCACCCAGGCGGTCACAACTTAGCAAAACCGATATGGGCGCCCTTGAATGAAACGGCTTGACTTGAACGCGACCGATCAGGCGACCTCACACTGCGCGACACAACGCACCCGAACAAATGATGACATAAGGGAGGAAATGGCAAACATGCTGCCCTAACATGCACAAGGCACCTCAGCAGTCAAAAATTAGCAAAACTGATACAGGCGCCCTCGAACGAAACGGCCCGACCCGACCCGAACGCGCCCGATCGAGCGACCTCACATGGCGTCACATGGCATGCCCGACCGAATAATGCCATGAGGTAGAAAACAAAAAAGAGGCCACCTGAACGTGCACAAGGGACCTGGGCTATCACAGCTTAGCAAAACTGATATGGGCGCCCTTGAATGAAACGGCCCGACCCGAACGAATGACACAACCGAACGAACGATGCCACAAGGGAGAAAATGGAAAATGGACCACCTGAATGTGCACTAGGCACCAGGGAGGTCACAACTTAGCAAAACTAATATGGGCACCCTCGAACAAAATCGCCCAACATGAACATTCCCGGTGAGGCGACCTCACAATGCGCGACACAACACGCCCAACCGTGGTTGGGGGCACACATTAAAAGTAAACCAAGGAGTGAGCGCATCACGTCTTTAATATTTTATGAAACTCCTTAGAAGTCCCATCATAACCACCTTCCATCTGCATCACAATGTGATATGTCAACTAAATATATCTTATTATGTTGCTCCAACCATTCAAAAAGGGGACCCAAGTTATATTATTATCTATTAAAGGAGAGGCAAAAGAAATTAATTTACAAATCGTCGTAATAGCGACACTTAGCCCAAACTGATACAGGTGCCCTCGAACGAAACGGTTCGAACTAAACACTCTCGTTCAGGTGACCTCACACAGCGCGACACGGTGTGCTCAACCGAACGATGCCACAAGGGAGAAAAAGGAAAAAGGGCCACCCGAACGTGCACAAGGGACCCGGGCAGTCACAACTTAGCAAAACTAATACCGGCGCCCTCAAACGAAATGGCCTGCCCGAAATGTGCCGAGTCAGGCAACCTCATAGTACGACGCGACAAGGCGCGCCTGACTGAACGATGCCACAAGGGAGAAAATGGAAAATGGTCCACCCAAACTTGCACAAGGCACTCGGGTGGTCATAAATTAGCAAAACTGATACGGGCGCCCTCAAATGAAACAACCCGACCTTAACGTGCTCGCTCGAGTGACCTCACATGGCGCGACACAACGTGCCCGACCGAACGATGCCACAAGGGAGAAAACGAGAAACAGGCCACCCAAACGTGCACAAGGCACCCGGGTGGTCACAACTTAGCAAAATTGATACGAGCACCCTCAAATGAAACGGCCCAACCCGAATGCACCTGGTCGGGTGACGTCACAGTACGGCGCAACATGGCGCACCTGAACAAACAATGCCATAAGGGAGAAAATGGAAAACGGTCCAGCCGAGCATGCACAAGGCACCCGGGCGGTCACAAATTATCAAAACTGATACGGGCACACTCGAAAGAAATAGCCTAACCTGAACGCCCCTGGTCAGGTGACCTCACACGACGCAAAACGGCATGCCCGACCGAATAATGCCACAAGGGAGAAAATGGAAAACGGGCCACTCGAACGTGCATAAGGCACCCAGGCGGTCACAACTTAGCAAAACTAATATGGGCTCCCTTGAACGAAATGGCCCAACCTGAATGCGCTAGGTCGAGCAACCTTACATGGCGCGACATGGTGCTCCCAACCGAACAATGCCACAAGGGATAAAATGGCAAACGGGCCACCCAAACGTGCACAAGGCACCTGGGTGGTGACAACTTAGCAAAACTGATACGGGCGCCCTCGAACAAAACGACCCAACCTGAACGCGCCTGGTCGGGCGACCTCACACGGTGCGACACAGTGCGCCCGACAGAACGATGCCACAAGGGAGCTAACGGCAAAAGGGCCGCCCGAACATGCACAAGGCATCGGGGCGGTCACAACTTAGCAAAACTGATACGGGTGCCCTCAAACGAAATAGCTCCACCCAACCCGAACGCGCTTGGTCAGGCAACCTCACACGGCGCAACACGGCGCGCCCAAACGAACGATGCCACAATGGAGCAAACGAAAAATAGGCCACCCGAACATGCACAAGGGATAAAATGACAAACGGGCCACCCGAACGTGCATAAGGCACCCGGGCGGTCATAAATTAGCAAAACTAATACGGGCGCACTCAAACGAAACGGCCCGACCAGAACGCCCTTGGTCGAGCGACCTCAAACGGCGGGACATGGCATGCCCGACCAAACGATGCCACAAGAGAGAAAATAGAAAATGGGCCGCCCGAATGTGCACAAGGCACCCGGGTGGTCACAACTTAGAAAAATCGATATGGGCGTCCTCGAAAAAAATGGCCCGACCTGAATGCGCCCAGTAGGGCGACCTCACATGACGCGACACGGCGCACCCGGTCGGGCGACCTCAGACGGTGCGACACGGCGTGGCCGACCGAATGATGCCACAAGGGAGCAAATGGAAAACAGGCCACCCGAACGTGCATAAGGCATCCGGGCGGTCACAACTTAGAAAAACTGATACGGGCACCCTTGAACGAAACAACCCGACCTAAACGTGACTGATTGGGCGACCTCACACGGCACGATATGGCGCACCTGAACAAACAATGACACAAGGGAGAAAATAGAAATGGGCTGCCTGAACATGCACAAGGCACCTCGGTAGTCACAACTTAGCAAAACTGATACAGGCGCCCTCAAACGAAACGACCCGACCTGGCCCGAATGCTCCCGGTCGGGCGACCTCACATGGCGTGACACGGCGCACCCGACCGAGCAATGCCACAAGGGAGAAAATGACAAACAGGCCACCCGAACACGTACAAGGGACCTAGGCGGTCACAAATTAGCAAAACTGATATGAGCACCCTTGAATGAAATGGCTCGACCCGAACGTGCCCGGTAGGGCGACCTCACATGGTGCGACAGTACGACACACCCGAACGAACGATGCCATAAGGAAGAAAATGGAAAACGGGCCACCCGAACGTGCACAAGGCACTCGGGCAGTCGCAAGTTAGCAAAACTGATATGGGCGCCCTCGAACGAAATCGCTCGACTTGAACGTGCCCACTCGGGCGACCTCACACTGCGCAACACAACACACCCAACCGTGGTTGTGGGCACACATTAAAAGTTAACCAAGGAGTGAGCACATCACGTGTTTAATATTTTATGAAACTCCTTATAAGTCCCATCATAACCACCTTCCATCTTCTTCACAATGTGATATGTCAACTAAAGATATCTTATTATGTTGCTCCAACCATTCAAAAAGGGAACCCAAGTTATATTATTATTTATTAAAGGAGAGGCCAAAGAAATTAATTTACAAACCATCGCAATATCGACACTTAGCCCAAACTGATACAGGCACCCTCGAATGAAACGGCTCGACCAGAACACTCCCGTTTAGGTGACCTCACACGACGCGACACGGTGTGCTCAACCGAATGATGCCACAAGGGAGAAAAAGGAAAAAGGGCCACCCGAACGTGCACAAGGGACCCAGGCAGTCACAACTTAGCAAAACTAATACCGGTGCCCTCAAACGAAATGGCCCTACCGGAACGTGCCGAGTAAGGCGACCTCACAGTACGACACGACAAGGTGCACCTCACTGAACGATGCCACAAGGGAGAAAATGGAAAACGGGCCACCCGAACGTGCACACGGCACTCGAGCGGTCACAAAGTAGAAAAATTGATATGGGCACCCTCAAATGAAACAACCTGACCTGAACGTGCTCTGTCGGGCGAGCTCACCCAGCGCGACACGGCGTGCCCGAATGAATGATGCCACAAGGGAGAAAACAACAAACATGCTACCCAAACGTGCACAAGGCACCCGGGCGGTCACAGCTTAGAAAAATTAAAACGGGCACCCTCAAATGAAATGGCCCAACCCGAATGCATCCAGTCGGGTGACCTCACAGTATGGCGCGACATGGCGCACCCAACTAAATGATGCCACAAGGGAGAAAATGGAAAACGGGCCACCCGAATGTGCACAAGGCACCCGAGCAGTCACAACTTATCAAAACTGATACGGGCGCACTCGAACGAAAGGGCTTGACCTGAATGTGCCCGGTCGAGCGACCTCACATGACACAACACGGCGTGCCCGACCGAACAATGCCATAAGGGAAAAAATAGAAAACGGGCCGCCCGAACGTGCAGAAGGCACCTCGGCGGTCACAACTTAGTAAGACTAATACAGGCTCGCTCGAACGAAATAGCCTGACCTGAACGCGCCCAGTCGGGCGACCTCACATGGTGAGACATGGCGCACTCGACCGAACAATGCCACAAGGGAGAAAATGGAAAAAGGGGCACCCAAACATGAACAAGGCCCCCAGCCTGTCACACGGCGCAACACAGCGTGCCCGACCGAACGATGCCATAAGGGAGAAAACGGTAAACGGGCTGCTCGAACGTGCACAAGGCACCAAGGCGGTCACAACTTAGCAAAACTGATACAGGCACCCTCGAACGAAACAACTCGACCTGACCCAAACATGCTTGGTCAGGCGACCTCACACGATGCAACACGGTGCACCCAACCAGACGATGCCACAACAGAGCAAATGGTAAACAAGCCACCCAAATGTGCATAAGGGACCCCGGCGGTCAGAACTGAGCAAAAATGATATGGGCACCCTCGAACGAAACAGCCCAACCTGAACGCGCCTAGTTAGGCAACCTCACACGGTGCGACAGTACCGCGCGCCTAACCGAACGATACGACAAGGGAGAAAATAGAAAACGGGCCACCCAAATGTGCATAAGGCACCCGGGTGGTCACAACTTAGCAAAATTGATACGGGTGCCCGCAAACGAAACGGCCTGACCTAAACACGCCCGGTCGGGTGACCTCACATGGCGTAACACGGCGTGCCCGACCGAACGATGCCACAAGGGAGAAAATGGAAAACAGGTCACCCGAACGTGCACAAGGGACCTGGGCGGTCACAACTTAGCAAAATTGATACGGGCACACTCGAACGAAACAGCTTGACCCGGATGCGCCCGTTCGAGCGACCTCACGCAGTGCGATAGTATGGCGCGCCCGACCGAATGATGCCACAAGGGAGAAAACGAAAAATGGGCCACCCGACTCGAACTGATATGAGCACCCTGGAACGAAACGGCCCGACTCGACTCGAACGCACCAGGTCAGGCGACCTCACACGACGCGACATGGCGTGCCTGACCGAATGATGCCACAAGGGAGCAAATGGAAAATGGGCCACTCGAACATGCACAAGGGACCCTGGCAGTCACAACTTAGCAAAACTGATATAGGCACCCTTGAACGAAACGGCCTGGCCCGAACATGCCCGGTCGGGCGACCTCACACAGTGTGACAGTACGGCACACCCAACCGAACAATTGCACAAGGGAGAAAATGGCAAATGGGCCACCCGAATGTGCACAAGGCACCCATGTGGTCACAACTTAGCAAAACTGATACGAGTGCCCTCGAACCAAGCGGCTCGACCTGAACTTGCCCGATTCGGTGACCTCACAAGGTGCGACACGGCGTGCCCGACTGAACGATGCCATAAGGGAGAAAACGACAAACGGGCCATCCGAAACTACTCAAGGAACCTAGGTGGTCACAACTTAGCAAAACTGATACGGGTCCCCTCGAACGAAACGGCCTAACCCGACCCGAACGCGCCCGGTCCGGTGACCTCACACGACGCGCCCGACCAAATGATGCTACAAGGGAGCAAATGACAAATGGGCCGCTTGAATGTCCACAAGGCACCCGGGCGGTCACAACATAGCAAAATTGATACCGACGCCCTCGAACGAAATGGCCTAACCCGAACGCGCCCGGTCGGGCGACCTCATAGTACTGCGCGACACAGTGCACCTAACCGAACGATGCCACAAGGGAGAAAATGACAAACGGGCCACTCGAACATACACAAGGCACCCGAGTAGTCATAACTTAGCAAAACTAATACGGGCGACCTCGAACGAAACAGCCCGACCTGAACGTGCCCGGTCGGGCGACCTCACACGGCGGGACACGACGTACCTGACCGAATGATGCCACAAGGGAGAAAATGGAAAACGGGCCGCCCTAATGCGCACAAGGCACCCCGGTGGTCACAACTTAGCAAAACTGATACGAGCGCCCTTGAAACAAATGGCCCGACCTGAATGTGCCCGGTCGGGCGACCTCACACAGCGTGACATGGCGTGCCCGGTCGGGCGACCTCACACGTTGTGACAAGGCATGCCTGACCAAACAATGCCACAAGGGAGAAAATGGAAAATGGGCAACCTGAACGTGCATAAGGCACCCAGGCGGTCACAACTTAGAAAAATTGATACGAGCACCCTCGAATGAAACAACCCGACCTGAACGCGACCGGTTGGGCAACCTCACACGGCGCGACATGGCGCGCCTAAACAAATGATGACACAAGGGAGAAAATGGAAAATGGGCTGCCCTAATGTGCACAAGGCACCTTGGCAGTCACAACTTAGCAAAACTGATACGGGCACCCTCGAACAAAACGGCCCGACCTGACATCGCACGACACAGCGCGCCCGACCAAACGATGCCACGAGGGAGCAAACGAAAAATAGGCCACCTGAACGTGCGCAAGGGACCTGGGTGGTCACACTTAGCAAAAATGATACGGGCACCATTGAACGAAATGGACCAACCCGAACGCGCCCGGTCGGGCGACCTCACATGGTGCGACAGTACGTCATGCCCGAACGAACAATGCCAGAAGGGAGCAAATGGAAAACGAGCCACCTGAACGTGCACAAGGCACCTGGGCGGTCACAACTTAGAAAAACTGAGGCGGCTGCCCTTGAATGAAATGGCCTGACCTGAACATGCCCTCTCAGGCGACCTCACACTGCACGACATAGCACGCCTCACTGTGGTTGGGGACACACATTAAAAGTGAACCAAGGAGTGAGCGCATCACATCTTTAATATTTTATGAAACTCCTTAGAAGTCCCATCATAACCACCTTCCATCTTCATCACAATGTGATATGTCAACTAAAGATATCTTATTATGTCGTTCAACCATTCAAAAATAACCCAAGTTAGGATTATTATTGCTGAAGTTAGAGGCTAAAGAAATTTAATTTATAAACTAATAGCGGACACTTAGCCCAAACTGTCACAAGAGCGAAACTTAGCCCAAACCATCGCAAGAGCGACACTTAGCCCAAACTGTCGCAATAGCGACGATCATTCCAAAACTGTCACAATAGTGATGCTTTTGCCCAAACTGTCTCCAATAGAAACATTTTCCTCCAAACATCGCAATAGCAACAGATAGCTCTAATTTGTCGCAATTCCGACGCTTTTTCCCAAACTATCGCAATTCTGACATTTTTATACAAACGTCGCAAGACCAACACTAACTTCTATGTGTCACAATACCGACACTTGTCTCGAAATGTCGGTATAGTGACAGTTGTGGGCGGGATTTGAAAAATTGATAAATTTTGGGGAAATTTCCGACATTTGGTCAAAAGTGTCAGAACCAAAGTGTCAAAATTTCTGCCAAATGTACTAGTGATACTTTTTCCATAATAGAAAATATGGTACCCTCTAACCAAATGGCCAACTTCATATCTTACCACTACCATATTTATTATTTGATTATAAATTTGAGGGTGTAGACATTTTACCATGCATATTTTATACAATACCCATAAGGTAATTTTAACAATTGCAAAATATGACATTTAACAATATAGGACTTTAGATTTTTCATTGAATTTCCCAAACTAACATTTCCAACCAAACTTGAAATATAGGAAAATATATTTAGACTCCTAGAAGGATTAAATCATACTTGACTCCTTTTTTTCCTTGTAATGTGGCTCTTCCATTAGCTTTTTTGTAGTCCTCTAGATAGTGTCTCCTATGTTCCTGCCTTCCCCTACTCTTCATACCCCTAGACCAAATATCCCCCTCCTTGTTGTCCATTCTACCATGAAATAAAAATCCAACTCATGCACCTGACTGACAGAGGCCCACTCCATTTGTTCCTTCACTGCTCGTCGAGCACCAAGAAGGCTTCATCCTCCCATATTCTTTTTGCATCCCTACATTGTGCTTCCTTGACAAGAAAAAGGTCTCTCCCGCCTGTGGGAGTATGCCCACTACCCCCTTCCTCCAAAATTTTATTATTATATTATTTTTTGATGTGTTTAGGAAACCTACATGCATTCATGTACTACCTAGTTCTCTTCTATGTGGCCCAATGCAGTTAAAAATAAGCATGTCCAACTTATATATATCTATATCTATATATGTGTGTGTGTGTGTGTGTGTGTGTGTGTGCATATGTTTCTTTCTTTCAACTTGTCCTTTGTGCACACTTGTCGGCCACCATGGTTGCCACCAAATAAGTCAACATCCCAAGCAATTTTCCCCTTCCTCTACTCTGGAATCTATGTCCCCAAAGTCAGTCTGTTTTCTTTAGTTAACTTTTCAATGTTTTTGATAAACAAGTGATGTGACTGGGACTGTTATAAATACAAGATTTATACCTGTTTCAATTTGGGAGATAAATTCAGTGAGATGAAGTAAGTTAACGACTCAATGAATAAACAAGGAACCAAGGCAGGTTTGAGGTAATGTAGTCTAGGATCCAAAAAGAAATAAGAGAGACATCTGAAGAATTTAGAAAATGAACTCGTTAAGGAAAACAAATATATGGACTTGCAGTGTGAGGCATGTGCCAGGAGGATTAACGAGGTGTGAGATAAGTAAACAAATATGAGTATAAGATAGAAAGTGAATACAAGCTAAGTAACCTAGTCAAGGTAGTGTAGAAAAAATTCATAAGGGAATACCACAGAAGTATATATCTAAGTAGATATCTGAAATATATATTTCATCATAGTTCTGAAGTGTATATGTGTCAAAGAAAAGGTCTAAAGGAGTGCAGATCGGAAATATATTTATGTGATATACTCTGTGGAAAGAGGGAGAAATTCTTAGTAATAGGGTCTATGTTTTTTTGGGGAGAAAGGTTGTGATCATGCTTGTGAAGTATGAGTTTAATATAATCAAGTTAGAGTTGTTATGAGGTAAAGTTTGTCATCAAATCCAATTTGACCGTACTACTCAAACTAGTTTTTGAAGAGTTTTTTTGTAATAGATTATTTGGAGCGCCTTAAAGAATAGACTTAAAGGCAAATCTAAAACTAAAGTAAAGTAATCCTTGTAGACCGAAGGACATTATTTAAAGCACACATGAAGAGCCTAGGATACACCTTTATCAAATGATAAAATGATAACATACTTTGAGCATCTTTTGAGTTGACAGAGAGTGCATTCATGATGACATTAATTCAGCATTCTTCAAGCCTTTGTTTAAACAACAATCACTCTTGAAGCATAGTTGAATACCAACACTTGAAGACTTATTTTTTTCAAGAAATAATCCTTGGAGTATAGTTGAATACCAACACTTAAAGACTTGTTTTTTTGGAGCAGTCTTCCTTGGACCATAGTTGAAGATGAACACTTAAAGACATGGTTTGTTGGCGCAGCCATAAAATTTTTTCTAAACCAGACGTGAAGATTTTTTAGAGGTATATTTAAGAGCACTTTGTAGAACTATATTGGATTAATTTTTTAGAAGTATTTGAATTTTTTGATGGAGGCTTGAAGCAGTATTAAAGTCACCTTAAGGTATTGAAGAAACTGAGAGGATTGGATCCCTAGAAAATTGGAGTCGTCATACAAGTTTGAAGCCTTGTGAGAAACTAGGTTGGAGCCCAGATTAATATGTGAGGATTGGAGTCCTCATACAATTTTGGACCCTTGTGAGAGACTAGGTTGGAGTTTGGACTTGTAATTGATTATTAGAGTTTATATTGTACTCTAGCAAGATATTATAATAAAATTTTCCCATTTTGGTGTGTTGAGCATTTCTATTTTATGGGTGTTTGCTGAAAAATATTTGTGTTGGGTTTATTGCATTCTTTTGTTATCACTGTTAATTTTTCCATTAGGAATGTTACACCTTGAGGGCTTGATCAACATATCAAGTGAGTCTTGAAACAAAAGTAAAGTAATCCTTGCATATTGAAGGACATTCTTTAAAGCACACATGAAGAGCCTAAAAGACACCTTCATGGAATGATAAAATGATAACATACTTTGATCATATTTTGAGTTGACAACAGAGTGCATTTATGATGACATTAATTGAGCATTCTTCAAGCCTTTTTGAAACAACAGTCACTCTTGAAGCATAGTTGAATACCAACACTTGAAGTGTCTTTTTTTTTTTAATCAATCACCCTTGGAGTATAGTTGAAGACCATCACTTAAAAACTTGTTTTGTTGGAGCAGTCATCCTTGGAACATAGTTGAAGACCAACAACTGAAGACATGTTTTGTTGGTGCAACCATAAATTTTTTTCTGAAGCAGACATGAAGTTTTTGTATAGGTAGATTTGAGAGCACTTTGTAGACCTATCTTGGATACATTTTTTAGAATTATTTCAAGTTTTTGATGGAGGCTTGAAGGAATATTGAAGTCACCTTAATGGATTGAAGAAAAATGAGAGAGTTGGATCCCGAGAGGATTAGAGTCGTCATACAAGGTTGTAGCTTGGATTTGTATTTGAATATTACAGTAATCATTCAAGGTTGAAGCCTTGAAGGAATTAAAGACTTTGTTGTACAAGTTGGAGCTTGGGTTTTTAGAGTCCTCAAATTCGTTAATAAAATTATTTTCTTGTTGAACATATTGTGTTTGGGTTTAACTAGTGATTTTAATTGTCATAATATAACAATTGTAAAGCAATATTGATTCAACCCCCCTCTCAATATTTCCAACACTAGCCACCTTACATTTTTTTCACCTTGCAATATTTTTGTTGACATGCAAGAAGAAAATTTCATAATGCAATGTTATTGTTGGTAATTTGGTTGTTTATGATAAAAGGTAATCTAACATGTGCTAGAGTTCCTTCACCTTGGAATGTTGTTACTAGTAATGTTCTTATGTTTGTGTTAATAAAACAATATAGTATGCACTAGATTTATTTTGGCATGGAATGTTGTTGTGTAGTATGCTTGTATTTGTGCTACATGTAAAGATAACACTCATTATATTTATTTCACCTTGAAATGTTGTTATTGGAAATATGCTTGTGTTTGGGATAGAAACTATGCTAGATTTATTTTTCTCTACAATATTGTTGTTGTCTGTTCGGCTGTTTATGATAGAAGGAAATCTAGCACGTGTTAGATTTCCTTCACCTTGGAAATGCTATTGGAAATGTTCTTGTGTTTGGGCTAGAATTTGTGCTATATTTCGTTTTATCTACAATATTGTTGTTGTTAATTTGTTTTTTTATTATAAAATTAAATCTAGCACATGTTAGATTTCCTTCGCCTTGGCAATGTTCTCGTGTTTCTGTTCAAAGGAAATATAGCATGTGTTAGGTTTCTTTTGGCATGAAATGTTGTTGTTCGTAGTATGCTTGTATGTGTGCTACATGTAAAGCTAACATGCATTAAATTTATTTTACCTTGCGATGTTGTTATTGTAAATATGCTTGTGTTTGTGATAGAAGTTGTTCTAGATATCATTTTCCATGCAATGTTGTTGTTGGAAATATGCTTTTGTTTATGCTGGAAGCAAATATAACATGCTAGATTTCTTTCACCCTACAATGTTGTTGCGTGATTGTGTTTGTGCTATGGGTAAATCTAGCACGTGTTACATTTCTATTGCTCTACAATATTGTTGTTGTCTATTTGATTGTTTATGATCTAAGGAAATCTAGCACGTTTTAGATTTCCTTCACCTTCGCAATGTTATTGGAAATGTGCTTGTATTTGGGCTAGAATTTGTGCTAGATTTATTTTTCTCTACAATATTGTTGCTGTCAATTTGGTTGTTTATTATAGAAGGAAATCTAGCATGTGTTATATTTCCTTCACCTTGGCAATGTTTTTGTGTTTGTGTTAGAAGGAAATATAGCATGCGCTAGGTCTCTTTTGGCATGAAATGTCATTGTTGGAAGTATGATTGTATTTCTGCTACATGTAAAGATAACATGGATTAAATTTCTTTTACCTTGTGATGTTGCTATTGGAAATGTGCTTGTGTTTGTGATAGAAGTTTTTCAAGATATATTTTTCCATGCAATGTTGTTGTTGGAAATATGATTTTGTTTTTGTTGGAAGAAAATCTAACATGCTATATTTCTTTCACCCGAAAATGTTGTTGTCTGATTGCATTTGTGGTATGCGTAAATCTAGCACATGTCCTATTTCTTTTTCACTGCAATATTATTGTTTTATATTTGCTTGTTTATGATAGAATGAAATCTAACACATGTTAGATTTCCTTCACCTTGGCAATGTTATTGGAAATGTGCTTGTGTTTGGACAAGAAGTTGTACTAAATTTCTTTTTCTCTACAATATTATTGTTGTCAATTTGGTTGTTTATTATAGAAGGAAATCTAGCACGTGTTAGATTTCCTTCACCTTGGAAATGTGCTTGTGTTTGTGTTAGAAGGAAATATAGCATGCACTTGGTTTCTTTTGCAATGAAATGTTTTTCTTGATAGTATGCTTGTATTTGTGCTACATGTAAAGCTAACATGCATTAATTTTCTTTTACCTTGCGATGTTGTTATTGGAAATGTGCTTGTGTTTGTGATAGAAGTTGTTCTAGATATAATTTTCCACGCAATGTTGTTGTTGGAAATATGCTTTTGTTTAAGCTTGGAGAAAAACTAACACACTATATTTCTCTCACCCTACAATGTTGTTGTGTGCTTGTGTTTGTGCTATGCGTAAATCTAGCACGTGTTATCTTTTCTTCACCTTGCAATCTTTTTGTTGGAAACATGCTTCAATTTTGGCTCGAAAGAAATCTAGCATGCACTAGATTTCTTTTTCAGTGCAACGTGGTTGTTGAAAATATGTTTTTTTTTGTGCTAGAAGTTAATCTACCATGTGCTATATTTATTTTATTTAGAAATGTTGTAATGTGTTTGTGTTTGTGATAGAAGGAAATCTATCATACATTATATTTGTTTCACCCTTCTATGAGTTTATTGACAATGTGGATGTATATGCATTAGAAGGAAATCTAGTGTGCACTATATTTCTTTCGCATTGCAATGTTTTTGTTGGCAATTCAATTGTTTGTGATAGAAGGAAATCTATAATGCGCCACATTTCCTTGACCACAACGATGTTATTGGAAATGTGCTAAAAGAAAATCTATCATGTGGGAGATTTATTTTGCCCTAGAATGTTGTTGGTAATATGTTTGTGTTCATGCTATAACAAAATCTGGCATGCGCTAGATTCTTTACCCCTACAATGTTATGTGTTTTTATTTGTGCTAAAAGGAAATCTACCACACACTAGATTTATTTTGTCTTGCATAAGGTGTTTTTGACAATATGCTTGTTTGTGCTAGAAGAAAATCTAATATGCGGTATGTTTATTTCACCCTACAATATTTTTATGTGCTTGTGTGTGCGAGAGAAGGAAATCTAGCATGCATTAGATTTCATTCACCTTGCAATGTTGTTATTGGTGACATGTTTTTGATTGAGATATAAGTACAAATATCATGTTATATATAATTCACCTTGCAATATTGTGACTGGAAATATGCTCATGTTTGTGATAGAATAAAATCTAGCATAATATAGATTTCTTTTACCCTACAATATTGATGTTGCCAATATGTTGTTGTATGGTGGGGGGAATTATAGCATGCACAAAATTTATTTTTCAATGCAATATTGGTGCTAGAATCGTGCTTGTGTTTGTACTAGAATAAAATATACTATGCAATAGATTTGTTTCAAAATGAAATATTGTTGTTGGCAATGTGCTTGTATTTGTGCTAGAATGAAATATAACCCGCATTGGATTTCTTTTGCAATGCAATATTGTTGGAAATGTAATTTTTTTTGTAATAGAAGGAATTATATCATGCATTGGATTTTTTTTTCCCTACAATGTTATTGTTGCAAATGTACTAGAAGTAAATCAAGCATAGGTTAGATATCTTCCACCTTGTAATGATGTTTCTGGCAATGTGATGGTGTTTGTGCTAGAAGAAACTCTACAATGTGTAAGGTTTCTTTTACTTTGCAATGTTTTCGTGAGTAACATGATTCTGTTTACTCTAGAAAGAGATTTAGCATCTGGTGGATTTTGTTTTACTTAGAATTTTGTTGTTGGCAATGTGCTTTTGTTCGTGCTAGAAGGAAATCTAGCATGTTCTAGATTTATTTGACCATGTAACGTTTCTTCTATAAATATGCTTATGTTTGTACTAGAAGGAATGATATTGATTGTTAGCTTTCATTTGAGGTGCAATGTTGTTGTTCGAAATGGGCTTCTACTTTTGATAGAAGGAAAGCCAACACACATTATATTTCCTTCATAATGTAAATTTGTTATTTGAAATATGTTTGTTTTTATGGTATAAGGGAGGTTATAATGTGTTAAATTTCCTTAATCTTGCAATGTTATTGTTGAAAATGTGTTTGTGCTTGTGATAGAAGCCAATATTGCATTTGTTAGATTTTTTTCGCAATGTAACATTATTGTTGGAAATGTGCTTGTATTTGTGTTAGAAGGAATTAAAAAATGCACAAGATTTATTTTTTCTTGTTCCAAAAGGAAAACTATCAATATTTGACCCTCACCAAGGTTAGTGCTATGATATTATTCTTGGCAGTGCATTTGTGATTATGCAAGAAGGATACCTAGTGATTACTAGCTTTCTTCTAGACACCATTACAATTATGCCAACAATGCTCTAGGGGTGACATTGTCTCAATAATCACAATGGTTAGAGTTATTGATTTTGATGTGCCCTTTTATTGAATTTGGAACAATTTATGGAGATCAATGATAGTGCAAAAGAATTGTATATAGTTATATGTTGTTGTTGGCACTACATTTGTGCTTGAGTTGGAAGGAAAGTTAATGGTATAGCTCTATTTTTTGAACAAACACAATAATCCAATCATAATTATTTGATACATGGAGAATAATGTGATCTTTTTGTAGTTTTGAAGTTTATGAATAAATGTCTTATTGAGGTATACAATATTTTGCTTCTAATGCACATGTATGCAACTTTAAAGTATCAAGCTCAAGTTTTTAACATGTATTATTTTTCTCTCTATTTTTTTTTATATTTATGAACTTCCAGGAACAATTTCTCTAATATTTGGATTCATAAGGTAAGACTCTTCCTCATCAACATAAAAATGTAGGAAAACCCAAATCTACACTTTTCGAGTACCTAAAGTTAACATCCCTCTTTATCCATCCTAAATAGTATGTCCTTAAATATTTATAGGTAGAGAGTGCTAACATTGGAACTAAAGATTTGTAAAATTCAATTTCGTTTCTTTTGAACTAAAAAAAACTCTAGTTTGTATTTTGATTATTAAATTCAAACGTCAAACATCCTCACTAAGTGAAATATAATTCCTCCTTTTTCATGGGGCTTTTAGAAATCTTATGTAGCATCAATATTGGAATTTATTAGATTTTCCAAAGGACCATGTTCTGGTTCTTCAACTTCTACAATTTTCTTATGATCATTATTCATACAAATGCATTAAGACTACAAGTGTCATTTTTGAAGTTAAATAGGAACTTGGTGGTTTGATATGAACTGATATTTGTCATTCAAAAATTTTATTTGGAAGAAAACCTCTAGTTTGGTTTTTTATTATCAAGTTAAAACATCAAACATCCTCACTAAGTGAAAATATAATTTATCCTTTTCATGGGGCTTTTAGACATATTATGTAGCATCAATCTTGGAATTTTGTAGATTTTCCAAGGGGCAATGTTTTGGTTCTTCAACTTCTACAAATTTCTTATGATAATTATTCATACACATGCATTAAGACTACAGGTGTCATTTTTGAAGTTAAATAGGAACTTGATGGTTTGACATCAGTTGATATTTGTCATTATATGATAGTATCTACATATCTAATTTCATGGTCTTCATATATTTTTTTTGTGTAATTTGCATGTAAAGTAATTTTTGGTAGTAGGCACTAGATGGTGGGGAGCAATGTTTCATTACATACAATATGACTACCAAACTATTTGAATTATTTCATCTATATTACTTTTTTCAAAAGTTGTGTGTTTTTGCAAAAATATAAAATCACACTTTACATGGTTCAACCTTTTAATTACAATTTATGATTTAATTGTTGTTACAGAATTGGTACAAGCTAGAATGGAAAATACAATTTTGGAAAAAGGGATCATGTTTATATCCTTATTAATGATCAAGTCGTTGGGCTAGGAAGGGTCAAATCTATAGAGTTTGGAACTTGTTATGCTAGATAAAGGGTTAATGCATGTTATGTTTCAATTTGGATAATTGATGTCACTCAACAACATTTGATTGAGGATGTTGATGAAGGGTACATATGTCAATGGAAGATCATGTATTTGAGGCACAACATAAGTAAATAAAAATATTGAAGCATGTGTGCAAATATTATTGGTGATATAATACTTTTTTTTTAGTAAATACTAACCTTATTTACATTCATTTATAGGTGCAAATGTTTCTTCTATGTTTTCTATTGGAGACAAGGTAGATATTCTACATCATGGAGTAAAGGTGGGTGAGGGATCCATATTCAATACAGAGCTTCGACATAAAGTGCATGGAAATATGGTAAATAAAGGATGCATAGTGGTTAAAATTGAGAAGGTGTTAAAACATGATTCTTCTCTACCACATCCAATAGGATTTGAGCATACACTAGGGGCTGGATTGGAATGTTATGAGATTTGTCCAGAATCAGATTTGTAACCTCACTATCATGATCATGCCATAAATATTCCCCAATATAAGGTTAGATTGATGTGTACATCAAACATCCTCACTAAGGGGTGAAAATGTGAATTTGGGAAACACTTTTTGCCCTTTTTTGACGTTGAAAATTGTAATTTTCTATGTTTTTCAACTTCAACTCCACTAAACTCATATTTTTATCGCAAATTATGCTTTGACATAAAAACAAGAATTGTAGAGAATTGTCTTACCTCCATACCGATATTTAAAAAAAAAAAAAATATTGACATATAGAGGGTAAATTTGTTGTTTACTAACTGCATATACTTGAAATTTTCAGGAAAACATAAATAGTCACTTTATTATCCTTTACTTTTTTTAGGGAAGGTTATTCATTTTTTGGAAAAAAACCATAGCATCATAATCTGCATATATTGCACTAGTGCACAGACTATTTTTTGGTAATTTTCGGATCAAATCACTATTTTTTATTATTTTTTGAAATGGAAAAAGACAAAAAAACAGTGATGTTTCAGTACATTTTATTATCCTTTGATTTTCTTTTCAATGTGATCGTCAATAAGAAAAATGAGAGTACCCTTTTGAAGTAGACAGTGAGAGGAAGTGCACTATGATTTTTTTAATTTTTTTGGTGTCCTCGTTTGAAAGTTATTGAATTTTCATTCAGTGCAATTTTTCGAACAATGAAATTCCATAGTGACATAGTTTAGTAAAAAATTAATAAAAATTGAATTTTTTAATGAAACTCCATAAATCTCACATCATCAAAAACTAGATTTAGAGACGAATCTAATGGTACTTGGTCCGACATATAAAATTTTGTTTTTGTAGGTGTTCTGTCCCTCCAAAGTTGCAGGTTTCTCAAAACTGCAGAGTTTTCTGAGTTTTTTGTTGACCAGAAACTCTCGGCCGAGAAAAACTCTCGGCCGAGAAATTTTTAAAACTCTCGGCCGAGAGTTTTAAACCAATTTATGCGCGGGAAAACTCCCGCCCAAAAGTTTTAAAAACTCTCGGCCGAGAGTTTTTCTAACTCTTGGCCGAGAGTTTTGTGACACAACTCTCGGCCGAGAGTTTTCAAAACTCTCGTCCGAGAAAATACGAAATATTTAAAATCTCTCGGACGAGAGTTTTGAAAACTCTCGGCTGAGAAATTTAGTTGACTTTTTTTCTCGGCCGAGAAATTAAAAAATCCTCTCGAATTCTATCTCATGCCAAAAAGTGTTTCCCAACTTCGCGTTTTCGCCCTAAGTGAAAATATAATTTCTCCTTTTCATGGGGCTTTTAGACATCTTATGTAGCATCAATCTTGGAATTTCTTAGATTTTCCAATGGACCATGTTTTGGTTCTTCAAATTTTACAAATTTCTTATGATCATTATTCATACAAATGCATAATTAAGACTACAAATGTCATTTCTGAAGTTAAACAAGAACCCGGTGGTTTGATATGAGCTGATATTTGTCGTTCTATGATACTATATACATCTATAATTACATGGTCTTCATATATTTTTTTGTGTAATTTGCATGTAAAGTAATTTTTGGTAGTAGCCAATAGATGGTGGGGAACAATGTTTAATTACATACAATATAACTACCATCATATTTAAATTATTACATCTATATTACTTTTTTAAAAGTTGTGTGTTTTTGCAAAAATATAAAATCAGAATTTACATGGTTCAACCTTTTAATTAAAATTTATGATTTAATTGTTGTTACAGAATTTGTATAAGCTAGAATGGAAAATAAAATTTTGGCAAAAGGGGACTATGTTGATCTCCTTATTAGAGATGAATTAGTTAGGCTAGGAAGGTTCAAATATACATATTTTGGAACTTATTATGCCAGAGAAAGGGTTAATGCATGTTATGTTGCAATTTTGATAATTGATGTCACTCAACCAAATTTGATTGAGGATGTTGATGAAGGGGACATACATCCATGGAATATCATGGATTTGAGGTGCAACATAGGTAAATCAAAAGAGTGAAGCATGTGTTCAAATATTATTGATAGTATAATAATTTTTTTTTTGACAAAATACTACCTTATTTACATTCGTTTAGAAGTGCAAATGTTTCTTCTACATTTTCCATTGGAGACAAGGTAGATCTTCTACAACATGGAGTGAAGGTGGGTGAGGGATCCATATTCAACACAAAGCTTAGACATAAAGTGCATGTAAACATGGTAAATAAATGATCTATAGTGGTTAAAATTGAGAAGGTGTTAAAATATGATGATGCTCTACCACATCCAACAAGATTTTAGCATACACAAGGGTGTGCATTGGAATCTTATGAAATTTGGCCAAAATCAGATTTGAAACCTCACTGTCATGACCATGCCATAAATATTCCTCAATATAGGGTTAGATTCATGTGTACAAAATTTTTTCTTACACATGAATGTATGGGAACAAGCATGTGCACTGCCAAAGGAATGCTAGTTAATGTCCGCGAGGATGACATTGTTGAAGGTGAAACACTAGGTGAAATGGAATTTGTTGTTTTCTTTGGACGAGATAGATGGAAATTGTAAATATGAAGAATTAGGGATAATTCTATACATTGTTTGTTTAGATGGCCAATAAATAAGTTGGTGGACAAAAAAGGTGTGATATTAAGGGTTAAGGAAAATTTCAAGGAGCCACCCAAGGAAATGGTGATATGGGATGTTAAAGACGACACAAATCCCTTAAAAAAATGGGATGGGTCTCTTTTTATTGAAAAATATAGAAAATAAATTGATATGGATGTAGCAAGGCCATGTAAAGGATTAAACAAGTTATGGCTACAACAAAAATTGAAAAATGTCAAACAAAAATAGATGAAGAGAAAGAAATTCGACTTTTGGCAGCATATGTATGTTGTAGAAAATATTTTCTTCAACATGTGGAGAGGAAGGCCATTGCAGGTGCTAGAAGGGGTACGAGAGAAATAAATAAAAATGTTATTAGGTAATTTTCCTTGAACTCACTCATGTCAAACACAGTCGTGTAAAGGAGCCATCGCCATGGCCTACCACTTATTGCTATAAATGTAAAGGACATGATATTTAATAAGAATATTATTTGTAAGAAAACATGGTATAAGATACATAATATTCCTCAAAGCACATTCTATAACTATCAGCATTATTTCCAACATGGACAGATCAAAGCTACTCATGGTAACACCAAAACATGAAAAGAACGAGCACCATAGAAATATTGCACAAAATAGTAATAGATAATTTAAAATTTTCACCAAACCAAATTCGTTAAGTTGAAGAAGATGGAACATATACTCCTTTAATATTTCTTCCTTCGACTTACACACAAAATTATTTTTTAAAATATTTCCATGAGGCTCTTCAAAAGCTCAATTACCCATCAATATCACAGTCAATAATGAGCAAGATCTTGAATACTAAGTTTTGAGATGTGGCATTTTCAAAGAAAACCAACTTTAGTAAATGCAATTAATGTGTTTTGTTGAAAGCAGAGATGAAGTCAATGACTACAAAAGAGTTGGAAGAAAAGGCACGAGGTAGGATGAAAAAACATAACAAGTTTGTTATGTGTGGAAGATATTGCTACTATGCCCATAGAATTATGTCAGAGCAGTTTCCAAAGGATTATTTGAGCATTATCCATGATAAAATGGATAAAACAAATACTTCAATCCCAAGGCTATGTGTCAAATCAAAATCTATTGTAGGAACAAATTTAGGTTTTTCATAAGACATGAATTTTTGGTCATTTTTCCCTACCATTTGTACATATGGGAACACAATTTACTATCACATCCCTTGAAAAGTGCTTAAGGGACCTTGAATACTCACAAATTGATATGTATGGTGATCTAATTTATGAGAGTGGAAGTTCAAGAAACCCACTTACAAATGAATTACTTGACATCTATATTCACTCAAAATGTGAAGTGTACAAGGATGATTTTATATCTCATGGAAGATCAAAGAGTCAAAATTTTGATTTGAAAACTCTTCCTCCACATTTGTTGTTACAGTAGGACAATGCAACAAGTGACAATCAGAATCACTATATTTTCATGTTTCTATCACTTTTAACTGCACTTGGTGTCTTCATCACTATTGAGCTTTGATTCTTTCCTATGGGGCACACCCATGAAAACATAGATGGAACCTACGGAAGAATGTCTAACAACCTAAAAAGTAAAGATATATATTCGTTACCTGAAATGATGGATACATATTGCATAATTGAAGAAAATAGAGTGTTTCCACCTACACTTATTAACAAGGTCTATGACTTCAAAATTTTCCTTAATGGATACATCAATGAAGGGAAAAATGAACTAGTAGGACATCTTAATGTTCAATACTTATAATTTCTTGTACTCAACGATATTCAAGTACTAAGGTAAAAAGAATACATTAGAGATATTGAGTGGTCATAATCATTTGAGTTATGGAATATAGAAGATGAAGGTCAAACTATAATTGCCATAGGGAACCCATATTTCTTAGCTTGCAAAAAGAATTATGCATATTTAAAATAACCAAAGGAAGGGATAACATCATACTTAAAAATGTTGAAAAACAATATCAGAAATTAGGATTCACCAATTGTTACAAAGGAATGGAAAAATAAAGTAGTGTATTGGGAAATAGTTCTTTATACATTAGATGGAATCTATAATGATCACACAATAATAGATGGAAGTGATTCATCTTCTGAGGATTTTTGTTCTAAGACAAGGAACATTGTTGATTTTTATCATAATGCACTCCATGTAATCCCAAGTATTATGGATGGATATTTTGATAATGCAATAGATGAACCTGTATATGTTGGACCCAAATGCAATAAGACAAAGCCAGCATTCAGTCCAATGATTAATGTTGAGAAAGGAAAGATGTTGCTAGTTAGATCAGGAAATGAGGATGCAGGACAAATGATTTGGATGGTAAAATCCATCTCAGATATCTTTAGGGATAATGAACGTGAGAATATTCATGTAAAGGTTGATTGGTGGAAGCCTATTTTAGGGAAATACAATGAAATTTTTTTAGAGCAATATTGGATACCAAATCCTGATGACACAGAACTTGGCTCTATTCCAATTAATACCATATTGTGGGCATGCATGCCAAAGAAAGAACATTGCAATAATACCAAGATAAATAAATATGGTGTAGAAGTTGTTCTTGAACAACTTGAGCGAATATCTTTAGATTAGGTTTATATGATTCATGAATGTAAATTTTTTTTGGAAGGATATATTAATATAAGTTTTGACACACTTTTAAATATTTTTAGTATATCAAATATTCTCTTCATATTATTTTTGGAGAATTTTTATATTATTTATTATTTCAATGTAATCATGTGGTGATGCAGATGACATGACAGTGCCATAAAATATTTACATTTTCAAATATTTGTTTGACCAACATGACTTATCACCATATCAAATATGCATAATCAAATTCAATAATTCACTTAAAAACAACATCTTCTAAACTTGGTCTATTAGTAGCTAATTAGTATTCTATTTAATAAAAACCATTTAAACACTTAATGAAAAAATGTTAGACACTTGAAATAATGTTTGAAGTGGGTTTTCCTTAATATTCCTTATTATAATTGATAGAAATCAAATTTGTTGTTTTGTTTCACTCTAATTTATAAAAAAAAATGATTTTGATCATTGAACAACACAACTAGACTTATAAAATATTTCCTCTTATAGATTTTGAAGTGGTGACAACATTGTACTAGTATAATAAATTTGTACTCAACATAGGAAAAGTAGTTAGTGTCAATTTAAAATGGTCAATAATAGTAATAAACACAATATTAATATATTGTTAAATAATTTTATACTAGGTAATATTTTTTTTACAAAATCTATTATTCACTAGTCAAATTTAGTACATAAATATAAATATTCATGATAATAGAAATAATGTAAGGAATCTAAGTTTTAGTTCAATGTCAATATGTTCTTTTCAATATAATATCCTTAAATATTCCACGAATAAAATGTAAACATTTGTAATAAATAGTTTAGTCAATTTTCTCTCTTTCCTCTTATATTTGAAAATAATCAACTTGTATTACTTTGTTACTATTCTAATTCATTATTGATTTTGATGATTAAAATGATTAGTAATTGAGCTGAGAGGCCTTGCTCTAGTATGAGGGGATGTGTAAGTTTGTTTGTTTTGTGCCCTATTAAATTAAAAATATAAAAAATATAAAAAATGTTCTAAATAGAAAAATAATATCGGCTATAATTAAAGAAAAAATGAATATGTTGTAAAGTAATTAGAGGTAGAAAAAGAGTGTCAATCAAATGTTTAAATCTTTTAATTTTAAAAATATTTAGCTGGAGATTCAAATAAACTATTTGAAGATCTATGTTAACTAATTTATGTCTATATCAACTTCATATATAACTATATATAGAAACAAAAAAAAAATTTATGGTAAAAAAAATTGGTTGGTCTTATACATACTCTATTTAGCATTCAAAATACAAGTTAAAAAATGAAAAATAACACATTTTATTTTTCACTCTAATGGATCTATGGTGACACATTACTATGATAATTTGTCTTTAAATAACTTTATACTTAATATATATCTTGCATATTAATGTATTATTCATTAAGTAAGTCTCAATTAACTTAGTTTTTAACAAAAAAATACAAATACTAAATAATAAATAAATTATACTACTATTGTTATTCAACATTAAAATATTTTCTCCTGTCAACTCTAAAATGTTTCAAACTTCCTATAATAGTATGTAATGATGATGGTGATAGTGATGATTATCATCCACTAAGACCAAATATGGTATATAAGAAGCCATAAAGATATTACTCAAAATTCTTTAGAATTGTATTCTTATGCTCAAAAAGCATTAAAATAAGTGTTTCAAGATCATCATAATTTTGTTTAGTTAAAAGATCAAGAAATTTGGTAGTACCACAAATATTTGAAAATTTAAATCCAATATGAGTATAAACTAGAGGATCTAAGAGAGCTTTTCATCTTCAACAATATTAATAGTGTTGCAAAGGTGATAGACTTTTAAATTGGGCCAAGCTTGTCCAAGTAATGATCGTAACTTAACATGTACATGATATTTACTATATCCCATTATATTTAAATGGGTTAATAATAGTAACAAACACAATAATGCACTTAAAAACAACATCTTCTAAATTTGATCTATTAAAAATATAGTGGAGTAGCTAATTAGTATTATATTCATTATAAACCATTTAAACACTTAACGAAAATTTTTTAGACACTTGTAATAATGTTTGAAGTGAGTTTTACTTAATATTCCTTATTATAATTGATATAAATAAAATTTGTTGTTTTATCTATTATTCACTAGTAAAATTTAATACATAAATATAAATATTCATGATAATAGAAATAATATAAGGAACGTAAGTTTTAGATCAATGTCGATATGTTATTTTCAATATAATATCCTTAAACACTCCACAAATAAAAAATAAACATTTGTAATAAATATTTTAGCCAATTTTCTCTCTTTCCTATTTTATTTGAAAATAATCAAATTGTATTAGTTTGTTACTATTTTAATTCACGATTGATTTTGATAATTAAAATTATTAGTAATTGAGCTGAGAGGCCTTGCTCTAGTATGAGGGGATGTGTAAGTTTGTCTGTTTGGTGCCCTATTCAATTCAAAATAAAAAAATAAAAAAATGTTCTAAATAGAAAAATAATATCCATTATAATTAAAGAAAAAATGAGTATATTGTAAAGAAATTAGAAGTAAAAAAAAAGTGTGTATCAAATCTTTAAATCTTTTACTTTTAAAAATATTCCAGCTGGAGATTCAAATGAACTATTTGAAGATCTATGTTAACTAATTTATGTTGATATCAACTTCCTATATAACTATTTATAAAAAAAAAAATTAAGTTTTTATGGTAAAAATTTTTCTTTGTCTTATATATACTCTATTTAGCATTCCAGAATACAAGTTAAACAATGAAAAATAATATATTGTATTTTTCACCCTAATGGATCTATGTTAGTATATTCTGGACACATTACTATGATAATTTGTCATTAAATAACTTTATACTTAATATATACCTTGCATATTAATATATTATTCATTAAGTAAGTCTCAACTAACTTAGTTTTTATCAAAAAAGTGCAAATAATAAATAATATATAAATTATACTACTACTCTCATTCAACATCAAAATATTTTCTCGTATCAACTCTAAAATGGATCAAATTTCTTAAAATATTATGTAAGGATGATGGTATGTAATGATGATTATCATCAACTAAGACCAAATTTGTTATATAAGAAGACATAAATATATTACTTAAAAACTTTATAATTTTATCGTTAAGCTCAAAAAGCATTGAAAGAAGTGTTTCAAGATCATCATAATTTTGCTTATTTAAAAGATCAAGAAGGTTGGTAGTGCCACAAATATTTTGAAATTTAAATCCAATACGAGTATAAAAAGAGGGTTTTTCATCTTCAACCATATTAATAGTCTTGCAAAGGTGATAGACTTTTAAATTGTGCAAACTTTTCCTAGTAATGATAATAACTTAACACATACATGATATTTACTATATTCCATTATATTTAAATGGGTTAATAATAGTAACAAACACAATAATGCACTTAAAAGCAATATCTTCTAAATTTGGTCTGTTAAAAAAAAAGTGGAGTAGCTAATTAGTATTATATTCATTATAAACCATTTAAACACTTAATGAAATTTTTTTAGACACTTTTAATAATGTTTTCAATGCATTTTCCTTAATATTCCTTATTATAATTGATATAAATAAATTTTTTTTTTTGTTTCACTCGAATTTATAAAAAAAATGATTTTGATCATTGAACAACACAACTAGAATTACAGAATATTTCCTCTTATAGATTTTGAAGTGGTGCCAACATTGTACTAGTATAATAAATTTGTACTCAACATAGGAAAAGTAGTTAGTTTCAACTTAAAATGGTCAATAATAGTAATAAACACAATATTAAAATATTGTTAAATAACTTTATACTAGGTAAGATTTTTTTTACAAAATCTATTATTCACTAGTAAAATTTAATACATAAATATAAATATTCATGATAATAGAAATAATATAAGGAATCTAAGTTTTAGATGAATTTCAATATGTTATATTCAGTATAATATACTTAAACACTCCACTAATAAAAAATAAACATTTGTAATAAATATTTTAGTCAATTTTCTCTCTTTCCTCTTTTATTTGAAAATAATCCAATTGTATTAGTTTGTTACTATTCTAATGCACGATTTATTTTGATAATTAAAATGATTAGTAATAATATCAGCTATAATTCAAGAAAAAATGAATATGTTGTAAAGTAATTAGAAGTAAAAAAAAAAGTGTGTATCAAATTTTTAAATCTTTTACTTTTAAAAATATTCCAACTAGAGATTCAAATGAACTATTTGAAGATCAATGTTAACTAATTTATGTCGATAAAATTAAGTTTTTAAGGTAAAAAATTTTGTTTGGTCGTATATATACTCTATTTATCATTCCGAAATACAAGTTAAACAATAAAAAATAACACATTGTATTTTTCACCCTAATGGATCTATGTTGCTATATTCTGACACATTACTATGATAATTTGAGATTAAATAACTTTATACTTAATATATACCTTTAATATTGATATATTATTCATTAATTAAGTCTCCATTAACTTAGTTTTTAACACAAAAGTACAAATAATAAATAATATATAAATTATACTACTACTCTCATTCAACATCAAAATATTTTCTCCTATCAACTCTAAAATGGTTCAAACTTCTTAAAATAGTATGTAAGGATGATGGCATGTAATGATGATTATCATCAACTAAGACCAAATATGTTATATAAGAATCCATAAAGATATTACTTAAAAATATTTATAATTTTATAGTTAAGCTCAAAAATCATTAAAAGAAGTGTTTCAAGATCATCGTAATTTTGTTTAGTTAAAAGATCAAGAAAGTTGGTAGTTCCACAAATATTTTGAAATTTAAATCCAATATGAGTATAAATAGGATGATCTAAGAGGATTTTTCATCTTCAACCATATTAATAGTGTTGCAAAGGTGATAGACTTTTAAATTGTGCCAAACTTGTCATAGTAATTATGCCGTAAGGCATTCTTATTTGGAAACAAATCCCCTAACTGCCACTGTGTCCATCCACTGTGTCCATGTCTGAGTCATTGGATCAAATGTTAGACGATTGAAATGTTTTAGGCCATTAGATTCACAAGAAAATAGTTATATATATATATATATATATATATATATATATATATATATATATATATATATATATATATTTATAATGCTAGTTTTTTTTTTTTTTTAAATAATTTAGATTGAATTTAGGTTTTGGTGACTTTTAAGTTAAAATGTTGTTATTAAAAATTTGTTATATTTTTATATGTAAATGTAAATAATTTTATATATGTTTTTTTATAGTATTTGTTTTTTTCTTTTTAAGAAGTTAAAATTAATTTAGGTAATAAAATAAAATAATAATAAACTATAAAAACAGCCCATGGTATTCATGTGGAATATAGTTTATTTAAAGGGCGGAATTAAGATGGCCTAGATGAATCTTAACTCTAGATCTACCAAGAGCCAAGAGGGATAAAATGTATTGATATGCAAACCTCTTTTAGAGTGAAAATAGAATTGATCCCACTCATAAATAATATATATCTAAACTAACTATTTAATAAAATTATTTTTAATTGTTTATAACCATTATTCTTTTAAAATTTTACTTAAGAAAATGTATCTAAATTTTCATACATTCAAATATACATAGTTTTTCTTGTTCTATATTATTTTTGTTACAACTATTTTATTATTCCAAAAATACATGCGTTTTTGTTATATATTATTTATGTTACAACTATTTTATTATTCATGAGTAGTATTTCTTAATATATAAAAAATTAAATTAATAATGAAATTTTTTAAAATATGTGATTTTTTTTAATTTCCAAATTATTTCACAGGACATGATTTATCTTGAGCAATAATGATGAATGTCCATAATTCTTATTTCTTAATTAACACTATATTTATAGTTAATTACTTAATTATAATATTTTGTAACTACATAACACTTTGTAACTACATACATACTCTTTCGATTTTTTTTTGTTAATGAATATCAAATTTCTTTTGTTAAAAAAAACTATATACATATCTTTAATTACCTAATTGTGGCTAAAAAACTTACATGTTTTTTACTTTATAATCATAAACCAATTTCAAACTATATGATGTCAAAAATACCCAAGCTTTTATTCTGAAATCTTAAACAAAGTTTTTCCCTACATAATTTTAGCTTTTATAATTTCTTTATTTTTCAATTCCAAACAAAACTTACAAAAGAAAAAACCCACTCAATCCTTACTGTAGATTATAGTTTTACAAAATTGACACTATGTGATTAACAATAGAGTAAGTTGAGACAACCCTAAAGGGTTTTTTGTACATGTTTTCTCATCACATTTCCCTCCATCAAAAATATATTGTACAGTCTTCTAAAGAGAGAGTGTATTCTAGTTTATAACTTGATCCACAATCAAAGAAAAAGGCTAGGGATTTCACAAGTTATTAGTTTGTAATCTGATCCACAATCAAAGAAAATGGCTAGGGATGTCACAAGTTATTATTCACACAATGATTTATTGAAGTTCTTAGCTGAAATTAATCCTATTAGATGCATGGTGGAGAGAGACACTAAAAAATTCAAAATAGATATTGAAGTTCTTAGTTGAAATGGATCATATTAGACGCATGGTGGCCAGAGACGCTAAAAAAATTAAAATAGATATATGTTATGACATCCATATTGTCTACAAACCATCCAAGTTATACATATTATGTAGTAAGAAATGTTCTTTAATAATAACAATCACTGAAAGGGGAAATGATCTCAATACAACCCTCTAGATATACAATGTATCATGATATTCTTCTCATTCAGTGACACATGGAAATTCCAGTAGCAAAACTCTTTCACATTTTTTTCTCACATTATACGAAAGTCTATCTTGATAAGGTTTCCTACATATATTAGCTCAACATGAAAGTTCATCATTCTCATGTTATTGAATTCTAATTTCGTAATGAATCCATAAAATTTCGCTTAATGTTTTGTACATTATTGTTTTCATTGACATCAACTGGTTTTATGTAGTTCTTTTTCCAACAACACCTGTCAATAATTCCCTACTATCACTTATGCCATATTGAGATTGATATTTTGCAAATTTTCCAGGGGTTGATGTCATATTTCTTGACACTAACCCATTTACCTTCACCTCTTTGGAATTTATAATGCCCAATAGTTGAACTATATTTATTAGATATTTGTGCTTTCAAAATACATTTAAGAGTTATGCTTGTGCTATGATATACATGCCTTGAAAAATAAATTTGATCGCCTAATTTACTTTATATTGAATTGTTCATTCATGAATTAGTGGCCTCATTTTTTCAATTTTAGTTGATTCTATATTATCTAGATAATTATTATCAAAGACATTTTCTTACAACTTCTGATTAATGTCCATGAATTAGTGGCCTCATTTCTTCAATTTTAGTTGATTATAAATTATCTAGAAAATTATCATCAAAGACAATATGTTCGGGAAATGATCTCAAAACACCTCTCTAGATATACAATGTATCATGATATTCTTCTCATTTGGTGACACATGGAAAATACAATAGCAAAACTCTTTCACATTTTCGCTCACGTTATACGAAAGTCTGTCTCGATAAGGTTTCCTACATATATTAGCCCAACATGAAAGTTCATCATTCTCATGTTATTGAATCCTAATTTTGTAATGCCTCCATAAAATTTCACTTAATGTTTTGTATATTATTGTTTTCATTGACATCAACTGATTTTATGTAGTTCTTTTCCAACAACACCTGTCAATAATTCCCTACTAGCATTTATGCCATATTGAGATTGATATTTTTCAATTTTTCACTTATGCCATATTGAGATTGATATTTTGCAATTTTTCCAGGGGCTGATGTCATATTTCTTGATACTAACCCATTTACCTTCACCTCTTTGGAATTTCTAATGCCCAATAATTGATCTATATTTATTAGATATTTGTGCTTTCAAAATATATTTAAGAGTTAAGCTTCTGCTATGATAGGCATACCTTATCACGTAATTTACTTTATATTGAATTGTTCATTCATGAATTAGTGGCCTCATTTCTTCAATTTTAGTTGATTCTATATTATCTAGAAAATTATCATCAAAGACGTATTCTTACAACTTCTAATTAATGTCCATCAATTAGTGGCCTCATTTCTTCAATTTTAGTTGATTCTATATTATCTAGAAAGTTATCATCAAAGACAATATATTGCAACTTCTAATTAATGTCCATGTTTTTCTAAGTGTGGTAAGATCTTATTCTAGGTAAGATGTTTTCCCTACATAAAAATATATATCAATTCTTAATTTTTAATTTGAACTTGACATGTACATTGAAAAAAATTAAAATATTAAAATGGTGACTTCATTTGTGTGGTCAATATTCTCATTGAAAAGTTCCTCTACATCTCTCATTTCCTCATCATTTCCAGGTACATCCACATCTATTTCAAGCTCTCTGTTTTGTACCTATACATCTCCTTCAGTCTCTCTATTTTGTACCTCCACATTCCATTTCAAGCTGTCTGTTTTTTACCTATACATCTCCTTCACTCTCTCTATTTTTTACCTCCACATTCCTTTAGGCTCGCTATTTTCCTTTTATGCTCTTCTGTTTTATATTAGATCATAATTTTTTTCATTTAAAATAAAAACATTTTATAATATATTGTTTCACTAGTGTATATATATATAGAGATATAGATATAGATATAGATAGCTATATATATATATATATATATATAGTAACGACTAAAATTTTGAACTAAAAATTCTAAGTAGGTGCAAGATTTTTTATATTGATGCATCACACTATACTACATTTGGAGGTAAGGAACACTAGCAACCATTCACTTAATGTGCCCTAATCTGTTAAATGTCTATGCAATTCACCAAATCCATTTAGTTCCAACTTAGTCTTATTTTCCAAAAAAAGAAATATTATTATCATAAAATATATATCTTAAGAACACAATTGGTGCTCGGATATGTAGATGAACTTGGAGTAATTCTATTTTTGTTAATACAAATTCTCTTTATTTACATCTATGCTAAATAGATTGTACTTGAATGTATCTAAAATATCTTATTTGAGTTACATGCTGATTTCATGCTTGTTTCCCAGGATTATTAATCACCAAAATATTTTCACCCCAATTTCGTATTTCAATATCTATAACAAATTTTTAATATATGTAAATAGTTTATGTTGGTTTAAATATATGTTTTCACCCACAATTGCCTATTTCAATATCTATAAAAAAATTTAACTCTTATAATAAATATCTTTGAAACCTCCACGACCTTTTTCCATGGAAGAAAAATTTTCCTTTCATTACTTCACGATAGCTCCTTCCCCGCAACAACTTATTTCATTACATTGGTTTACATATATGTTTTCACCCACTATTGCCTATTTCAATATCTATAACAAAATTTTTGGCTGATAACTCTTATAATAAATATATTTGAAACCTCCACGACCTGATTCCATGTAAGAAAAATTTTCCTTTCATTTCTTCATGATGGCTCCTTCTCTGCAAAAAATTATTTCCTCTAGGTTATTCTTTCCTATGCTATTTCCTTACGGCATTTCTTTTGCAACATATGGTGCAATTGCTGTGATAGTAACTTAACATATACATGATATTTACTATATTCGATTATATTTACATCTTAAGGCGTCTTTATTTGAAACAAACTCTCCTATCTGCCACTGTGTACTATTGTTGACCATTAGATCAATTGTTAGACGATTGAACAATGACCTGTCATTGACTAAAAATAGTGATAAACCGTTATAGTGAACCAACTTTATTAACGAACCAGTTACATCCCAATCATAGCAAAACAAATTGAAAAGGCATAACCTTGACTCACTTCTTCACATTATTTAAGTCTTTCTTCTTGGGTTCGACAATCCCAGCCTTTGCAAAGAAATCTTGTATGGAACTCCAATCCATTTTTTCACTAATTATTCTTCATTTTGGATCTTTGCCTCCAGAGATTTCAGAGGCTTTGTCCATTTTTTCTTTCGAATCCTTCTGTTTTTTGTTCTGCTATCCATTTTTTCTTTTGGATCCTTCCACTTTGTGTTGCGTGTTTCTTAAAACAATGTAGAAGATAAAACAGAGTTTGATAGAGTGGAGAGTTATTGCACCCACACTTCTCCATGATTTCAATCCTCGTCTCTATGTCTCAAACTCATTCTACTCTACTTTGATACACGAATCAGCATAGGGGATGAAGTAATGCCTGTTCAAGTGAAACAGTGTCCTACTATGTTTGAAAACTATTATAACCCTTATCTAGAGGTACAACGAATCTTCATAGAACAAAAATTAGTAGCACTCCTAAGTTTAATTCTTAATTTAATTTATATAGTTATTTGTATACCTGTATTTCTTCAAATTGAAATTCATATCATTAATTATTTCATAAATCCATAATCAAGTTCACAGATCCTGATGCTCATCGAGGCGGGTATCTGCACTGGTATGTTATAATCCCCACTGGTATGTTATAATCCCCCTTAAATCAGAATAGATTTCCAATAAAATGGCACGTAGAATCCATTAATTAATTTCAGAATAATGGTGTTAATCCCTACGTTCTACAGGTTAAATGCAACTTACTTGGGTACCCACAATGATATAGGTATGATGATTGTGTTTCTTTCTTTGGCTATGAAATTTATGGATAGATCAAATGTGTGTCCTAACGCTAATAGTCATGAATATGTAATTTGTTTCTATTTGCTACAATATTAGGATTCGTGCGGATGGATGTGGTTTCCTATGAACCTCTCAAAGAATTTATGTGCATGTAAGTTTTGACATTGTTCAAGATGCATACTATCCCCATAGATAGAAGAGTGAGGTTAGTGCCTCATTATAAAGGTTTGTCTCCAGTTTCCAGTCACTGGATTGTTCTCCAACACAACTTCCACCTCCAACTCGTGGTCCTTTCTTTGTATCTCCTCACCGATAGTTACTTCAGTGCTTCGATGATTCTGAGTGCTCCATCAGAGTACAAGCAAGTCAAAGGCTTCAATTGCAGAAATGTTTCCTCTGCTGATTAAATCTCTCTTTTTAATATTATCTAAAAGTTTACGGATTAAATCTCTTTTTTTAATATTATCTAAACTTCTAAGAAATAAATCACTCTTTTTACTATTAGTATATTTTATAAAAATCAATAATTATCAAGATAGGTGTCCAAGTTATTTCTCCCTAATCTTGAGGATAAGTTGGGAAAGCTTGTTAGCATCTACAGATTAAATATTTTTTTTTAATATTAACTAAACCTCTAAGGAATAAATCACCTTCTTTTAATATTATCTGACTTTTTACTGTTACTAAATTTTATAAAAATTATTAATTATCAGGATAGGCTTCCAGGTTATTTATTCCTAAACTTAAGGATAAGTTGGGCAAGGTTGTTAGCATCGATCATGCAAGATCATGGCATATGTCACTCTCAAGGTTTTGGTTTTAAAACTAAAAAATATATAATCGTGTGATAAGTGACCAATGAGCACACGTTAACACAGATGCCAATACCCTATGTTGATTTAAAAAAATTATTTAAAAATGATAATTAGTTAAACGCCCAAACGCCGATACTAGAAACTCCTGCAGATTTGAGTGGCTTGTTCTCTCCCATTAAAGTGGAAAAACTTAATTTGTAGGTTATAGAGCCATTAATACGTGGGAAACCGCTCGATGTTGTACATGTTTCAATATCAACCATTTTCACCCAACAACACTTCTCCCTTCAAGAAGTTCTACAAGATCCCCGGTATTGTTCTTGGCTAAGGAATCCATTTCTTCCTCCATAACCTTTTCCCATTTCTTGCTATTTGCATCATCAGCTGCTCCCAATAACAAGAAGGTTCTCCATCTTCAGTAATGAACACAAAATATGAAGCACAATCTTAGTACCATTTGGGTGTTCTTATTTCCCTTCTAGACCTTCTTAGAGTGACTGGTTGCTAAATTGGTTCTGGAATTTCTATAGTTTCCTTTGGGACTTCACCTTTTTCATCAGAAGTCTCTCCTTCTATTCGAATTTCTGTAAAAATGTTAGTCTCTAATTGAATTTGTTTATTTGGCGATACATGTTCCTATTCAACTTTTCCACCATCCGATTTTGGAAGAGAAGATTCATCAAATGTTACATCTCTAGCAAAGAGATAACATTTCGATTTTGGATCTAACTTTGAACACTTATTCCGAGGAATAAGAGCATAGGCATCACAACCAAAAATCTTCAAATCTAAATAATCACAAGAGTGAATCGACCAAAATTCTTCAGGAATTTTGTAATTTATGGCAAAAAAAGGTGATCTATTAGGTAAATAACAAGCAATAGATATTGCTTCTACCCACAACTCTTTTTGCAGGTTATCATTGTTGATCACGCTTCTAACTTTTTCCATAAGATTTTGATTCATATGTTCAGCAACACCATTTTTCTAAGTACTATAAACAACAGTTTTATGTCGAAGAATCCTTTCATCCTTATAGTATTGTTCAAATGCTAAAGAAGTAAATTCACCGCCATTGTCAGTTCTTAAAATTTTAATTGATTTTCCTATTTTTGTTTCCACCATATCTTTAAATTCTTTAAAAACATGAAGTCCATCAGCTTTCTTTTTCAACATATAGACCCAAAATTTCCAAGAGAAATCATCGATAAATGTTAAGAAATATAATGCACCTCCATAAGACACAATAGGAGATGGTCCCCAAAGATCAGATAGGATATAGTCCAAACTTTCTTTACTATTACGAATTCAAGTTTTAAATCTCTGTTTACATTGTTTTCCATACACACAATGTTTACAAAAATCCAACTTCAATAATTTCCAATCAGGAAAAAACTTGCGGTTCATCAATACCTCCAAAACTTTCTCGCTCATGTGACACAACCGTTGATGCCATAGACAAGAACCTTATTTTTCTTTTTCTGAGAAAATCACTTCCTCACTGACTTGAGTACTTCCTTTGAGTCTGTAAATATTTCCAACCTTTTCTGCCTTCATAACAGCGAAGGCACCTTCTGAGACTTCCAACACTCCATTTTAACTTGTAAACTTATAACCATATAATTCCAAAACTACCAAAGAAATCAATTTTTTCCTTAATTCAAGTACATGCCTAACATCACGTAGAAAATTTGTAAAGTTTTGCACAAAATCGTCTATTTTGATATGCCCAAGTCTCAAGTCATGAAATTCCTTTTCTTTTTCATCGTAATACCATTCAATTGAATATCAGGACTAGAAATGTATTTGGAATTCATCCTATATCACGGTCTTATCCTCTAAGGTCTATACTATTTCTGCCTCTCCCCTCCAGAGAGTAGCCTTACCTTGCAACTAGTAGATGGCCAACCTAGATTTTAAATTTCTCTCATACTCATATACATGGAAATATTTGGCCATGGTGAGGAGCCGAGCCTCTACGTCCTCTTCCTTATCCCCATCAAAAGTACGGGGTTTTATTTTCCTAAACTCTCCTTGAATCTCCACGATATTCTTTATTTTATGGTTTCCAGGATAGGTCCTGTCTGAATCACCTCCACTTTTTGACTTCCCTGACCCAATTTTCACATCCTTATTTTTTTGTGCTTTAGGATCTATTACTCTATTAATAGGCGTCTATGTTAGTTATCTTATCATTCTTTCCTACTCCTCACTAAATTTTAATGGGCGTTCATTGTTTTTTTTTAGGTGAGATAATTCTTGCTACAAATTCCTAATGACATCCATAAACTGCGAGATTTGTGGGGTACCTCCACTTCCCAATCTGATATATGATTACTCACCTATTGTTATGGTTAGAGGGGGGTCTCTTGCCATTATTTTGTATCCCAGTTCACTTGATTACCATTTATTTTGAAACACAACATGTATTAGTTCTACATGACTTATACTCTGGTGGATCCATTGAGCCCCATTTTGAACTTGGGCTCTGATACCATCTGTGATGTTCCCATTACTTTTATTTTTAATTATTTTTAATACTATTTATACATATTGTATGACTTGCAACACTTCATACCATTTAATCGTTGTACATAATATTTATGAACCCCCAATTACTTGGATTTGTATATAGTAATACATATTTTTCTTTTTGGCTTATCTTATTTATATACTTTCTACATTCCAATTTATTTCCATTCTCTATTCATAATACAAAAAGGTATGAGTTATGGTATTTAATTTTAGGGTGTAGATATAGCCCTACTTGTGGTTTATATATATATATATATTTCTCTATAGCTCAATTAATTGTGCTTGATAGTTTTATGGTTCTATTCTATCCCTAATCCTAATACTGTCACATGTTTCATCCAAAGCACAGTCACATTTCATGTTGGTTGTTATCCTTATCACACCAACCATTGCGACATTAACCCTACACAAAAGAGATTGTGAAGGGTACCTTCTGAATTTATGACAAATCTCCCTCCTCAGGATTGACACACAAGGAAAAGGCTTGGCGTGCACCACATAGCATCCCTTGACATGGCCTTCACATGGCCCTAACATATAAGCCCATTCTGGTGGTTACGTGTACATTTCAGATGCATTGAAATGATCTAATGGTGGAAATAGATTCTTAGTTTTCTAAACCTATTTGGTATGCATCAATATTTTGATTAGTTTTTTAGTGTGCGGTGTTATGTTTTCCTTTCCTTCCTCCTAGAGAAATGTAAAATATTTGTGAAATACCACCAAATGGTGTCCTGAATTTTCAAGGATCTTTGATTTCTATTTTTTTCTATCAGTGGCCCTTTTATACAACTCATTGTGCTCGCTACCTAGAATGCTAGCAGTTATAGTTCCTTTCCCAAGTTTGTGGAACTTTATTTGTGGCTCTAATTCAGCTAAATCAACGGTAAAAAAAATATTTCATTAAATTTGGAAGTATTTAGTTGATCAATAATTTAGAAATTTAACTATATTAAGTTTTTTTTTAATGTGGAATTATAAAATCACTTAGTTTACTAATTGTAATGTAGATATTCACCATTTTTGGTGAAAAAAATATCATGGTAAACTATATAAAAAAAAAATTATATAAACTTGCAAAAGCAAATCTTTCACATCTTAATCTTGGATTCCTTACATTGTCTCTTTTAAGATTTTTTATGGTTTGTGCTAAGAGATAAGTTTGTTAAGGTTATATTATGAAAATAATTTTGTGTATGTTACTATTATTAACTTTATGAAAATAATGTTTTGTATGTTACTATTATTAACCCATTTAATGATAATATAATATATTAAATATCATGTATGTGTTAATTTATGATTAAATTTTTTTTTTCTGAATTTGACTATTCTATTATGATACAAAAAGAGTTACAAAGAGGCTCTGGCCTCAGCTGAGCTTGCCCATGAAAGCAGCATTCTGACACTACATAGCTGGCTTAAAAATGTTTACTTGACATCACAGGAACACAAAAACTGGACTACTGTTCCTATCTAGACAAACTGTAGCACGCTGACCACGCAGGAGAAACCGGCCATAAAATATTAACATGTTGTCCAAAAACTGAAACAGAGAACTGGTGAACACGAAAAGAATTGAAGAAAAAATAGCCATAAGACTGTAAAGGGGAAACCTGCAATTGCTGGTCATATTAGGTGTCATGAGAAGTGGTGGGTAGTTCCTCAATAATTCAGAAGCCATAAGCAAGAAAATCCTCTTCCTCCTCCTGCTCGGTGTCTTTGTTGCTGGAGCAGCCTCGCTTGATGTCGCCCGAGTTGTCTCCTAGTCCAGTTTCCTGAGTCTCACTGCAGCTATGAACCTTTATTTTCTGACCGACACCTTGAGGAGGACAGTGCGTGTCAACTGCACCTTTTGCCAACCCAGGACCCGTTTCCTCAGCGTCAAACCGGGAGGCTCCTCCTTGAACTCAATGGAAATGGTGGCGAGGATGGTGGGCCTATTCAAGGTGCAAGGGAAGCGAAGATGAGCAGTGTGATGATGCGCAGGGATTATGATGGAGGTAACAGGGAAATGGGGAGATCCCGTTTCAAATTGAGACCATTCACGCCCATTCCCATACCCAAGCCCGTGACCACTTCTGGTAGCTAGATGATGCCCAGTGAAGTCATCAGAGGATGGGGACAATGTGTCAGTGGAGGAAGTGGAGGGCAGGTGAGTGAAATGACCTCAACTGCTACCTCTTCGGCAGCACATACGCTGTCAGAGGCGCGACATGGTGCTTTGAGCATAATAGAAAGGGACGGAAGGGGCTTGAGTAGTGGAAGATTTCGAGAACAAGGGAGGTCGTTCGAGCAGTGCAGAGGGAATCAAATTAGGCAAGTTGGACCTGTGATTACAGAGGGGGATTTGTGTAAAATGAAATCCAAGAGTCAATTGGATGAAGCAGAAAATAGAGCAACGTCTCCATATGCTGGTTCGAGAGCTGGGCTCTGCAGCAGCAGGGGAGCAGCTCGATCACAAAGGGGGCGGAGAAAGATTGAAATTTCTGGAGAGAGCCATGCTCGTTAATGGCGCGAGCCTATCTGGGCTTCTGTGCTGCATTAATGCAGTGGAGCTGTAAACAATGGGAGAGTAAATGGTGAGCTGCGTGTGAAGATGGGTGGTAGCATGCTAAATACACGCGCCGACCCAAATCCTTGCCAACGTACACCCACACTTATTCACCCGCATCCAGGAGATGTTGATCCTGGTGCACCATAAGAGTGCAATCTTGAATGAGTTGAGCATCATCAGAATTGTTCAGGGGACCAATGTAAAAGGGAAGATGTTGATCCGCTCCTTTGTTGGCTAGTCGGTCAGCAACCTTATTAGCAGTATGCCTGATATGCTTGAAGGTGATAGCTCTGGGAGCTTTGAGCCAGCTTTCAATTTGTTCCAGTCTACTTACAATACGCCAACTCGAAGGCACCTTATCCATTTTCGTGCATGAATGAAGTCGAATTTCTACCTCTATGAGAATTTTTGAATCCCCTTCCACCTCTAGAGGGAAAAAGTTTTCTTTTTCTGCAATACAGAGACCCTGCCATAAGCCTTCAAGCTCAACCGCGTTATTTGAGTCTCGTCCAAGAGAGCCATAGTAGATGTGAAGAATGGTACCTTCATCCATTCTAAAAATTTGTCCAAAACCAGCCAGGCCTGGGTTTCCTTTAGCCACTCCATCAAATTTCATTTTGAAGGTGTGAGCAGGAGGGGGAGACCAGGAGAGAGGAGAATCAGGGTGGATAGAGGAAGACATCTTGGCCAGGGCTGTATTCTTAAGATTAAGGTTCCAATTTGCCAAAATGAGTTGTTCAGTAAGGGTTGAAGGCATATCTAAGTCCTTCCAGTGACAGATATCTAAGGTTTCTTGAAAATTACGCTTAATATTGGACCACAAAATCTTAGTAGGTTTGCTCTCATTTTTAAAGATCCTTTTGTTGCATTCCTTCCAAATGGTCTAATAGATGAAACCTGGTGTAAGGGCCCAAAGAGAATTGAGTAGATGGCTTTGGAAGGGCTGCAAGGGCCAACTCTTGATAGTGTTGGTGATGTCTCCAATGCGTCTACATGTCCTTCTTGAGAAAATTGTCAATTTCTCCTAAAGGTGAGTGGCTAGGGGGAAGGTATCCAAGAGGTTCGAGATGGTTTCAGAGTGGGTGGAACAGTTGGGGCATCTTGATGGACCAAAGAAGCCTCGTTTCTGAAGATTATCCCAGGTGAGGAGTCTTTTTTTGCTAACAAGAAAAAGGAAGGTGGAAATCTTTGGCCAAATGCCAGGTTGCCAAATTTGATCCCAAAGATGATCCTTTTGAGTTTGCGTAGGGTAGAAGAGCAACTGGTGTGCCTCTTTTGTAGTGAAATTTCCTCTGGGAGTATATCCCCATCCTAGCTTGTCTTCTTGGTCTGAAAATTTGATTCTTCTGAGTTTGAGCTCGTGATCAATCTCATCATAAGTCTCCTCTTGCTAGTTATCTTTCCAAGTGCCTGCTGGTCTCCATTGTTGGACTCCATGTGTAGGTTGTTGTTTCCAAAATTGATTAACTTGATTTTGGGCAGTGTGTTGAAGAGCTATTTGCCACTTTGGCTTATGGAATAGAGTAGCTAGTTTGGGAAGTTGCTGCCAGGAGTCCTCCCAAAATCTGGCAGTGGCTCGCTTGTGAATCTCCCAGAAACTGTGCACTTGGATGAAGGAGTTGTGTTGTTTTGTTGCATTCCATATAAGTGATCCTATGGTATCCGTGTTGATGCGAATAATATCCTCCTGGGGTCTGCCTGAAACATATTTTTCCTGCTAGAGTCATGCCCAAGGTGTGTGTGGCTTAGAGATCCAGTTCCACCAAACACGAGCACCCATGGTGATATTGTTGTGCTGAGGATCTCTCAATCCTTGCCCTCCTATTGATTTGGGAAGGCAAACCTCGGTCCACTTGAGAAGTGCCCATTTTCTGTCGAGGCCTGTAGATCCCTAGAGAAAGTTTCTTTGTAAGTTTCGGATGTGTTTTAAGACCCGTTTTGGTGTAGCCAGTATATAGAAGAGGTACAGAGGCATGGATTGAAGAACATATTTGATCAAGATGAGCCTGCTGGCGATGTTGAGCGATCGGTATGTCCACGAGGAGAGTCTGGCTTCCATATTTTCTAGAAGAGATCTCCAAGAGGTGTGTTCAATGTCAAAGTCTATAAGGGGGGCCCCAAGATACTTGGAGGGGAGAACAACCATCGAGAAGCCCAAGATACTGGCAATTGTGTGTTGAGTAATGATGGGAGTGTTGTAAGAAGAAAATTTGGGATTTGAAGGCATTAATAGTGGTGCCGGAGGCATCTAAGAAAGTGTGAAGCAGGGTTTTGAAGGTAAGGGCTTCTTAGACAGATGGATAGCCAAATAACATGTTATCTTCAACAAAATCTTGATGAGTTGTGGGGGGTCTATTATGCAGACAAATTCCTTTTATGGAATTTGTGGAGACAGCATGATGAATGAGATAGCTGAGGCCTTCTGCCATGAGGAAAAATAAGAAAGGGGACAAGGGATCACCCTAACAAATACAGCGCGAAGATCAAAAGGATTGAGAGGGTGAGCCTTTGAGGAGGATGGAAAAGCTATGGGTAGAAATGAGGTTCATAATCCATCTAGTCCAAGTAACACTAAATCCAAAGGGTAAGATAATTTTATTGATGTAGTTCCAACTTAATTTTTCAAATTATTTAGAGAGATCCAAATTAAGGAGCATACTTGCCTTCTTGTCGCGCTTGAGAGAGTGGATCACTTCATGCGAAAGGATGATTCCATCTAGGATCTGGCATCCTTCCAAATAACCAGTTTGCTCCGGCGAAATAAGAAGTTTGAGAAGAGGTTTGAGTCTATTCACAATAACTTTGGAGATGAGTTTGTAGATGACGTTGCAAAGTGCGTTTGGCCTGTACTTTTCTGGTGTGCTTGAATTTTCCTCCTTGGGAATTAGAGACAGGAAGGTCATGTTGAGAGCTGGGAGTATCTAGTGCATGGAGCATGATTCTTCCATTAGAGCCGATACCTCCAATTTGATTTGCTCTCAGAATGCATGGAAGAAATTGGTCGTGAAACCATCAGGACTAGGTGCCTTACCGTCTTTGAGTCGGGCCATAGCCTGCTCAACTTCATGGAGGGTGACGGGCTAGAGAAGCATGAAATTTTAGTCATCTATGATGATTTTTGGAATATGTTGCATTATGGATTGAATGGCTTGATTTATGTTGCCCTCCGGTTCTCTTAGAATATTTTGAAAATATTCTCTGAGTTCGTTTTCAATGTATTCATGAGCCTCTAGGTGTTCTCCTTGACTGTTGTTGAGGAAAGCTATATTGTTGTGCATTCGTCTCTGTATAGTGGATCTGTGGAAGAATTTTGTATTTTTTTCCCCATCTTGTAGCCATCTGACTCTGGATTTTTGCCTCCATAAAGTCTCCTCTTGTTGCATGCGCTCTTCAATTTTGGTGAGGAGATATTTTTCATGTCGGTCATACTCATCCGTTCTGCCTTCAGAGATGATGCACTGTTTCAATGTGGTCATTTTTTTTTCTAACCCCTTATGATGGGTAGAGATATCGCCAAATTGAGTGTGGTACCATATTTTGAGAGTATTCTTAAGATGTCGGAGCTTTTGTTGGAACTAATACATTTTGGAACCCTCTGGATGTGTATATGTGTTCCACGCTTTGATGACAACTTCTTTAAAGTCCTGATGATTGAACCAAAATGACTCAAATCGGAATGGTCTGTTACACAAAGAGCCAGGTCGAGACCATTGCATTAATATTGTTCAGTGATCTGACCCTACAAGAGGCATGATGGAGGTATGGAAGTCCCCACGAAGATGAATTTCACTGTCAGACATAAGGAACCGATCCAGTTGAGATGCAATGTGATGTGCTCCCCTTCTTTTTTTTGTCCAATTGTGCATTCCATTGGAGGTTTGAAGGTCCATGAGTAGGTTGCTTTGAATGAAGTCCTTGAAACCCATAGTATCCAACTCTAGCTGAGGTCTGCCACCCATTTTTTCCTCCACGACAGTAATCATATTGAAATCACCCCCACAGATCCAAAGGGGGAAACGCCTGGAGGAGTTGAGTTCTGTTAGAGTGTCTAGCAGTTCCAGTTTCTTTTGGGTTTCTTGCGGAAAATAAACATTTTTGAGATGACCATGTGTGTTGGAACCACTAAATGGAAATTTGTTTGAATGAAGTGATGCAAAGCATGGAATTCATAAAGAGAGAGAACCTGAGGATTCCATATGATTGCAATCCCCACTGAAGCTCCCGAGGCGTCCACCGATACATAACGACACCCTGCCCAGGATTTGGCCAAGATTTGTTGTAGAGTTTTGTTGTTACATTTCGTTTCCTGAAGATACACTATTGATGGCTTGACTTGCTCTATCATATTTTGAATCATTCTGTGCTTTGAGGGGTTGTTAAGCCCTCTCACGTTCCATGAGATGAGCTTCATGAGGAACAATGGGGCAGTGCCTTGTAGAACTTAGTCAGCTTGGGAAACCTGCACGATTCCACAAGCATTTCTCCAACAATAATAGTCTGCTGCAAGTCTGTTTTGAACCCTCATTTATTTGATTCTTTAATTATTTTATTTCCATCCTAGGGACTTCCTACCTGAATGCCTAGGGATTTTCTTTGTTATGCTCTGCAGAGAACCACTTTCGAAGTATCTATTTGTCTTGGAGGTATTGAACTGTATTCTCTTTGGTTACAGGCTGCTTCCAAGGCCAAGATATCCAGATCCCCAATGTCTATACTCTCAAGTTCTTCATCCATGTGTGTCGGCGCGGTCTGTTTAGCTTTGTCTCCGTTTTCAGGGGGGATGAGGGCCAGGGTGTCGTCAATCTCCATTTGAGTGTTCTTGAGGATAGGGGTTTTGGCTGGGTCAGCGGTGGAGGAGGAAGCAAGAGAGCCAGGGTTGGATGGTATAGAATTTGATGGAGCGTGAGGAGAGGTTGAGGATTTGGGAGGCGGATCTAGAGCCGAGGGTTGATATTGAGGACCTTGCGGGGTATCTTGGGAGGCTAAAACCTAGAAGCTGTTGCTTGTTCCAGGTTTTTTGGGGGCGGTAGAGATGATATGGGTTTTCTTAGTGTGTTTCTTTTGGTTAGTAACTTTTGTGAAGCCTTCAACATCGTTTCCTTTTTCAGGGGAAGGGGGTTTGGAATGTTGGTTCAAAGGGCAATCCTGGTATAAATGACCGTGCTCATGACATTTTCTACAACAAAAGGGGACATTCTCATAGTATATTGTTTGAATCCATTCAAAATCATCATTAAATATACTTACCGAGTTCGTGAGAGCCTTGGCTAGGTGCATGTAGACATAGATCCTTCCATAGGAGGTGTAGCGCCTAAGTTTAGTTTCCTCTGCAACCTTTATAAACTCGCCTAACCCATTGAATATATCTCTTAGGTTCACTTCATCCTAGTATTCCAATAGTAGAGAGTACATACGGATCCAAACTGGTGCCCAGTTGAAGTCTTCTTTGTCCTGATTGAATCTTTCGATCCAGTCTCAAAGGTACAGGCCTGCAGAGTTAAAAAAGTATGGACCTCCTTCAAATATCTGAGTCTTGTCCTCTAGGTAGTTGAAAATGGCTGTGAAGAAACCTTTGGGTCCAAGCTACAGGGTCACCTTTCCTTTGGGCTTCCATTTGGAGATAATCCATCCTTGCAATGCTTTTTTTGTCGGCCGTAGACCAATGAACTTGTCGATAAGGGCGTGATCTTTCATGTATTGGATGTGACCATTTATGCAATGGCTAAGAAGGTCGATTTTTACATGCTCTGCAACTTTTGGGATGCATGTAGCAGAGGAAGCTGTTGGTAGAGTTGCAGAGGCTTCCTTTTCAGTGCTAGCCTCCTTTGGGCCTTCATTGCCTGTGACTGCATCACCTGAGTTGTCAGTAGTGGGAATCTGGTCAGAGCCTTCTGGCCGATTTTGTCCTGAGCTCATCATGTTCTTTGCAGCATCAGAAGTGGTTGTGTTGAGAGGAGGGGGGGGAGGTTCCCGCCCCTCCAGAGGGGGGGGTGCATTGGAGGTAAGTCATAAGGAGAACCCGGAGTGGCTGCGATCTCTGAAGCAAGTTTATAGGTCGCACAGTAAGAAGATCGAACAGTAGCGTCGCAGGGTTTTCGTGAACCCTAGAGCCGGCATCGATCTCCCCGATTTTTGTTAAGTTATGATTATTACTAAGACAAGTTTGGCACAATTTAAAAGTCTATCACCTTTGCCACACTAGTAATATTGTTGAAGATGAAAAACCCTCTCAGATCATCTAGTTTATACTCATCATATTGGATTTAAATTTCAAAATATTTTTGGAGATACCAACTTTCTTAATCTTTTAACTAAAAAAAAAATATGATAATCTTGAAAAAATACTTTGAATGCTTTTTGAGCATAACAATAAAATTCTAAAGAATTTTTAGTATTATCTTTATGGCTTCTTATATACCATATTTGGTCTTAGTGGATGATAATAATCATTATCACCATCATCATTACATATATTTTCTTTTACTTCTAATTACTTTACAACATATTAATTTTTTCTTTAATTATAGTGAATATTATTTTTCTGTTTAGAACATATCTCTTATTTTTCTATTTAGAGGATATTTCTTATTTTTAATTTTTAATTTAAAAGGCCAAGAAAGAGACAAAGTTACACATCCCCTCATACTAGATTGTAGAATGAACCTGGACTCTCTCAATTACTAATCATTTTAATTATCAAAATCAATCATTAATTAGAATAGTAACAAAGTAATAAAATTTGATTATTTTCAAATACAAGAGGAAAGAGAGAAAATGGACTAAACTGTTTATTACAAATGTTTAGTTTTTATTCCTAGAGTGTTTAAGGATATTGTAATGAAAAGAACATATTGACATTCATCTAAAACTTATATTCCTTACATTATTTCTATTATCATGAATATTTATATTATGTATTAAATTTGACTCGTGAATAATATTACTTGGTATAAAGTTATTTAAAAATATATTAATATTGTGTTCTTACTATTATTGACCATTTTAAGTTGACACTAACTACTTTTCCTATGTTGAGTACAAATTTTTTATACTAGTACAATGTTGGAAGCACTTCAAAATCTATAAGAGGAAATATTTTATTAGTCTAGTTGTGTTGTTGAATGATCAAAATTATTATTTTATAAATTAGAGTGTAACAAAACAAAAAATTTGATTTATATCAATTATAATAAGGAATATTAAGGAAAGTCAGTTCAAACATTATTACAAGTGTCTAAATTTTTTTCATTAAGTGTTTAAATGGTTTATAATAAATAAAATACTAATTAGCTACTCCACTACTGTCTTAATAGACCAAGTTTAGAAGATGTTTTTTTTAAGTGCATTATTGTGTTTGTTACTATCATTAACCCATTTAACTAGCAATTGCACTAGATGTTGCAAAAGAAATGCCTTAAGGTAGTAACATATAACACTAATCATTGTTTATTTGGAATTTGTTGAAAGACAGAAAAATATCAACAAAATGGAAGGACCATGCTACAATGATGTAAGGACCATGCTACAACGAAATATTACTGCAATATTGTTTCCTTGAGCCTTACAAATCATGAGGCCTATGTTGAAGTTAAATACCTTGTCTGATTATGCCAACATGAATGATGAATGCCTCGTAAACAAAGAAATGGACCATGATTTTCTACCTTCTAAATCAGAAGTCACTTTGGTACAATTCCTTCATGTTTTTGGTACAATTTCTTCATATTTTTTCTTAATCACTTCCTCTGATAAAGACAACCTCAATTAGTAAAAATAATTTTTTTTATAGTTTGAGACATGTATACAAAGGACTGTAACAATTTTGTAAATAAATTTTGAATTTATATGTGAATTAATATCTACCCTTGAATAAAAATGCACATATCTCCAATCTACAACTTGAGCCCAAGAATAACATCAACTACACATCTTCTTGAGAAATTTTCTCGTGTTTCTCTTTTGAATGTTGACTCACCTTTGTATCATTTCCTTCATGATCCTTGACACTAGTCAAAAGATCACATTTCTCTTGACCACTAATCTCCTTGGTGATTTTATTGTTTTAATCCAAAATATTATGCTTAAGTAAATCTAGCCCATGTCATACAATTGAAAATAATGTAGAGATCATTTAACAACATTTAAACCATTCTTTTTTGAAAATGAATCAAGTGTTTTCCATAAGAGCTAATGATACGTTTTGTTTGTCACAATGATTCAAATATCAATTATTATATCTCAATATTGAATTTCTCATTATTAGTTCTGTATATGAACCCTTTAGAAAAAACATAGGAACATTTAATTTAACACTCTGATCTCACCTACAAATGAAAAAGTTGTAGGAAATCATAAGTAAATTTCCAAGCGTCATGTAGGTATGGACACATGTCATATCTAGTACAAATATGGAAATTTTCTAAAACGACCTGGATATAATATGGCTAGCATACAACCAATTTATATAGAGAAATGTGCATTTGCATGCAAGAAGGGGAGAACAGGTTTTTCGGAATGTCATTCATAATTTGGAAATAGAGCCAAAAAGATAGTTCTCATTAATATTATCAAATTTTATTTGTCATTAACAATACTTTTCATTATCAATATGGCTAGCATACAACCAATTTATATAGAGAAATATACATTTGCATGCAAAAAGGGGAGAAGAAGTTTTTTGGAATTTCATTCATGAATTTGGAAATAGACCCAAAAAGATAGTTTTAATTAATATTAGAAAATTTTGTTTGTCATTAAAAATACTTGTCCAATTATCAATATCGATGTACGGAGATCAAACATAGGAAAAAAAATGCAACAATATTACATATTACACTAGTTAATCAAGATGGGTTGGAGTGAAATACCAACCATTGAAAAAATTATTTGTTTGATGCAACACTAATTGAAATGTAGAAGATCAAAGTTAGTCAATTATTGTGCAATTAATGGCATGTTGACCATAAGACAACAAAAAGTAATGATCTTGTGTGGTCTATGTTAGAACTATAAAAGTAAAACAAATTTAACTAAAATAACTTTATTGCTTAAAGCTTGAAAGGGTTCGAAAAATGTATAAAGTCCCCAATAAAGATTAAGATCTAACCATTTTCTATTTTGAACTCATTTAACTTACAACCATACTTTTTTTTTCCACATATCAATAGCTTGACTATATATATATATATATATATATATATATATATATATATATATATATATATATATATATATATATATATATATATATACATATTAATCCAAAAAATTAATTTGCTTCCTCCACTCACACTTCCATCTGCCACCTCTCAACCATGTATCTACCATATAATGGATCTCTCCATTTTCTATTTTGAATTCATTTAACTTACAACCATACTTTTTTTCTTCCACCTATCAATAGCTTGAATATATATATTTTTTTAATCCAAAAAAATAATTTTCTTCCTCCACTCACACTTCCATCTTCCACCTCTCATCCATGTATCTGCCATACAATGGATCTCTCTCATCCATGTAAAAGATTAACATCTAACCATTTTCTATTTTGAATTCATTTTTAACTTACAACCATACTCTTTTTTTCGAGGTATCAATAGTTTGAATATATATATATTTTTTAATCCAAAAAATCAATTTGCTTCCTCCACCCGCACTTCAATCTGTCATCTCTCATCCATGTATCTACCATACAATGTATCTCTCACATCCATGTATCTACCATACAATGGATCGTTTTGAAATTTTAAATGGTGGGAGGCTAGAAATTTGAATTGAATTCAAATTTAATCAAATTTTAATGATTAAATAAGATGAGCGACTTAATAATTAGGTGTTAGTGGGTTAGATAACACTGAAACAAATAATTATAAAAAGTGAATATAGACGCTTATAAAACATAAATTTATAGATAGATACCAATATTGAACCATAAATACAACAAAGAAAACTAAATGATTTTATAATTCCACATTTAAAAAAAAAACTTAATCTAGTTAAAGTTATAAATTATAGATCAACTAAATACTTCTAGATTTAATGAAATATGTGTTTTACCATTGATTTAGCTGAAGTAGAGCCACAAAGAAAGTTCCATGAACTTGGGAAAGGAACTATAATTGCTAGAATTCTAGGTAGCGAGCACAATGAGTTGTAGAAAAGGTCCATTGATACAAAAAATTAGAAATCAAAGATCCTCGTAGATTCAGGACACCATTTGGCGGTATTTCACAATTATTTTACATTTCTCCAGGAGGAAGGAAAGGAAAACATAACACCACACACTAAAAAACTAATCAAAATATTGATGCATACCAAATAGGTTTAGAAAACTAAGAATCGATTTCCACCATTGGATCATTTCAATGCATCTGCATTGCACACGTAACCACCAGCATGGGCTTATATGTCAGCGCCATGTGAAGGCCATGTGAAGGCCATGTCAAGGGAGGCTATGTGGTGCACACCAAGCCTTTTCCCTATGTGTCAATCCCGAGGAGGGAGATTTTTCATAAATTCAAAAGGTACCCATCACAAGCTCTTTTGTGTAGGGTTAATGTCGCAATGGTTGGTGCGATAAGGGTAACAACCAACATGAAATGTGACTGTGCTTTGGATGAAACATGTGACAGTATTAGGATTAGGGTTAGAATAGAGCTATAAAACTATCAAGAACAATTCATTGAACTATAAAGGAATATATATATATATATATATATATATATATATATTAACCACAAGTAGGGTTATATTTACACCCTAAAATTAAATACCATAGCTCATACCTTTTTTTACTATGAATAGAGGATGGAAATAAATTAAAATGTAGAAAGTATATAAATAAGATAAGCCAAAAAGAAAACTATGTATTACTATATACAAATCCAAGTAATTGGGGGTTCATAAATATTATGTACAATGATTAAATGGTATGAAGTGTTACAAGTCATACAATATGTATAAATAGTATTAAAAATAATTAAAAATAAAAGTAATGGGAACATGACAGATGGTATCAGAGCCCAAGTTCAAAATGGGGCTCGATGTATCGACCATAATATAAGTCATGCAGAACTAATACATGTTGTGTTTTGAAATAAATGGTAATGAAGTGAACTAGGATACAAAATAATGGCAAGAGACCCCCCTCTAGCCATAACAATAGGTGAGTAATCATATATCAGATTGGGAAGTGGAGGTACCCTAAAAATCTTGCAGTTTATGGATGTCATTAGGAATTTGTAGCAAGAATTATCTCACTTAGAAAAAAACAGTGAATGCCCATTAAAATTTAGTGAGCAGTAGGAAAGAATGATAACATAACTAACATAGACGTCTAGTAATAGAGTAATAGATCCTAAAGCACAAAAATATAAGGATGTGAACATTGGGTCAGGGAAGTCAAAAAGTGGAGGTGATTCAAACAAGACCTATCTTGGAAACCATAAAATAAAGAATATATTGGAGATTCAAGGAAATTTTAGGAAAATAAAACCCCCTACTTTTGATGGGGAGAAGGAAGAGGACGTAGAGGCTTGGCTTCTCACCATGGTCAAATATTTCCATGTATATGAGTATGAGAGAAATTTAAAATCTAGGTTGGCCATTTACTAGTTGCAAGGTAAGGCTACTCTCTGGAGGGGAGAGGCAGAAATAGTACATACCTTAGAGGATAATACCATGTCCCATGATGAATTCCAAATACATTTCTATTCCTGATATTTAATTGAATGGTATTATTATGAAAAAGAATAGGAATTTCATGAATTAAGACTTGGGCATATCACAATAGACGATTTTGTGGAAAAATTTACAAATTTTCTATGTGATGTCAGGCATGTACCCAAATTAAGAAAAAACTTGATTTATTTGGTAGTTTTGGAATTATATGGTTATAAGTTTACAAGTTAGAATGGAGTGCTGTAATTCTCAAAAGCCGCCTTCGTTGTTATGAAGGCAGAAAAGGTTAGAAATATTTACACACCCAAAGGAAGTACTCAAGTCAATAAGGCAATGATTGTATCAGAAAAATAAGAAGAAGGTTCTTGCCTATGGCATCAACAGTTGTGTCACATGAGCGAGAAATCTCTTGAGGTATTGATGAGCCGCAAGTTTTTTCCTGATTTGGAATTCTTGAAGTTGGGTTTTTGTAAACATTGTGTATATGGAAAACAATGTAAACAGAGATTTAAAACTTGAATTCATAATAGTAAAGAAAGTTTGGACTATATCTGATATGGTCTTTGGGGACCATATCCTATTTTGTCTTATGGAGGTTTATTATATTTCTTAACATTTATTGATGATTTCTCTTGGAAATTTTGGGTCTATATGTTGAAAAAGAAAGCTGATGTATTTCATGTTTTTAAACAATTTAAAGGTATGGTGGAAACAAAAATAGGAAAATAAATTAAAAGTTTAAGAACTGAAAATGGCGGTGAATTTACTTCTTTAGAATTTGAACAATACTATCAGGATGAAAGGATTCTTAGACATAAAATTGTTGTTTATACTACTTAGAAAAATGGTGTTTCTGAACGTATGAATCAAACTCTTATGGAAAAAGTTAGTAGCATGATCAACAATGCTAACCTGCAAAAGGAGTTGTGGGTAGAAGCAATATCTAATGCTTGTTATTTACTTAACAGATCACCTTTTTTTGCCATAAATTATAAAATTCCTGAAGAATTTTGGTCGAGTCACTCTTGTGATTTTTTAGATTTCAATCATTTTTTGTTGTGATGCCTATGCTCTTATTCCTCGAAACAAGCATTCAAAGTTAGATCCAAAATTGAAACGTTATGTCTTTAGTAGAGATGTAACATTTGATGAATATTCTCTTCCAAAATCGGATGGTGGAAAAGTTGAATATGAACATGTATCGCCAAACCAAAAAATTCAATTAGAGACTAAAACTTTTACAGAAAGTCGAAAGGAAGGAGAGACTTCTATTGAAAAAGGTGAAGTTTCAGAGGAAACTATAGAAATTCCAGAACCAATTTAGCAACCAGTCACTGTTAGGTCCCTATATTACTAGTATAGTCCCTTATTTTTGTTATTGTAACCCCCTTATTGTTATTATTGTACCCTTGTAACCCCCATTTTGTTATTATTGTGCCCTTAAATTATTATTGTTAGGTCGGCTAGGATTACATTGTGGCCCACTAGGATGACATTATGGCCCCATGGACTCCTATATATAGAAAGGAGGTTTTGTAAATTGTATCATCCAAGAATTTTTCATTTATGTAATGTATTGGAGGTTGCCCCATCGAAGTGGCTCATTTATAAGGCGTTGATATCTCTTTTCTTCTCTTTTTGGAGCTGGTTACACAACATTTGGTATCAGAGGTTTGGATTCTAGGGTTTCGTTGCTCCAAACAGGTCATCGTGGCATTTTCACTATAACGTTTTTTCTACAATGTTTCAGAAGTTGAAATTTTTAGGGTGCGAAGCCGAAATCCTGAGGAATATTTTCTAAAAATTTCAGAGCTTGGTTCACAATATTTTCGGAGATATGATCTGTGGAAGTTAGGCTCTTAAATAGGTCATCGTGGCATTTGCACTATAAAATTTTTTCTACGAAGGTTATGAATCTGAAATTCCTACACTGTGAAGTTTAAATCATGAAGAAATTCTTCAAAAAAAATCAGAGCTTGGTTCGCAATATTTTTGGAGATATGATCTTTGGAAGGTAGTGCTTTTTCAAGCTCCTGAATTTCATCTCAAAGAGGTGATCATGGGAAAAGTTCAATAACTCTATCTCTGGGCATTGGAATGGAGTGTTGTAAAAAGTGGTCGCAAGAAAACAGACTGTAGTTTCTGGGCTATCAATTTCGGAGACGAAGGATGAAACATTGACCCGTGGAAAGTTGTACAATTTAGCTCTACTGAACCAGTCCATAATTAGGTCATTGTGGGAGATTGGACACAACTTTTCCTTGGAGAATCCAAATCAGGTCAGACCTGTGGCATTCGAAAGATAATTTAGAGGGCTACGTTGTTATTGAAAATAAAATAGTGAAGTGCTAAAATCACAAATATAATCCAATTTCAATATCGAGCTGCTCAAAAGCAAGAAAAAGGTGTGTATTGTTTTTCTGAATTGCATAAGTCTTGGTTGAAGAATCAATTTGAATTGATTCCAAGGGCATATTTTAGAATAGATATCAGTATTGGGTTATAAAATATGCCCCTTAAAAATAATTCAACACCCATTAAGCCTTCAGAAGTCTCTACTATGACTCATGAAGACGAAGAATTGCAACATGATCTATCAAAATTACATGAGCAAGTGCAACAAATTTCACTCTCGCAAAGAGCAACAAAAAATGAAATGGAAGTTTTGAGGAAAGGCGTGGAAGCTAAGATGGATGGCGTGGAATTTAATATGGATGGCATGGAATTTGGCATGGAAGCTAAGATGGAAAACATGAAGAATGATCTAAAAACAAACATCGAAGGTTTGACAAAGTTGATACAATAAATGTTTCCTAATGGTGAAATTATAGTATAAGAACCTCATGATGAGAACAAAATCAATGTTAATCGTGATTTCATAAACTCTAATGTTGGCACGAAGAACCACCATATTCCAAAAATGGATATGAGGAAGGTTGATGGAAAGGATCCTATAACATGGATACTACAGATGGAGAAATATTTTGATCTCCATAACGTGCAAAACACACAAAAGGTACACATTGCAACTTTACATTTAGAACAAAATACATTTGTACGGTATCGATGGCTTTGCTCCCGTAAAAAAATTTTCACTTCGTCTATTTTTATGGAAGAAATGATAGCACATTATGAGGATACAAAGAGCAAAACCTTCTTTAGCCAATTGATAAATCTCAAACAAAATGGTTTAGTGGGGCAGCACATTGAGGAATTCCAAAAATTGAATATAAGGGTAAATGATATTCCAGAGGAACACAGGATCAATCTCTTCATAGGTACTTTAAAGGATAATATCCAAGATGAAGTTGGCGTTTTGGAACCAGATTCATTGGAGAAGGCATTCAGGTTGGCAAGAAAAGTTGAATGTAAAATAATGGCGACAAGGAAGCCTACCACTCAATTCTATAAAGAAGGAAGTGTTGCTATGCCTAGATTTCCACAACCTACAAGGTTCACACCACAAAAAATGGAAGAAAAAAGACCAAAAGGGATTTTCTATAGTTGTGATAGAAAATAGAATAAAGTTCATAAGTATGCTGAGAAGAAATTATTTTACATAGATTGTGAAGAGGAAGAAGAAAATGAACAAGAAGAGGATATACGCCAGGAACAAGCCCTAGAAGAGGAAGAAATAAATCCAACCATATCGTGTAATGCAATGGCAGGAATTACCACTCCTCAAACTCTCAAGATAGAAGGAAAAATCAAGAAGAAAAAGGTAATAGTGTTGATTGATTCAGGTAGCACCCATAATTTTATTCATTGTAAGGTAGGCAAGGAATTAAATTGTTTCCTATACCCAGCACCAGAATGTCAAGTGATGGTTGCAAATGGAGGAACTATAAATTGCTCTGGAAAATGCCATAATATCAAGCTAACCATGGGGAATATGTATTGACTAGTCCAATGCTTTCCATTCCTATGGGAGGTGCTGATGTTGTACTAGGAGTACAATGGTTACAATCTTTGGGGACGGTAGCTTTTAATTTTCAAGAACTTTTCTTGAAATTTTTTTCAGAAGGAAAGGAAGTCGAATTACGAGGTATTGAAGGGAAGTCAGGAAGGATAATAAGCTCTAATGTCATGACAAAGCTTCTAAAGAAAGAACAACGAGGCGTAATTGCACAATTATGCTCACTAGAAGTTCCGACATCAAAATCATCTATTTCTGCAGATCTCCAACAAGTCTTGAACAATCATTCCAAGGTGTTTGAAACTCCCAAAGGACTCCCACCTATTCGTGATCATGATCATGCTATTCATTTGATTCCAGGAAGTGTTCCTCCAAACATCAGGCCTTATAGATATCCTTACGTCCAAAAGAGCGAAATTGAACGTATGATTTCAGAAATGTTAGAGGCGGGTATAATTCAACCTAGTCAAAGTTCTTTCTCTGCTCCCGTAGTATTGGTACACAAGAAGGATGGATCATGGCGAATGTGTCCAGATTATAGGGAGCTCAATAAGATCACCATTAAAGATAAATTTCCCATTCCTGTGAATGATGAATTATTGGATGAATTACATGGAGCAATTTATTTTACCAAGTTGGATCTTCATTCAGGATATCATCAAATTAGAATGAAGACTGAAGATATTCCAAAAACAACATTTCCAACTCATGAGGGTCATTATGAATTTTTGGTCATGCCTTTTGGCCTTACCAATGCACCTTCTACATTTCAAGGGTTGATGAATTCCATTTTCAAACCCTTCCTTAGAAAATTTGTGCTAGTATTTTTTGATGATATACTAATCTACAGCAGGTCTTGGAAGGATCATGTTGAACATGTTGACAGGGTACTCAAACTATTGTAGGAGAAACAATTATATTGAAAAACATCCAAATGTTTCTTTGGAGTACAAGAGGTGGAATATCTGGGTCATATTATATCTCACGAGGGTGTTAAAGTAGACCCTAACAAAATTAAAGCCATTAAGGAATGGAAATTTCCCACAACCATAAAGCAGTTGCGAGGATTTCTCGGGTTAACAGGGTATTATCGCAAGTTTGTTAAGAATTATGGGAGAATAGCAGCACCTCTAACAACATTATTGAAGAAAGATGTATTTTCATGGACTCCTGAAGCAACTAAGGCCTTTGAACATCTTAAAGAGGCAATGTGCCTTGCACCGGTCTTAGCTACGCCAGACTTCACAAAAACCTTTATTGTGGAATGTGATGCCTCAGGAAATGGAATTGGTGCGGTTTTAATGCAAGAAGGAAGACCCATTGCTTTTGAAAGTCGTCCAATCAAAGAAAGTATTTACAGAAACCTATTTATGAGAAGGAAATGTTAGCAATACTGCATGCACTAAAGAAATGGCGAACTTACCTAATGGGAAGACACTTCAAGGTAAAAACTGATCATCATAGTCTTAAACACTTTTTGGAACAAAGACTATCTTCAGAAGAGCAGCAAAAATGGGTCACAAAGATGTTGGGTTATGACTTTGAAATAATCTACAAAAAAGGAAAGCTTAATGTTGTTGCAGATGCACTGTCAAGAAAGAATGAAGAGGTGGAAGCATTGCTTTGTGCCATTTCTATTATCCAACCAGATTGGATAACCGAAGCAACAGATGAATGGAAGAAGGAAAAAGATGTATGGACACTCATTCAAAAGTTGCAGCAAGATCCTAGTACATCTGATACATTTAGTTGGAAAAATGATTCCTTATGATACAAAGATCGCTTATATCTTTGTAAGAATTCCCAACTAAAACAAAAGATTCTTCTGGAATTGCACACTTCTCCTTTAGGAGGACACTCAGGATTTTTAAAAACTTACCACAGGGTGAAGAAAGAATTTTTTTGGAATGGCCTTAAATCTGATATTCAAAAGTTTGTGGCGGAATGTTTGGTTTGCCAGTAGAATAAAGTCGAAACAATTAAGACCCCGGGACTTCTACAACCTTTATCCATTCCAAGTCAACGTTGGGAGGAGATTTCAATGGATTTTATCACAGGTTTACCTAAGTCTGAAGGAAAGAGTGTCATCATGGTGGTAGTTGATAGACTTACCAAGTATACACACTTTTGTGCATTATCTCATCCATTTAAAGCAAGTACAGTTGCTACTACATTTATGGATAGAATTCAAAAGCTACATGGAAGCCCAAGGGTTATTGTGAGCGACAGAGATCCCATTTTTACTGGAAATTTCTGGACGGAGTTATTTTCTTGTTTGGGTACTCAATTAGCTCATAGCTCATCTTATCATCCTCAATCTGATGGTCAAACTGAGATAGTAAATAAATGTTTTGAAGGATATCTTCGTTGTTTTGTATCTGATAAACAAACACAATGGGTCAAGTGGTTACCTCTCGCTGAATGGTGGTATAACACTTCCTTCCATACTGCAGCAAAAATGACCCCATTTATGGCACTTTATGGATATCATCCACCGTCGATCACATCATCTTTAAGGGAAAATTCGAAGGTTCAAGCAATGGAAGATGACATCAAGCATCAGCAAGAAGTTCTCCAACTCTTAAAGGATAACCTGAATTTGGAACAAAATCGAATGAAACAACAGGCAGATCAACATCGCAGCGAGAGAATTTTTTATGTAGGAGATTGTGTATTTTTACGGCTACAACCATACAAACAAATGTCCCTCAAGCAAGCTAAGAAGGATAATAAATTATCTCCAAAGTACTATGGTCCTTACAAGGTGTTGCAAAAGATTGGTACTATGGCATACAAATTGGAGCTTCCTGATTCTTCGCGAGTACATCTAGTTTTCCATGTTTCATGCTTAAAGAAGGTTATAGGTGAAAATATTCCAATTCAAACAATATTGCCATAATTTTATGAGGAAGGAAAAATCATATTGGAACCTAAAGCGGTCACAGAAACAAGAACTCGACAACTACGGAATCGATCAATTTCAAAGTATCTCATCAAGTGGAAGAACTTACCCACTGAAGATTCTACATGGGAGGATGAGAATTTTATACAGAAGCACCCAGAGCTACTCAAGCGTTGAGTACAAAATTTTTTTGAAGGAGAGGGGCATGTTAGGTCCCTATATTACTAGTATAGTCCCTTATTGTTTTTAGTGTAAGCCCCTTATTGTTATTATTGTATCCTTGTAACCCCCATTTTGTTATTACTGTGCCCTTAAATTATTATTGTTAGGTCGGCTAGGATTACATTGTGGCCCACTAGGATTACATTATGGCCCCATGGACTGCTATATATAGAAAGGAGGTTTTGTAAATTGTAACATCCAAGAATTTTTCATTTATGTAATGTATTGGAGGTTTCCCCCTCGAAGTGGCTCATTTTTAAGGCGTTGATATCTCTTTTCTTCTCTTTTTGGAGATGGTTACACAACAGTCACTCTAAGAAGGTCTAGAAGGGAAATAAGAACACCCAAAAGGTATGAATATTGTGCATCATATTTTGTGTTCATTACTAAATATGGTGAATCTTCTTGTTATTGGGAGCAATGGATGATGCAGATAACAAGAAATGGGAAAAGGTTATGGAAGAAGAAAAGGATTCCTTAGCCAAGAAAAATACCGAGGATCTTGTAGAACTTCCTGAGGGGAGAAGTGTTGTTGGGTGAAAATGGGTCTTCAATTTGAAGAGAAACGTTGATGGAATTATTGATAGGTATAAGGCGAGGCTAGTTGCAAAAGGTTATTCTCATATTGATGGTATTAATTTTCATGATATTTTTTCACCAGTTGTAAAACTTGTTTCTATTCATACTGTGTTAGTAGTAAATACATTACTTGATCTTGAGATATAAAATTTAGATGTTAAAACAACTTTTCTTCATGGTGATTTGGACGAAGAGATATATATGGATGAGCCATAAGGTTTTGTGCAAGGTCGCAACAGAAGATTAGTTTGCAAGCTCGGGAAACCATTGTATGGCCTAAGGTAGTTGCCCAGGAAATGGTACAAGAAGTTTGAATCCATCATGGTGAGGCACAATTTCATCTGAAGTGCATATCATCATTGTGTATATTTCAAAATTTTTAATGTAATATTCATTATCTCGGTGTTTTATGTTGAAAAAATGCTTATTGCAAGAAAAATCATGGAGGAAATCAACAGGTTAAAGGCTAAACACTCTAGGAAATTTGATATGAAGCATCTTGGAGCAGTAAAATGTATCTTGGGCATGGAGATACACAAATATAGGAAGAATGGTAAGCTTTGGTTATCACAAAAAAATTATGTGGAGAATGTACCTGAAAAGTTCAGTATAAACAATGTGAAACCTGTTAACTTTGCATTAACTTCCCATTTTAAGATTTCTTCGGTTTCAAGTCCTAGAAATAATGAAGAAAATAAGTATATGTATCGTGTACCATATGAAAATGTGGTTGAAAACTTAATGTATGCGATGGTATCTACAAGACCTCGTATTTTACATACAGTTGGAGTTGTCAGCAGGTTCATGGAAAATCCAGGGGAAGAACATTAACGAGTAGTGAAATGGGTGCTACAGTATTTGGGAGGAACAAGTGACCATTGCATCATATTTTACGGTCATGAAGGTTCAGTTTGTGGGTATGTGGATGTTGATTATGCATGCGGTTCTAACAAAAGGAGGTCTACTACAGGTTATGTTTTTACTCGTACAGGTGGAGCAATCAGCCGGATTTCAAAGCTTCAAGAGACAGTTGCTTTGTCCATTATTGAAGCAGTGTATATAGCTACTTCGGATGCACGTAAAGAGGTAATTTGATTAATAGGTCTACTTGATGATATTAGAAGGATGTCAGAGAAAGTGAAGGTCTTTTGTGATAGTCAGAGTGCTATTCATTTGGCTACAAATCTAGCCAATCAAAAAAAGTCAAAGCACATTGATGTAACGTATCAATTTGTGAGACATCTAATTGATGGTGGCAAAGTAGTTCTCAGCAAGGCCTATACACAAAAAAATCATGCAAACATATTCACGAATCAAGTTACAGTAGAGAAGCTAATATGGTGTCTAGCTTGTCATGGCTTGCAGAAGAGATGATGAATGGGCATGGGCAAGGGATTAGGAAAATTGTTTTCAAAGTAGATTTTGTTGAAATGTAAGAACTAATCATGTAAAAATTGTAATTTACTGGTCAGTCGGATTGTATAATGAAGAAGAAGTTATGTAACGAGGTAGCCAATATTAATTGGGATGGCCTGAGAGGCTTGTAATGATGGAGAATCATTATTGATTAATAAGATTTTCCAATCCCTTGCCCCGTGGATGTTTCCTTGACACCCTGTCAAGGTTTTACCACGTAAATAATTGTGTATATACTTGTGTGTTTGTTTTCAGTCTGCATTAGTTATGTGTGCATTTATTTCTCCTTTAATCTATTCTCGATCTTAATCAAATGTTCCTCCCATCCATGAAATGAATCCTCCAGTTCAACCCCCAGCCAAATATCATCAGCTTTCCATAGGAATCATCCATCCCCTTATGATTCCTGATAATGTATTTATATACATTACTTTTGTAACATATGTTTTCTCAACATCGTCCCACTTTTCGTGGGTATTCCCACCCACTAGCCTAGGCTTTTCTTCTCCTTTTGTTTGAAAAATGTTATTTCCTCTTTTCTTGTTAAATCTCGCATTTCTCTCCTACGAAAAATCATTCTACCATTACTTAGTATTTTTCTATTACTAATTGAGTTAATAATTTTTCTCTCCTATCATATTAAATCTTATTAACCAACTCCTTAGTATTTTTTTGGAGTTGTTTTAAAGGAAAATTATTTTAAAGAAAACACCTCTTCACTCTAGTGTTTCTTTCCCAAGTAACTTCCATATTTTTCTTTTTACTAATAAAAATCATTTATTACATCCTCATATTGTATTTTTCACTTTAATTCACAACCATCATGGCTTTTTGGCCATAGAATCTAAATTTAGTGTAGTCTAAAAATAGAAAAATATTTACATACAAACATAGGTATATCACATATGTGTAGTGGCTTGGTGGGTATTGGCAGGTTTTCCTAATTTTCATACATCAAAAACGTATGTGAATATGTTATTAGATAGTAGAATGCCTTCCCCGCTAAGAAGGAGTGCTAGTTTTTCTAGCATCAACCAGGTGATCTAGTCTCGACTTTAGTCAGAGAGGCTAAGAAACACAAGATATACAAAACCTAGAAAAAGCGTTGGGAAGAAATAATGAGACAAAGTTCAATTACATTAATTTATTGGTAATTAAAAAATGCATAATTATAACTTAGATAAATCGATTAATTAAATGGAATGAATTGAAAAATGTGAGAATGCTATAGAAACTCACACAGATTGAGTTTGAGATGATCTTAGTCGTTCATATAGATCTAATCATATTTTTTGGTTCACCAATGAGAGATTATAAGAGAAACTCGATGGACATGGACAAAACACACTTGTGAGGTCAAATTTCTTGGCAGATGGAGCTATATAGCCACAGAGACCATGCATGGAAGAAGAACTCAAGCCAGAAGGGATGCAGAGATAGAGAGGGAGTAGAGACAGTGATTCTAGAGGATATTTCTAGTTCTAGAGAGGAAACAAAAAGAGGTCGAGATATTCCACTAGTGGTTGCACAAGGACTACACAGAAAACTTTAGAGGGAAGTTCGATTTGGAAAAGGAGGAGGACAATTCAGGTGGTGGAGGCTAGGATAATCTGTTAGGTCCCTATATTAATAGTATACTCCCTTATTAGTGTAACCCCCTTATTGTTATTATTTTACCCTTGTAACCCCCATTTTGTTATTATTGTGCCCTTAAATTATTATTTCTAGGTCGGCTAGGATTACATTGTGGCCCACTAGGATTACATTATGGCCCCATGGACTCCTATATATAGAAAGGAGGTTTTATGGTGTAGCATCCGGGTGTTCGTTCATATAATGCATGTTAGGTTTCCCCCTTGAAGTGGCTCATTTCTAAGGCGTTGATATCTCTTTTCTTCTATTTTTGGAGCTGGTTACACAACATTTGGTATCAGAGGTTTGGATTCGAGGGTTTCGCTGCTCCAAACATGTTATCGTGGAATTTTCGCTATAAATTCTTTTCTACGAAGTTTCAGAAGCTAAAAGTTTTAGGGTACGAAGCTGAAATACTAAGGAATATTTTCTAAAAATTTTAGAGCTTGGTTGGAAATATTTTCGAAGATATGATCTGTGGAAGTTAGGTCTTTTTTCAGGCTCCTAAACAGGTCATCCTTGCATTTGCGCCATAACGTTTTTTCTACGAAGGTTAAGAATCTAAAATTATTATGGTGAAAATTTTAAATCCTGATGAAATTCGTCAAAAAATTTCAAAGCTTGGTTCGCAACATTTTTTTAGATATGATCTGTGGAAGGTAGTGCTTTTTCAAGCTTCTGAATTTCATCTCAAAGAGGTGATCATGGGAAAATTTCAATAACTCTCTCTCTGGGAATCGGATTGGAGTGCTGTAAAAAGTGGTCACAATCACACAGACTTTAGTTTCTTGGCTATCAATTTTAGAGACGAAGGATGAAACAGGGACACGTGGCAAGTCGTACAATTTCACTCTACTGAACCAGTCCATAATTAGGTCATTGTGGGAGTTTGGACACAACTTTGTGTTGGAGAATCAAAATCAGGTCATACCTATGGCATTAGAAAGATAATTTAGAGGGATACGTTGGTACTGAAAACAAAATAGTGAAGTACTACAATCACAAATATAATCAAATTTCAATATCGAGCTCCTCAAAAGCAAGAAAAAGGTGTGTATTTTTTTTCCGAATTGCATAAGTCTTGTTTGAAGAATAAATTTGAATTGATTCCAAGGGCATATTGTAGAATATATATCAGTATTGGGTTCTAAAATATGCCCTGTAAAAATAATTCAACACCCATTAAGCCTTCAGAAGGCTCTACTATGACTCATGAAGATGAATAATTGCAACATGATATATCAAAATTACAAGAGCAAGTGCAACAAATTTTACTCTCACAAAGAGCAACCAAAAATGAAATGGAAGTTTTTAAGAAAGGCATGGAAGCTAAGATGGATAGCGTGCAAGCTAAGATGGATGGCGTGGAAGCTAAGACGGATGGCGTGGAAGCTGGCATGGAAGCTAAGATGGATGACATGAAATACAACATGGAAAACATGAAGAATGATCTAAAAACAGACATCTAAGGTTTGACAAAGTTGATACAATAAATGTTTCCTAATGGTGAAAATATAGTAGAAGAACCGCATGATGAGAATAAAATCAATGTTAATTGTGATTTCATAAACTCTAATGTTGGCGGGAAGAACCACCATATTCAAAAAATGGATATGAGGAAGTTTGATGGAAAGGATCCTGTAACATGAATACTACAGATGGAGCAATATTTTGATCTCCATAATGTGCAAAACACACAAAAGGTACACATTACAACTTTACATTTAGAACAAAATACATTTGTATGGTATCGATGGCTTTTCTCCCGTAAAAAAATTGTCACTTGGTCAATTTTTACGGAAGAAATGATAGCACATTATGAGGATACAAAGAGCAAGACCTTCTTTAGCCAATTGATAAATCTCAAAAAAAATGGTTTAGTGGGGCAGAACATTGAGGAATTCCAAAAATTGAATATAAGGGTAACTGATATTCCATAGGAACATAGGATCGATCTCTTCATAGGCACTTTAAAGGATAATATCAAACATGAAGTTCGCGTTTTGGAACCAGATTTATTGGAGAAGGCATTCAGGTTGGCAAGAAAATTTGAATGTAAAATAATGGTGACAAGGAAGCCTACCACTCAATTCTATAAAGAAGGAAGTGTTGCTATGCCTAGATTTCCACAACCTACAAGGTTGACACCACAACAATTGGAAGAAAAAAAAGAGAAAAAGGGCTTTGCTATAGTTGTGATAGCAAATACACTAAAGGTCATAAGTGTGCTGAGAAGAAATTATTTTACATAGATTGTGAAGAGGAAAAAGAAAATGAACAAGAAGAGGATATACACCAGGAACCAACCCTAGAAGAGGAAGAAATGAATCCGACCATATCGTGTAATGCACTGGCAGGAATTACCACTCCTCAAACTCTCAAGATAGAAGGACAAATCAAGAAGAAAAAGGTAATAGTGTTGATTGATTCGGGTAGCACCCATAATTTTATTCATTGTAAGGTAGCCAAGGAATTAAATTGTTTCCTATACCCAGCACCAGAATGTCAAGTGATGGTTGCAAATGGAGGAACAATAAATTGCTCTGGAAAATGCCATAATATCAAGCTAACCATGGGGGAATATGTATTGACTAGTCCAATGCTTTCCATTCCTATGGGAGGTGCTGATGTTGTACTAGGAGTACAATGGTTACAATCTTTGGGGATGGTAGCTTTTAATTTTCAAGAACTTTTCTTCATATTTTTTTCAGAAGGAAAGGACGTCGAATTACGGGGTATTGAAGGGAAGTCGAGAAGGATAATAAGCTCTAATGTCATGAAAAAACTTCTAAAGAAAGAACAACGAGGCGTAATTGCACAATTATGATGACTAGAAGTTCTGACATCAAAATCATCTATTTCTGCAGATCTCCAACAAGTCTTGGACAATCATTCCAAGGTGTTTGAAACTCCCAAAGGACTCCCGCCTATTCGTGATCATGATCATGCTATTCATTTGATTCCAGGAAGTGTTCCTCCAAACATGAGGCCTTATAGATATCCTTACTTCCAAAGGAGCGAAATTGAACGTATGATTACAGAAATGTTAGAGGCAGGTATAATTCAACCTATTGAAAGTTCTTTCTCTGCTCCTGTATTATTGGTACACAAGAAGGATGGATCATGGCGAATCTGTCCGGATTATAGGGAGCTCAATAAGCTCACCATTAAATATAAATTTCCCATTCTTGTGATTGATGAATTATTGGATGAATTACATGGAGAAATTTATTTTACCAAGTTGGATCTTCGTTCAGGATATCATCAAATTAGAATGAAGACTAAAGATATTCAAAAAACAACATTTGGAACTCATGAGGGTCATTATGAATTTTTGGTCATGCCTTTTGGCCTTACCAATGCACCTTCTACATTTCAAGGTTTGATGAATTCCATTTTCAAAGCCTTCCTTAGAAAATTTGTGCTAGTGTTTTTTGATGATATACTAATCTACAAGAGGTCTTGGAAGGATCATGTTGAACATGTTGACAGGGTTCTCAAACTATTGCAAGAGAAACAATTATATGCAAAAACATAAAAATGTTTCTTTGGAGTACAAGAGGTGGAATATCTGGATCATATTATATCTCACGAGGGTTTTAAAGTAGACCCTAACAAAATTAAATCCATTAAGGAATGGAAAGTCCCCACGACCATAAAGCAGTTGTGATAATTTCTCGGGTTAACAGGGTATTATCGCAATTTTGTTAAGAATTATGGGAGAATAGCAGCACCTTTAACAACACTATTGAAGAAAGATGCATTTTCATGGACTCCTGAAGCAACTAAGGCCTTTGAACATCTTAAAGAGGTAATGTGCCTAGCACCGGTCTTAGCTATGCCAGACTTCACAAAAACCTTTATTGTGGAATGGGATGCCTCAAGAAATGGAATTGGTGCAGTTTTAATGCAGGAAGGAAGAACCATTGCTTTTGAAAGTTTTCCAATCAAAGGAAAGTATTTACAGAAACCTATTTATGAGAAGGAAATGTTAGCAATACAGCATGCACTAAAGAAATGGCGAACTTACCTAATGGGAAAACACTTCAAGGTAAAAATTGATCATGATAGTATTAAACACTTTTTGGAACAAAGACTATCTTCAGAAGAGCAGCAAAAATGGGTCACAAAGATGTTGGGTTATGACTTTGAAATAATCTACAAAAAAGGAAAGCTTAATGTTTTTCTAGATTCACTCTCAAGAAAGAATGAAGAGGTGGAAGCATTTCTTTGTGCCATTTCTATTAACCAACCAGATTGGATAACTGAAGCAAGAGATGAATGGAAGAAGGAAAAAGATGTATGGACACTCATTCAAAAGTTGCAGCAAGATACTAGTACATCTGATACATTTAGTTGGAAAAATGATTCTTTATGTTACAAAGATCTCTTATATCTTTGTAATAATCGCAACTAAAACAAAAGATTCTTCTGGAATTGCACACTTTTCCTTTAGGAGGGCACTCAGGATTTTTAAAAACTTACCACAAGGTGAAGAAAGAATTTTTTTGGGATGGCCTTAAATTTGATATTAAAAATTTTGTGGTGGAATGTTTGGTTTGCCAGCAGAATAAAGTGGAGACAATTAAGACCCCGGGACTTCTACAACCTTTATCCATTCCAAGTCAACGTTGGGAGGAGATTTCAATGGATTTTATCACAGGTTTACCTAAGTCCGAAGGAAAGAATGTCATCATGGTGGTAGTTGATAGACTTACCAAATATGCACACTTTTTTGCATTATCTCATCCATTTAAAGAAATTACAGTTGCTACTACATTTATGGACAGAATTAAAAAGCTACATGGAAGCCCAAGGGTTATTGTGAGTGACAGAGATCCCATTTTTACAGGAAATTTTTGGACGGAGTTATTTTCTTGTTTGGGTAATCAATTAGCTCATAGCTCATCTTATCATCCTCAATCTGATGGTCAAACTGAGATAGTAAATAATTGTTTGGAAGGATATCTTCGTTGTTTTGTATCTGATAAACAAACACAATGGGTCAAGTGGTTACCTCTTGCTGAATGGTGGTATAACACTTCCTTCCATACTGCAGCAAAAATGACCCCATTTATGGCACTTTATGGATATCATCCACCATCCATCACATCATCTTTAAGGGAAAATTCGAAGGTTCAAGCGGTGGAAGATCACATTGCATCAGCAAGAAGTTCTCCAACTCTTAAAGGATAACCTGAATTTGGCACAAAATCGAATGAAACAACAGGCAGATCAACATCGCAACGAGAGAAGTTTTGTTGTAGGAGATTGGGTATTTTTACGGCTACAACCTTACAAACAAATGTCCCTCAAGCAAGCTAAGAAGGATAATAAATTATCGCCAAAGTACTATGGTCCTTGCGAGTGTTCTTGGTGTGGTACTATGGCATCTGAGTGGAGCTTCACAGCTGGCAACGATGCTACATCCGATTTTCCATGTTTCATGCTTAAAGAAGGTTATAGGTGAAAATCCTTTCGATTCGAGCAATATTGCAGGCATGATGAGGAAGGAAAAATCATATTGGAACACGGAAAATTTATCGTAGGAAAAAAGAACTTGACAACTATGGACTACGTCGATTTCGAGTATCTCATCGAGTGGAAGAACTTACTGAAGATTCTACATGGGAGGATGAAATTTTATACGAAGCACGCGAAGCTACTCAACGTTGAGGGCAACACCTTTTGAAGAAGGAGAAATTTATGTTAGGTCTCTATTACTAGTATGAACATATTAGTGTAGCCTCCTTATTGTTATTATTGTGCCATGCTGTACTTCATTTTTTTATTATTGTGCCCACTTAAATTATTGTTGTTAGGTCAGCTAGGATTACATTGTGGCCCACTAGGATTACATTATGGCCCCATGGACTCCTATATATAGAAAGGAGGTTTTGTAAATTGTAGCATCCAAGAATTGTTCATTTATGTAATGTATTGGAGGTTGCCCCCTTGAAGTGACTCATTTATAAGGCGTTGATATCTCTTTTGTTCTATTTTTTGAGCTGGTTACACAACATAATTTTTGAGAAGGTCGGAGAATCATTTTCAACAGTGGTTGCAAGGAAGAAATCTTAATCATAGGAAATTTTTGGTAGTGAAAGTTACACATTGTCCAACATATCCGCAAGGTCCTACATAATGTTTTTGATAGCTAAGTTTGATTTACTAGTTTGCAGTTGGATTTCTTGTGGGGAAGGGATAAATTCCCTTAATAATTTTTGCCAAATTATTTTGTAAGAATATTGATATGAATGAAGTTTGTTAGTGTTGATGTGCTAATTCCTCGTTGATATTTTGTAAACAATGTCTTATATAGGTTTAAGGGTTGAAGTTCTCTTGCAAGTTATAGAGTCTCATGAGTGTTTCTCTTGTTAATTTTATGAACAATTAAACATAAAATAAAGGCTGAACAACAAAAAATAAAAGTACAATACATCACCATACAACACATCAACATAATAATTTGATGAAGGAGTTCACCCCTCCTGGGCTACATCTCCTTGGTCTAGTTTCCATGGCTTAGGCCTCTATATTATGCTCAAATTTAAAAAATTATGTGTTTACAATGCTTTTTTGTTCTTAAAACCTACACCAATGTGTCTAGAATGCCCAAAATAATTATCTTGTGTCTTTTAGCACTTGATTTGGTCGAAAAGTCAAAAATTTATGACCATCTCCAGTTTGTCCACAATTTCTGGCCTAAATTTAGCTAACTTGAGCTAAATCGGGTTAGCTGGCACTAAACTGGAAGTTTTTCCGGATTTGATGGGCCATCAAACTAGTCCTGCTTAATGTAATTAATTTTTATTATGCTAATTAAGCATATTTAGCACTAATTAACCCTGCTTGTCCTTTAAACTCGACGTTTTTTTCTAAATATGGTTTAGTGTTAATAAATGAGGATTAGCATTGATAAACTTAGATTAATGTTTTTAAAAAATATTCTTAAGGTTTTAGGACCCTCCCACTCCATCGTGGGCATAGGCCACGGTTATATGTGCTGGGGGTTGGCCCCACGGGGGTGGCCCCCTCTCCCCCCGTCGACAATGCTTACAAACTTGAAATAGATGTGTAACCATATATATGTTAAAAACTAAGATATAGGTAGATTGGTAAACTGTGTGGATTTTACGTGGGAGGTAGCGGGGTTGAACCCCTGTGCCTCTATCCTGTCTTTAACCAAAAAAATTTACACCACCCCGGGGGGGGCACATGCCATCCCCAGGCTACACCATGTTTCCTCTTCCCATTGTACCAAATTTCCATCAATAACAGGATGCCAAATCACTAAAAATTTCAACCAATATAATGCTACCACTTTGCAGTGCCACAATATTAGGAGGAAGATGACAAATTTCAACCCAGCCAGTCAGCATGCCATGCTAGCAGTACGAGCAGTCAATTGGCCTACCTGTCTGCCTTTTTTTTCAAAATTTTGCGTGTTTAGAAAAGTGAACAATATTCATTTCTGGGAGTATACATATTCCATTTCATTTGAAATGAAGTGCACCGAATTCAAAATGACAAGCACTACGTGGTCGTTCAGGTTTCATGCCATTATAAGAACTTTGAGTTTTCAACATAAAACTGAGCAACTAATCATTCCTCCCCACTAGAATCCTTTTGGACCCCAAAATATTTTTAATTAATTAACATGTGGATGAGATTATAGTTCCCTCACCCTTCCAGTCTCAATCCACTAGAATTTTCCTAATTTCATCAATTTGAGCTTTTCATAGAAACTAATCGTTTTCCTTGATTCTGGAGACCTTGTCTTGCTATTGTAGACACTGTTATGCTAAAATTTCCCAAGACTTGCAAAAAAACAAGTTGTCCTTGAAGAAACAAACATTTTCCCACCTCGGTCGTCAATCAAAGGAAACTTGAAAATTGTCCCGCCTTGAACACTATCGACATGGCGAGTTTTAGCTTGTCCTCCCTTGTACTTGCATTGACCTTTGAACAAGTGTTTTCTCCATTGCCATGTACCATTTGGAAACAAAAAATATGTACTTGTGGAACCTATTCTTTTTTTGTCAAATTGTTTTGGTGCTTTCTCTTTAAGCTTTTCACTCTCTTGCACCGACATATTGTTTCCATCAGTGTTCAACACTGATGTGGATTGCTACAAATATTTCTCATCTTGTTTACCTGTTTTCATAGGAAACATGTTAGAGTCCAGAAAAATATTATTAAAAACATTACAAACTTTAATGAAATCATCTGGTTTATATCATGCATATTTTTTAAAGGTCTCCTTCAAAACATCACTACTCTTGAATATTAAAAAAGCCAAATTTTGACTTGCATCCACTATTCTCTTCATTTCTCCTGCATGTATAAGAGACAAACTTCCCTTCTTCTTCTGCGCTCTAACTATGTACTCAATTCCATCTTTGAACAAGTGATACTTATTCTCATGGCATTGAAATACAGCTTACCTATCATAAAGGTAAGGAATTCCCAAAACAATACCTAAAATCTCAAGGGGAACTACAGCAATTTCGAATTTGTCAAGAAAGTTTGAATTGATTGCAAACCTTATATGCACTTCCTTGTTACCTGCAAGTTTTCATTCTTGCATATCCAACCTAGAGCATAAGGTCTCGGATGTGTAGCAGTTTCTAAATTTAACCTCTTAACTAAGTCTTCAAAAATCAAATTATCTTGAGAACCACTATCAAATAACGTGTATATTTTTGTATCCTTTGAAACAACTCTAATATGAAAGAGTTCAATTCTTGTATGTTCATCTTCAGTTACATTTGAATAGCTTGAAGAACTACTACTTGCTATTTTCTTACGTTTAAAACCCATTGCTGTAATATTGGTTTCATCTTGTGCATCTAAACCAATGTCATGTTCAATGATTCCAATAATTTTCTTCTTATCTTTTGTTTTAAGTTTGTTTTGCTTCAACTATGGATGGAGTTTCCAACAATGGTCTTCATCATGGTGATTTTTTGAACAATGTTTACATGTGGTTTTCTCTTTCTCTATTTTAATGGAACCATTTCTCTTTCCTGTTCCATTAAAATTACCCTTTCATTTACCTTCATACTCAAGGAAACTATCACTTTTGTCATCTTCACGATGTTCCCTCTTGCTTCTAGATATATGGATTGAATGCAAACCTCATCTAAGTTTGTGGGATTGAACATGAGAATAGTATGTCTAAGATATATATGCAAACCCCCAATATACTTTAACAAAGTTTCTTGAGAAGATAAACTGACACCCAAAATAAGATCTCTTCTTCTAAAATGATGAGTGTAATCTTGCACACTTTTCCCTTTCAATTATCTAAATTTTTTCTAGTCCATAATGCCTTTTTACATGTAATATAGAGGATATAATTTCATTTTAATGTGAAAAATAAAATTCAACCAAGACATTGAGATCTTACCATGGTTTTTAATCTCATCTTGAGTGTTGCGCCCACCATTCTGAGGGAAGCCAACTAAATATTTATGTCATCCTCTTGAAGGTTCAGCATTATGTAATAAACCTCCAATTGACGAATCAAATTATCCAGCTTCTTTGCATTCACTTCATCATTATACATCGGTAGCTCAAATTTGACATCAAGTAGAAGTAAGGGTGATTTTCCAGCTCCTTTTGAGGTATGTGTATGAATATATGGAAGGGTTGTGGTAGTGGAAGATGATGAAGAGGATGGTGAGGATGGTGGTGAGTATGATAGTGGAGTGGATGGTGGCTTCTTACCATCTCCATGGCCTCCTCCTCTTGGAGGCCTATAACTTTATCCTTGCATCCTTAAATTTCTCTCCTCATAGAGGACCTTAACCATCTCAGTGATATAAAAAAGTTCATTTCTGAATGCTCTCTCATATTCTATCATGGTAAGTTATCCTTCGTTAGACATGCTCACTGAAGACTCAACTTCAATTTGAATATATGTTGGTGTTGAAGACATTGACAACCTTTCCTTTCTTCCTCTTGACCCAATTGTAGTGCTTTCAACCTGCTTCCCTTCTCCTCTTTTGAGTTTTAAACTTGTAAGCATGACACAAAATTTCAAATGACTAGATCCCTTCTTGAACAAAAAAACCTAAAGACCCAAATATATGATACCAAACATGATCTGAATGAAGTATGCCAGTGTTTTTATGCTAATTCCTCTTTCATATTTTATAAAAAATGTCTTATATGTGCTTAAGGGTTCAAGTTCTCTTGAAAGTTGTAGTGTCTCATGAGTGTTTTTCATGTTAATTTTATGAAAATTTAAACATAAAAGAAAGGTTGAAAAACAAAAAATAAAAGTACAATACGTCACCATACAACACATCAACACAGGATTTTGATGAAGGAGTTCACACCCCCTGGGCCACATCTCCTTGGTCCAGCTTCCATGGCTTGGGCCTCTATATTATGATAAAATTTGTGAAATTATGTGTTTACAACTCTTTTATACTCCCAAAAACTACACCAATGAGTCCAGAATGCCAAGAAATGGTCATCTAGCCTCTTTCTGCACCTTATTTAGTCGAAAACTCCAAAATTTAGGACCATCTCCAGTTTTTCCATAATTTCTGGCCTAAATTTAGCTAACTAGAACTAAATCGAGTTAGCTATCACTAAACTGGCAGTTCCACTGTATTTCGTGGACCGCCAAACTAATCATGTTTAATGTAATTAACCTGCATTACGCTAATTAAGCATAGTTAGCGCTAATTAACCCCACTTAGAGTTTAAACGTGGCGTTTTGTGCTAAATTTGGTTTAGTGTTAATAAATGAGGATTAGTATTGATAAACTCAAATTAATTTTTTTAAAAATTGTGCTTAACGTTGTATCACCCTCTCGCTCCATTGTGGTCACATGCGTCAGTTCTATGTGTTGGGGGTTGGCTCTCTCCCCCCGACCCCCCCGTCGGTAATCCTTAGAAACTTGACATAGATGTGGAACCATATATATGTTAAGAACTAATATATAGGCCAAATTTTAAACTGTGTGGCTTTGACGTGGGAGGTCACGGGGTTCAAACCCTGGTGCCTCCATTCGGTCTTTAACCAAAACATTTTACACCACCATGGAGAAGGGGGGGCACATGGTGGCTCTAGGCTGCACCACGTGCCCTCTCCCCATTGGAACAAATTTCCACCAATAACAAGATGCTAAATCACCAAAAATTTCAACCAATCTCATGCTGCCACTTGGAAGTCCCACTCTACCTGAAGGAAAATGACAAATTTCAACCTAGTCGAGTCAGCATGCCACATTAGTAGTACAAACTACTGATTGGGCTACATGTCTGCCGTTTTTTTCAAAAAAATTTCTGTTTAGGAAAAGGAACAAAACCCATTTCTGGAAGCATATAGGGTCCATTTTACGTGAAGCGAAGTGCACCGAATTCAGAGTGACGAGCACTACGTGGTCATTTAGGTTTCAGGCCATTCAAATAACTTTTATTATTGAGCATAAAACTGAGCACCTAACGAGATATTTTCCATTTTAGCATCAATATATTGTTCTCAGATTTCACTGTTGCATAGTAATAGAAACCCTCATATCTTGCACCATTTTTCCAGCGTTGGGTTTTTCGGAGGACATTTGTCTAAAAATAAACATATCATATTTATTGTGCATGTGCTCTATTTAAATAGTTCTTGTTTTTGTTTTCCGTAATATTTTATGGTGAAGAAATTGCAATGTAATTTATTCGTTATTTTGTGTAACAAAATAAACTACATAATTTTTCAGTTAAAATAATAAATTCTAGTTGTCTGATTTCAAAGATTTTTCCCAACATGCAGTAACAACTACATCATTTCATGAAAACCATGCAAAAGAAAATTACAACAAGCAATAACACATGCAGAATCATTCCATGCTCACATGACAATCTTCACACAACAAACTCAAGTATGCCAAATAGCTTAAGGCCTCACACCAACCTCACAACCCTTAACTCGTCTTTTGTACCAACTTAGAAATGATGGGAGACAAATTATATGAATATGATTTTCACTCCACTAGTGACACAACACTCAGATACGAGATTACTCCACTTACACTTACATTCACCAAGAAATCAAATATATATATAGGATTATAAGATAGTCGAACATAATCCTAAAATATAGTATATGAAATCTAACAAAGGCTAATTAAGGCAATCAATCCAAATAAAAATCTAACAAATACAAAATTCATACAAAATTCTAATAATAGGAGAATAGGGTTTTCTCTATCACTATGACAAACTGAACATGGGCTAATAACTTTATAGACTTTATATATATTTTTTAGAAATATATATATTAATATATTTGGAATCTAAAGATAAAATATTAAGATACTTTAAAAAAAATCTTACATTTTAAAATTCTCATAAAACATATTATCTCTTACATTTAAAAAAATATACTCATATAATACCTTAAAATATACTACATATACTACATTTTAAATGTTTTATAACAATGGATAAGATATACCTTAAAATATTTAATATAATAGATATCATATCATATACTGCCTTTTAAATGTTTTATAACAATGGATAAGATATCAAGTTCGGAATGTAGTAACACTACAATTACGAAATTACTGTCTACCACAATTGAACCATGATGAAATAGTGATTTATACAGTATTATAGATTACACTAAGATCTTATTCACTTAACTACAAGTGCAAATATATGTTATTAACTTAAGTGCAAGTGCTTATGTGTTCACCGTAAAATGTTGCAGGGATTACATTCATAGAATAGATGGCTTCATCTACATGTGTTTGGTTTATCTTTGTTGGATATAACCTTATTTAAAAGAAAAATAAAATTTGATACAGTGAAGTTCGAATATATATATATATATATATATATATATATATTTGAAATTCACCGTATCAAATTTCGAATATATATATATAGTCTCACTATGTATTGACTATTGCACAAGATATAAGAAATAAACAATTGAGCCCCTCGATGCAAGTATAATCTGGATTTAAAACTTGAAAATTTAAAAGTTGAAGTTGCAACGTTATATGTAAAAATGTTTCTTTTAAAGCCTTTAACATGCTGATTAAATTTATCTTTGGATTTAAACCCGGGATATGGGCCTTACTTTCAAGTAATTTCAATGACACTAGGGCAAAGAATTAAGAGCTAGCATGGTAGCATTACCTTATATCGATGTCCCAAGTCATACTTCTCCTTACTAAAATATTATTGTGATCACCATTATAACGTAAAAGGATTCTATTTTAATACGAACCTGAAAAATATATTTCACTGTATACATGAGATTTATAAAAATACATTGCTGTGGTGGGAGCTGATGTACTCCTAAAAGGCGAAACTATTTGCGGATAACTTGGTTTATGTATTGAAATGATGTTAAGTGTGGACGAAGCTAAATATTCGTAAAATGTTAAAATATATGATGATAATTTAGTTCATAATAGCAGAAACCCGTTCATCTTCTATCATAACAGTGATGATGCTCAATAGATTCAAATTGTCTTTTAATCGGAAAGCTAATGTCTTCAAAGCCTTTTCAATTCCAACTAAAATGTTTTTTTTTAAGAAAATATTTGTTTTATAAATATATTTTCATCTTAACATAGAATATCCAACCATGCTAGGTACCCACACCTTTATTGTTTATTGGCAACTTGTTCACGTGCCAACGAAAATAAATCAATGCCAATAGAAAGATCAATGGTAGCTTGCTTCTGCAATATGTTGTCACTCTTTGTGGCCAAACTCTCTCAAATATTCCAGAAACTTTATCGCAGTTGCTCTTTCAAAAAAATATTAATTAATGAAAAGTGTAATCTCACTAAACTAATGCAGAAACAATTCCTCTGTGCCAATATCAAAGTGAAACAATGCGGCAGGCCCATGCAGGGTGTCCAATATTGTTGTGAAACATATAACAACCGTCGAAAAAGAGCTCCCCAACAGATGTTGTCACGCACTAGTGAGTGGGAAGACGTGATTGCTGTTCTCAATGGAATAAATTCCAGTAGTTACATTCTTTGTTGAGATATTGATCTCACTGCGTTAGGTTTCATTACATTTAATTTTGTTGTCTTCTAGGTGTTGTGGACAATTTAGTTTTACTTCAGTTTAGTTGAGTTCCACTCCAATCATTTATTATTGATGTTTACAATGTAATTTATTTAACTATTTTTGAATTTTGAGAAGAGAAATAGCTTCTCCACATTTTCACTTTCAATTCTTATCATCGTATCAGAGCTTAGCCTGTATAAGACTCCTTGAGAACAATAGAGATCGAAGCTACGTTGTGTAAGACTCCAGAGCAACAAAATGAGCACAAGGTGAGCGCGAGATCCAAAGGAAAAAGAATAAAAAAGAACCAGAAGAGAAGCCTTTGATAGTTGAGTGATTTCTTTTTTTAGTTTATGTTTTTTTTTATCAGTGCTCTTTTTGAAGGAAAAAGCTGGTCGATCAGCCATCCGTGCTGGTTTGAGGCTAATACTAGGGCCGATCAGCGCTACTTATAGCCTGATACTAGGGCCCATCAATGCACTTTTGAGAGAGATACCCGCGCCAATCGAGTAAAGACTTGTAGTTATTTTTTTTCGGCACGACCAACACGGAAGCGGTGTTACGGAGATGCACCAGTGTGAGGTCGTTCCATAGAGAAAAATTTGAAGAAATAATGGCTTCTTTTAGTGCTTTGCCATAGACCCCAAATCTGCTTGGCAAAAATTATGAGTTTTGGAGTTTAAGAATGAATACTTTTCTCCAAGCCCAAGGGTGTTGAGATACACTTCAAATCACCTATGTAGAGCCACCCAAGAAGCATGGGCGGCCATGACCAATAATTAGAGGAATGTTGCTCTTGAACTCAGCAAAAAGGAGAACAGATTCAAATGTTGGATACAAAGCTCAGTCGATGAATCTATCTTTGACAAGATAACCGGTGCGTCAACAACAAAAGAAGCTTGGGATATTTTAAAAGTTGTGTATCAAGGAAATGATACATTGAAGACGGTTAAATTGCAAACATTGCGAGCACAGTTTGAAACCTTAAAGATGACCGACACCGAGAATGTGGATTAGTTCATGACTAGAGTCATGGGAATAGTCAATCAGATCAAACTCATTGGAAAAACCATTAAATATTAGAAAATTGTTGAAAAAGTCCTTCGAAGTCTACCCAAGAAATATGACACGATTATAATAACCATTTTGGAATTCAAATATTTTATAACCTTCTCTGTAGAACATTTGACTAGATCACTTCTAGCACATTAAACAAGACTCAATCTGACAGAAGACTCCACAGAACTAGCTTTCAAAACAAAACTCTCATTTGGAAGAGGCAGAGGCAGAGGATGAAACAATGAAAGATCAAATAATCATCATGCAATAGAGAAGTGGAGACCTCCACAAAACCAAACCCAGAGAGACAGATCATGGAATAGATCGAGTGTCTAATGTTATTATTGCAATAAGTTTGGCCATGATGAAAAAGACTGCAGAAAGAAACAATCAGATCAACAAAGAGGCATTATCCATCTCTCCAGCAATGATGGAGAATCCTCTAAAACAATGTTTTTTTAATGCCATCTTTCTGAAGACAGGCACAGTGAAAACCTTTGGTAGCTGGACAATGGATGCACCAATCACATGACAGGTAACAAGAATCTTCTCTCCTCTTGATGCTTCCATAACATCAGAGATTGCACTTGGAGATCATAGAAGTATTAATACTGAAGGAAAAGGTATTATCCCTATTTTTACTAAATAGAATCAGAACAAATACATCCTTGATGTTTACTATGTTCATGAGCTGAAACATAATCTCATCAGTGTAGGAAAACTAATGGAACATGGCTATGATGTATTATTTCAAAATAACACATGCTATATATATGACAAAGATCCCCATAAAATATTTATAGCAAAAGTTGAAAAGACCAAGAATATGATGTTTTCATTGACTCTTAGAAGCCAAAAAACCAGACAATCTTTAGTCGACAATATATCAAGAATAGATGCGACTCATCTATGACATTATAGGTATGACCACATCTCAATCAAGATTCTAAGTTTGCGTCAAAATATTTCTATAGTCATTGGTCTCCCTACTATGAGTGAAAAATACTGTAATTGTGCAATTTGTGTCCTATCCAAGCATAAAAGAGATAGATTTCCCACATCATCCTCAAGGGAAAAAGAGCCTTTAGCACTTGTCCATACAGATATATGTGGCTCAATGTAGACACAGTCCATTAATGGTAGTTTCTAATTTCTGACATTTATTGATGACTTTAGCAGGAAGATATGGGTGTGCCTTTTAAAAAATAAATCAGATACCTTCTCCATATTTAAATGGTTCAAGGTAGAAGCATAAAAGCAGAGTGAAAAACTCTTGAAAGTACTCAGATCAAAGAGAGGAGGAGAGTACAACTGCAATGAATTCAAATAATTATGTAAACAATAATGACACGTAATGCAAAACACTACAAGATACACTCCATGACAGAATGGAGTAACAGAAAGAACAAATAAGTTGATCCTGAACATGGTGAGATGCATTCTACGTGAGATGAAGTTGTCAAATAACTATTGGGACGAAGCAATGTCGACAGTAGTGTATGTTCTCAGCAGATCACCAACAACCAGTTTCAAAGATAAATACCTGAATAAGTATGGCATGGTAACAAGGTAAATATATCACACTTTAGAATATTTGGATCAGTAGCTTTTGCACATGTTCCTGAGAAACTAAGAAAAAAGCTTGATGATAGAAGTGAAAGATGCATATTTGTAGGCTATAATGAGGAGTCAAAAGCCTACAGAATTTACAGTCCTATTACCAAAAAGTTTATTTTAAGAAAAGATGTCAAATTTTTCAAAAATAAATCTTGGTTTGATCATGTACATGAAACTTCAAATTAGTCTTTTTATCGACCACAGTCACCAATATTGTAGGTTCAAGAACAATGAGACCATTCTAAAAATGGTACATCATCAAGCAATGATTCAGCGAGTGATCAAACATATTGAAAAGAGGGACATAAAACAAAAATCATAAGACAGATATATGAACAAGGGCATGAATTTGACCAACATAATATGTTTTCATTTTTTTCAAATCAACTGACCCATTTTGATGTAGTTAAAGAAAATCATTGGGTTGATGCAATGAACCAAGAAATTGCTGCCATAGACAAAAAACAGACTTGGGAATTAACTGATCTCCTAAGATACAAAACCATAATTGGTGTAAAATAGGTATATAAGACCAAGCTAAATGAAAAAGGGAAAATTGAGAGACATAAGGCAAGGTTAGTTGCCAAAGGATTCTCACAACAGTTTGGTTTCAACTATAGTGAGACATTTGTTGTAGTAGCAATGCTAGACACTGTCAGAACCATTTTCTCCACAACAAATCAACACAAATGGAAATTTTATCAACTTGATGTAAAATCTGGCTTCCTAAATGGCATATTGTAGGAAGAAGTTTATGTAGATAAGCCTCCTGGTTTTGAAGTGCTAGGACAGGAGCATAAATTCTATAAATTTAAGAAAGATTTGCATGATTTGAAATAAGCTCCAAGAGCTTGCTACAGTCACATCAACACTTATCTTACAAAAAGTGGTTTTTCCAGAAGCAGCCATGAACCCACTTTGTATACCAAATATCATGAAGGTATAATTCTTATTATATTCCTTTATGTAGATGATCTTCTTTATAGAAGAAATATTATATTAGAAGATTTCCAAACAGTAATGGAAACAAATTTTGATATGAGAGATCTAGGAGTCATGAAATATTTCTTAGGCATTGAAATTCACTAATCTCATAATGGAATTTCTGTTGGACAACAAAAATATGCCACTGACATCATCCAAATGTTCAGAATGACCAATTGAAAATTATCTAATACACCAATTTCTCAAGGTACCAAACTCAACAACGAAGATATAGCACCACCCGTTGATCCCACATTGTATAAAAGTATAGTTGTTAGTTTGTTGTATATCACTGCAACTAGACCTGATATTATGTTTGCAACAAGTTTTGTCTCTAGGTTTATGCAGTCACCAAACATTACTCATTGGAAGGTTGAAAAATTTATCTTAAGGTATATTAAAGGGACCATAGACTATGGTTTATTTTACACACATTCAGAAATTTGTTTACTTTCAGGTTATATAGACAGCTATTATGGAGGGAGTTTATATGGTCGCAAAAGTACCTCAGGGTATGTTTTTCATCTTTGAACCAATCTTATTTCATGGGCATCGAAGAAAAAATAAATCATTTCAATATCCTCTGTAGAGGTAGAATATGTCGCAGCCAATTCAGTAGCTTGTCAAGAACTGTTGTTGAGAAGATTAATGAAAGATGTTTCAAATATTCAGAAGGAGACAAGTTCTCCAATTTACTGTCATAACAGTTCAAAATTTTATTTATCAAAAAGTCATGTTTTTCAAAAAAAGGAGAAAGTAGATTGACACACCTTTTCATTTCATTAAAGAACTTGTCAATGATGGGGAGATAGTACATTATTTTTGTAGTTCCAAAGATTAGCTTGCATATATTTTTACAAAGTCATTAGGAAAGAATGTATTTGAATTTTAAAGAGAGAAATTAGGCATTGTTAATTCCTCCACTTATAACAATTGATATTAGGAGGGGATGTTGCGATATTAATCTCACTGTCTCTTAGATGTCATTACATTTAATTCTCTTGTTTGCTAGGTGTCGTAGACAGTTAAATTTTACTTTATTATTAATGTTTACAATGTAATCTATTTAACAATTTTTGAATTTGGAGAAGAGGAATCCCTGCTCCACATTTGCACTTTCAATTATTATCATCCTCGTGTGGGTCCACCCTTGCAGCTCACACCAACATGCTATGTGAAATTCTTATGGTCAATCCGAATGGATCATCGTGGTGATTGAATGGTATTTTCCATAATTTATGATTCTCCCTTGAAGGAATTTTTAGATGTGTTATATGAAGAATTTTTATCCCTACAGGAGTAGTGATGATCATTCTGATGAGGGTTACTCAATGGCATTAGAATGGCCATTGGATTCCAACCAGTAATTTATGTGTTAGAGCCCGAGGGTCATTCCTCTATCAATGATGATGCAGTTCTATGTTCATTACTGCGATCAGTATTGATGGTTAAGTTCTTTACTTTTGATTTCTCTAAAGATTTTAAGGATTCTTGTGAAAATGTATTATACTCGATAGAATCATTCTTCTTCCTTGAAATTAACCCCTGATTTATCTAGTTCTGGAAGCCATGAGGCCATCTTAATGCATCGGGTTGGAGGAATCCACTCGCTGAAATGCAAGATAATGACCCTTATGGACCTGCAGACAAAGGGTTATTCTGTGCACCCAAGAGATTCAAAATTTGGCACAGGTGCCATGAGTACTATTGATCAGCACTACCATGAGCGACATTAGGAGTATTCACCAAGTCTTTAGCCAGTTATCCTAATTGAGCTTCAAGTAATGCACTATTCAATGGAGTAGATGATAGCATATCTGGTGAGTTGCGGGTAATTGGATGGATTCCCATCAAAATCATTTTTTTTCTCAGTTTAGTGTTCCAGTGATTCTTTATCTCGTTATTCGTTCTTCCAGGAAGATGTCAGATTTTCTAGATAAATCCTAACATAGAGTGAGGAATAAAATTTCCTCGGTCAACATAGACATTTCATAAACAAAACTTACAGATGGAGCATAAAAACAAAAATAGACATAGTGGGAAACAAAACACTATCTTTCATTAACAAAAATCTTGGCTAATACATTCTACGGAACTATTGTTCTGGTTTTTTACATATGTTGCTCCTCTGATGTCTATTTCGCACACATAGTCTATGCACTCTACTCTTCCACACAGTATTTCACTCTCGCACAACACATACTCTATTGTCTTTGTATTGTAAACATATATGTATATATATATATATGTTTACAATATATATATATATATATATAAATACTAACCTATGTCTTAAGAACTTACGAAATAAAATCATGTCGCGGAAGTCTTTGCAAAGAACCATATAACAAAATAAACATTACAAAATATGTCGCGATATGTTTATCGCATCGACCAACAAGCTGGATGACATCAGCTCAAAACCATCCGATAAATGAACAGGGAGGAGAATGTGAAGATTTATCGCATCGATTAAAGTGCTCGCTGACTGGGCATTCAAACCTTGCGACGATGCGCAATTGGTTTACGGGGGATGAGATGGTAGTGGTGGGGTCACGATTACTGTGTGATAACAAAAAAGGGATGACATTGGCATCGGGTTCATGCGATGAGCACCTATTGGCTACAGACGGTTGACGTGGTGTTAGTGGGGTCCACTTATTGCATGGATGTGAACAGGGATGACGTAAGTAGGGAGTGATGTGATGAGATTTGATTGGTCACGGAGAGGGTTTGACATGGACTGGAGGAGTCTAGGGAAACAACGTGGTGAGGTTTGTATTCAAAACAAAATGGCACGACAATAACTGTGGTTGGTGCATAGGAGTAATGGCGGAAGGTTGCATGGTTTGAAGCATGATTCAATAAATCTAGAGGGCTATGGTCGTGTAAATAAAATTGGTTTTTGCAGGAGAATTAAACACATAAATTTAATGCACAGGTTGAGAGAAAAACCAAAACAAATTTGAGGCTACTGTGTCCTTCAATCTCACATCAAAATTGATGTTTTTTCCTTATTGTTTTAGGTTTCAGTTGGGAGTAATTTCCAACACTCCCCCTTAATCACAACTATTCATATCTTGCATTCCCTGACATTTTTTGAGATAACTAAAACTCTTCTGCCCCAATGGTTTTGTCAAAATATCTGCAAACTGTTCTTGTGTTCGACAATGCTTCAGAACAACTTCTCCATTGTTCACTAATTCTCTGATATAATGATACTTTACATCAATTTGTTTTGTTCTTTTATGAAACACTGAATTATTGGATAATTCTATTGCTAAGCTATTATCACAATAAATTTTTGTACCTTTTACCTATTCATGGCACAAATCCCTTAACATTCTTCTCATCCATACTGCATGACATGTTATTGCTGCAGCTGCCACATACTCTGCCTCTACTGTTGATAAAGCCACAATTGGTTGTTTCTTAGAAGCCCGTGAAATGGCTCGTGATCCTAAGTGAAAAACATATCGAGAGGTACTTTTACTGTCATCTATACTTCCAACCCAATCACAGTCAGTATATCCAATTAATTCAAAATTTTCTGAAGTGGTGTAAGAAATACCATACCCCTTTGTTCCTTTCACATACCTTAGAATTATTTTTTCTGCTTGCTAGTGTGTCTCCTTTGGCCTTTCCATAAATCTGGAAATTAAACTTACAACATGGATAATATCTGGCCTAGTTGCAGTCAAATACATAAGGCTGCCAACTATGCTCCTATACAAACTTGGATCTACATCCTTGTTGTTGTCTTCTTTGCTCAACTTCAATCCCATCACTGTAGGAGTTATTTCTACCTTGCAATCCTGCATATTAAATATTTCCAAAACTTATTTCACATATTTTTCTTCAGAAATAAAATTTTTATTTTCATTTTTCTCTACTTTGATTCCTAATAAGTATCTCAACAATCCCATATCAGTCATCTCAAATTCTTATTTCATGATTGTTTTAAAATTTTCAATGAGGTTTAAGCATCATTACCTGTGAATATCACATCATCAACATAAAAAGAAACAATGAGCATCTTACCATCATTTTCTTTGATGTATAGTGTGTGTTTTCCTTCACATTTCTCAAACTCATTTTCCAGTAGATAGACATCTATTCTACTGCACCATGATCTTCGTGCTTGTTTCAGCCAATATAGAGCTTTCTTCAACATTCTTACCTTGTGCTCTTGGCCTTCTTTCTCATAGCCCAAAGGTTTTTCAACATAAACCTCTTCCATCAATACTCCATTTAGGAATGCTGATTTCACATCCATTTGGTAAAAATTCCACTTATGTTGTGCTGCTATGGACAGAACTGCTCTCACTGTTTTCATTCTTGCAACTCGTGCAAAAGTTTCTTCATAATCTCTTCCTTGTTGCTGCTTATAGCCCTTGACAACAAGTCTAGCCTTGTGCCTTTAAATATTACCTTCAGCATTACTCTTTGTTTTATAAACCCATTTTACTGCAATCACTTCCTTGCCTTTTGGGAGATCAACTAATTCCCATGTATTGTTCTTCTCTATTGCATTACTTTCTTCATCCATAACATCTATTCATTTATTATCTTTAATAGCTTCTTGAAAATGAATAGGATCTTCTACATTACAATACAATGCAAATAAAAAGTTCATACCTTCGTTATTTTCCTCTTGCTCATATATTTCATTTAAACTTCTGAATCTAGTTCTTCTTTGACTTCCTAAACTTGTTCTTCTAGAAGCACTCAAATCTGCTTTTTGTATTGTTCTTGGAGAAGCACTTTCATCACTTCTCAAGGGTGTTATCATGCCTGGTTGAGTTTTTCCTTGTTGTTTTTGTGTTGGTGGAGGTGGTGCTGCTAATGAGAGATTTCTTCCTTCCATTTATTCCTCATCATCTTCTTGAGACAAATAAGTTTTACATTCACTATTTTCTCAATGCTTCCATCCAAAGCTTCTTCCTCAATGAACTATACATCTCTACTTATAATAAAATTCTTGGTGGATGGGTTATACAATCTGTATGCCTTTGATTCATCACTATATCCAACAAATATGCACTTCTCCCCCTTAATGTCAAACTTTTTCCTTAGTTGATCTGGATTATGTGCATAAGCCACACATCCAAATACTCTTATGTGGGTGACAAATTTTTTATGCCACTCCATGCTTCTTCTTGAACTCTGTTCGTGACACTCTTTGTTGGGCATCTATTCAAAACGCTAAAAAATGTATAGCTTAAGCCCAATATTCAATTGGAAAATATTTTTCCTTCAACATGCTTCTTACCATATCCATGATGGTTTTGTTTTTCCTTTTAGCAACTCCATTTTGTTGTGGTGTATACCTTGCTGTAAATTGCTTATGAATTCTCTTTTCTCTGCAAAAACGTTGAAAATTTTTGGAGATATATTCTCCTCCTCTCTCAGTCCTCAAAAATTTTATATGTTGCCCACTTTGCTTCTCAACAAGAGATTTAAAATGACAGAACTTCTCAAACACTTCACTCTTCAACTTCAAGAAATACACCCATGTTTTTCCTGTGTAATCATCAATAAAATTTAACATATAGTGGCTATCTCCTAAAGATTGTGTTTTCATTGGTCCACACAAATATGAATGGACTATTTCTAAGGGTGCTTTTGCCCTTATGCTCTTTCCTGATGGAAAGCTTTCTCTGTGTTGTTTTCCCAAGATGCAACCTTCACATAGGTTGTCTAGTTTCTCAATTAATGGTAGTCCCTTTACCATACCTTTTATGTGCAATAAGTTCAAGCCTCCAAAGTTGAGATGTTCAAATCTCAAATGCCATAACTGGTTTTCATTCTTTGTTTCCTTTTGGAATGTCTCTTATGTCACAACTGCCATTACAACTCCTTTCTTCAAATATTCTCTCATCTTGAGAGGAAACATTCTATTGCTTGTCATCTTCACTTGTGCAATGCATTTCTTTCTTGGTGGTTTATCCATGATAGTACATACAACATCTTCAAAAAATACATTGTAGCCCTTTCGAATGAGTTGTCCAATACTTAGCAAATTACATTTCATACCTGGCACATAGTATACATCAGATATGCTCTTCTTTTCTCCTTTCTTTGTTAGAACACTCACTCTGCCTTTTCCCATGATGGAGACTTTACTATCTGTCCCCAACGTTACTTGAGACTTCACATTTTCATCCAATATGGAAAACATAGCCATGTTTCCAGTCATATGGTTGCTACATCCTGAATCTAGAAACCATATATCCTCATTCTTTTCTTCAGCAATATTACATGCTAAAAAAAAAATTCTTGACTCTAAGTTTCTTTAGTAAAGTTAGCACTGGGTATATTACCCATGTCACTCCGTTTCTTTCTAAATTCATTGGAATAGTGTCCATACTTCTTAAAATAATTACATTGGACTCGGGATTTATCATACCTTTGTCCATGTGCTTGATTTTTTCCACCTTGTTGGCTGTTGCCTTGGCTTTTATTCTGACTTTGGATGTTGCCATTTCCACTTGTACTTGCAGGGCTATTTCTTCCTCTTCTATTCTGGCTTCTGCCTCTACTTCTTCCTCAGTAGTTTGATCTACCTTGACCTCTTCCTCTCCCAAAGGAAATTTGGGTCTTGAAGGCATGCTCCAAAGATGAGTTTGTTGTTCCGTTCAACCTTTCTTCATGTGTCATCAATGATACATGAAGCTCATCAACTGTAAATCTTGAGAGATCCTTTGTCTCTTCAATAGTAGTGACTATCATATTGAATCCTATGGGTAAAATTCTCAATATTTTCTCCATTGTTTTTCTTTCTTCTAGTGTCTCTCCATGAGATCTCATTTGGGTAACCAACCCAATCAACTGTGTGAAGAATGAGTCTAAGCTATCAAACTCTTTCATGCAAATAACTTCAAAATCTCTTCTCATTACTTGAAGCCTTGCTATCTTTACTTTATCCATACCCTGATAGGTTTTCTAGAGGCTATACCATGCCTCCTTAGACTTGTTTGTTGCTGCAATTCTTAGAAATATACTTTCATGTACATCTTGATAGAGATAGAAGAGGGATTTTGAGTCCTTCTTCTTATTACTCTTCAGCAAATCCTTTTCTTCCTATGTTAAGGCATTAAACTCATTTGCATCAGCTGGCTCTTCAAATGCATCTTCAACCAATTCCCATAAGTCTTGAGATGCATACAGGGCTCTCATTGTGATTTCCCAATAATCATAGTTCTTTCCATTGAACTGTGGGAGCTGAGTATTTCCCATACTCGTGCTTGTGCTAGTTCCTGCCATTCTTTAATATGCAGAACTATAAAGCTTGACTATGTAACTTAAATAAAACTTTCACACTGACTTGTTGAAACCTTCACTCTCGTGGAGAAATGCCTCAACAGTCTTCTTCTTCCTTCAACTTCTTCAGCAACTACTGAGAGCCTGGACTAGCTCTGATACCATGTCGTATTTTCTTATAAATCCTAACACACGGTGAAGAATAAAATATCCTCTTTTAACACAGAGATTTCATAAACAAAACTTACATATGGAGCATAAAAACAAACATAGACATAGTGGGAAACAAAACACGGTCTTTCATTAACAAAAATCTTGGCTAATACATTCTACATAACTGTTGTTTTGGTGTTTTACACATGCTACTCCTATGTTGCCTATTTCACACACATAGTCTATTCGCTTGAGCACTCTTCTCTTCCACACAGTATTGCACTCTCACACAACACATACTCTACTCTCTGTGTATTGTAAACATATATGTATATATATGTTTACAATACATATATTTAAAAATACTAACCTACGTCTTAAAACCTTATGAAATAAAAATCATGTGGCGGCGGTCTTTGCAAAGAACCATATAACAAAATAAACATTACAAAATATGTCACGATATGTTTATCACATCGATCAATGAGTTGGATGATGTCACCTCAAAACCATGCGATAAATTAACGGAGAGGAGAATGCGAAGGTTTATTTCCTTGATTAAAGTGCCCACTAATTGGGCTTTCAAATTTTGCGATGGTGTGCTATTGGTTGATGGGGGGTGAGCTGGAAGTGGTAGGGTGGCAGTTATCGCACAATAATGAAAAAGGGATGACATTGGCATCGGGTTCATGCGATGAGTGCCTATTGGTTGTGGATGGTTGACGTGGTGTTGGTGGGGTCCACTCATTGGATGGATGCGAACATGAATGACATAAGCAGGGAGTAGTGCGACGAGATTTGATTGTTCGCAGAGAGGGTTTGACGTGGACTGGCAGGGTCCACAGAAACGACATGGTCAGGTTTGTATTAAAAGAAAAATGGTGCAGCAATAACTGTGGTTGGTGCATAGGAGTAATGGCAAGAGCTTCTGTGGTTTGAACCACGATTCAAAAAATGTGGATGGCTACGGGCGTGTAAAGAAAATCGATTTTTGAAAGAGAATTAAACACAGAAATTTAATACACAAATTAAGTGCAAATCCAAAACAAATTTGTTGCTACTGTGTCATTCAATATCACATAAAAATTGATGTTTTGTCCTTGGTTTTTCAGGTATAGCCAACCATCTAAAATTCAATAGTACAAAGTAAGGATTTAATCGTATTCAAGAGCAAGAAAAGCACATATGAACTTATATATATTTAAGTTTGAACAATTCTAATTCTTGTTTGAAAGAAATATACAAATCTCGGCTATGAGAAAATATAATTATAATAAAATAGGAGGCTAGAGGTATTACTTATTTCCAAGGACAACATGGAGACGAATGATGTTGAGATCGTCAGCCATAACGAATTCTCCACGCTTGATATCAGGTTGCAAATAATTCACCCATCTCAATCTACTACTTTTCCCACATCTCGATAAACCTGCACTCAGCACAAACAACATCTTTGGTGAGATCATTGGTACCGCCGAAAGGGAGTAACCAAATTATATCGAAAATTAATAATTTTCTCTCATGAATTTGACAGTAATTTGGACCGTGAAAATTGAAAGCTTCAGAATGAGGATCGTTTAAATAGATCAAAGTTATCCAAATTCAATTATAATTCTCTATACATGTTGAAAATATTAAAGTCACTTGCAAACCCCGTGCAGGTAGAAACAGAGTACAACAGGGGCAGCAGAAGGTTGAGTGCACACCTTTGTGCATTTAACAGAGTTTAATGGAGCTGTAAGGTTGAACTCAAGTTTTATGGGCGCAACTAACTTTGCAGAAGAATTGAAGAAAATCGTGGTTCAAACCACGCAACAACAAGTTTATTAATGAAAAGTATTTTCAGGCGTAAAAGCCCTCACCAACCAAAAAACGAAGTTTTTGATTAAACGTGCCAAATCATTGAGTTTATGAATGGGCCAAGTATTTTTGTGGTCCCCACCAGTTTTAATCCATTTCCAAACTTGCAATGCGATTTGGTCCCCACCACCATCGCACATCACAATAGCCGAATGCATGTGTTAGTGTCTTGTTGATGTGAAGTCTCGATGCGATGCGATGTTGCAATATCGCAGATCGAATATCGCAACAGATAAGTTTTTTATACCACTGCAAACATTCATCTCCGATGTTATGATGCGATGTTGTCCCTACAACCATCGCACATCGCAACATCACAATTCTGCCATCCACCTACCGCATATGTTTCCGCCGAATTTTATCACCAATGCGATGCAACGATGCGATGAGGACCCCACGTCGCAGCATCACAACATCACGTAATCGCTCATCGCCAATAGCCAAGTCCATTCCGCCAAACCATTAATCCGCCAAAGTGCCGATGCGATGTGGTCCCACTATCAAGGCCACGTGGACCAATCACGTTGTTTTGCGTTCATTTTTTCCATGACGTCACTTTCATCTTTTGGTATGCGAATTTTTTTATGTAATCTGGTTTATATTTCTGTTTGAGTTCCGCGGGCCCCAGCACAAGCCAATCAAAATGTGTTCGCGCAGGTTTCAACCTCGTTGACGTAGGGGCAATTTGTTATGTGAAAAGAATGCAATTGAGTTTATTCGAAGTTTGAAGTCCAAGTTAAAATTTAATGCCGCACAGATCAACGGGCGAGGGAGCAGCTGAAGAATATCGACAGGTTGCGGGAGCACGAGAAACGCAAAAGTTAACAAGAGGGAGTGCCTCCGCAGTTGACTGAGCGATCATATATTGACCAAAGATCAATGGTGGAGAATTAGTGCGGGAGCACAACAAAGTTTTATTATACCTGAGGAAGAGTGCCTTCGCAGAGAACCACAGAAGGGTTTCGCATATATTCTATTTTATAGTTTGTTTTATGTTTTAAAATAGCCATGCCATATAAAAGAAAAGCCCGAAGTCTTATGTAATAGATTGCTATGTAGTGTGTTTATTGTGCCCAAAGGAAAAAACAAAGCAGAGCACTGTATGTGCATATTTCTGATAGAGAGAAGTGATTTGAGAGCACTACGTGTGAAGCAGTCTTTGATATATCTTTTGTAAATCCCTCAGGAAGAGGAAAAACTACAATTTTTGTAATACAGTTTTATGTTTTGAAATAGAAAGAATTTTCCTGCCATCTTTGTCTAGCATTTCTCTATGTTAAAGGAGGAGAATTTTTATTCTCCTTGTGTGTTTGGAATATTCAGAAAATCCAACATGGTATTAGAGATAATCCAGGCTCTTTGAAGGTGTCAAAGAATCTGAAGGAAGGATTTGTTGCAGCAGTTCTCCAGCAGAGTGAAGGCTCAGCAAAAGTCTAGGTATTTCTAAAAAAAACAGAGTTTTGTTGTGTTTAAAAAGTGCAGTCCTTAGAGACAGAGCTTGTATTTTAAAGAAGGAAAGACAGTTTATTTAAGAAAAACACAATCAAGTTTATTTCATAGTTCAGTTTATAAGCCATGGCTAGACCAAGTACCAATATGAGTATTGGAAATACTCAGCACCTACAATTTAATGGGAAGAATTATGATTATTGGGCCATTACCATGAGAGCCCTATTTTCCTCCCAGGATGTATGGGAATTTGTTGAAGATGGTTTTGATGAACCAGCGGATGAGCAAGCCTTTAATGCCTTGACACAGGCAAAGAAGGAATTATTGAAGAGAAATACAAAGAAGGACACTAAAGCCCTATTCTATCTCTATCAAGTAGTAGATTAAAGTGTGTTTCCAAGGATATCAGCAGCTAAGAGATTCAAGGATGCATGGGATACTCTTAAGACAGCCTATCAAGGTATGGAGAAAGTGAAGACAACAAAACTACAATTGCTGAGGAGATATTTTGAAACTCTCTGTATGAAAGAGTCTGATAACTTATACTCATTATTCACACATGTGATTGGGATGGTCATAGAGATAAGGTCTCATGTAGAAACACTTGAAGAAATAAGGATAATGGAGAAACTATTGAGGATCCTACCTTCAAGGTTTGATGTTATTGTAACCACCATTGAAGAGACAAAGGATCTCTCAAAGTTCATAGTTGATGAACTTCATGCATCTCTGATGACTCATGAACAAATATTGGGAAGATCAGTAAACCCATATTTGGAGCATGCCTTCAAGACCCATATGCCTTTTGGAAGAGGAAGAGGTCAAGGCAGAGGAAGAGGCAGAAGCAAAAACAAAGAAGGAAGAAACGACCCTTCACATATTCATGGAAGGAGAAATAGTAAGAATCAAAGCCAAAGCCAAAGTAGCAGCCAGCAAGGTGGACACCAACATGCTCATGGACAAAGGTATGACAAATCCAATGTCCAGTGTCATTATTGCAAAAAATCTGGGCATTATGCCAATGAGAGTAGGAAAAAGCGATATGACATGAATAATAAGCAAAATGAAAATGTAACAAGAGAAGAAAAGAACCCAATGAATGTGTTTTTAACATGTAATGTAGCACAAGATAGACAGGATGATGTATGGTTCTTGGATTCAGGCTGCAGTAATCACATCACTGGAAACATAGAAATGTTTTCCAATCTTGATGAAGATATTAAATCTGAAGTAACAACTAGAATTGATACTAAGATTTCTGTCAAAGGAAAAGGCAAAGTAAGTATGCGTGCAAGAAATGGTGAGTAGAAATTTGTGCCAGATGTATACTATGTTCCTGGCTTGAAATGCAATCTTTTGAGCGTTGGGCAGCTCATTAACAAAGGTTACAATGTATTCTTCAAAAATGATATGTGCACAATAATGGACATACCTCCAAGAAATAAGATTATTGATGAAGTGCAAATGACCAGCAATAGAATGTTTCCACTCAAGCTCAATGCTCACTTGAAGGGAAAGGGAAAGAATGTAGCAGCAGTAACTCAAGAGGTCTTTCAAAAGGAAGTGAAATATGAGAACTAGTTATGGCATTTGAGATTTTGACATCCCAATTTCGGAGGTCTAAATTTGTTGCACAGAAAAGGAATGGTAAGAGGACTACCATTGATTGAGAAACTATACAGCATATGTGAAGGCTGCATCTTGGGAAAACAACACAGAGAAAGCTTTCCATCAGGAAAGAGCATAAGGGAAAAAGCACCCTTAGAAATTATCCATTCATATTTTTGTGGGCTGATGAAAACATCATCAATATCAAGTAGCAATTATATGTTGACCTTCACCGATGATTTCACAAGAAAAGTATGGGTTTATTTCTTGAAATATAAAAGTGAAGTGTTTGAAAATTTTTGCCACTTTAAAGCTCTTGTAGAGAAACAAAGTGGGTAGCATATCAAAGTCCTAAGGACTGACAGAGGAGGTGAGTACATCTCAAAATAATTCTTGTGTTTTTGTAGAGAAAATGGCATACACAAACAGTTTACAACAAGGTACACACCACAGCAAAATGGTGTTGCAGAAAGGAAGAATAGGACCATCATGGACATGCTCAGAAGTATGCTAAAGGAAAAACATTTGCCAAATGAGTATTGGGAAAAAGCTAAAAATTGTGCAGTATATATTTTGAATAGATGCCTAACAAAAGAAGTAATGAACAGAGTTCCAAAAGAAGCGTGGAGTGGCAGAAAACAAGGAGTCACCCACATGAGTGTTTTTGGGTGTGTGGCTTACGCACACATTCCAGATCATTTGAGAAAGAAGTTGGACAGTAAGGGGGAGAAATGAATCTTCCTTGGATACTGTGAAGAGTCCAAGGGATATAGATTGTATAACCCTTCCACAAAGAAATTTGTTATAAGCAGAGATGTGGAATTCATAGAAGAAGAAGAATGGGATGGAAGCATTCAGAAAATATTCAATGTCAAAAGTTGTTTGTCTCATGATGAAAATGAGGATGAGATGGCTGAAATACATCCATCATTAGCACCACTATCTCCACCAACACAAGGACAACAAGGGACACCACAAGCTGGAGTAAGAACACCCTTAAGAAGAAATGACAGTGTTTCTCCAAGCACACCACATGGAGCAGATTTAAGTGCTTCTTCAAGCACAACTACACCAAATGAAAGAGGAACCAGATTTAGAAACTTGAATGAAATCTATGAACAAGAAGCAGCAAATGAAGGTATGAACTCTTTATTTGCATTATATTGTCATGTTTATGATCCTATTCATTTTGAAGATGTAGTGAAAGAAAAGAAATGGATAGAAGCTATGGATGAAAAAATAAATGCAATAAAGAAAAATAAAACAGGGGAGTTGGTTGATCTCCCAGAAGGTAAGGATGTCATTGGAGTAAAGTGGCTCTACTAGACCAAAAGCAATGCTGAAGGTAAGATTGAAAGGCACAAGGCCAGACTTGTAGTCAACGGCTATAAGCAGCAACATGGAAGAGATTATGAAGAAACTTTTGCACCAGTTGCAAGAATGGAAACAATGAGAGTAGTGCTATCCATAGCAGCACAAAACAAATGGAAGGTTTACCAAATGGAGGTAAAATCAACATTCCTAAATGGGGTTTTAATGGAAGAGGTTTATGTTGAACAACCTCTAGGCTATGAGAAAAAGGGCCAAGAGCACAAAGTGTGCAGATTGAAGAAAGCTCTTTATGGGTTGAAATAAACACCAAGAGCATGGTACAGTAGGATAGATTCCTATCTACTGGAGAATGGGTTTGAAAAATGTGAAGGAGAACCCAAATTATACATGAAGGAGAAAGATGGTAAGATGCTCATTTTTTTTTTATATGTTGATGATGTGATATTCACAGGTAATGATGATTACCTCATTGAGAATTTTAAAACAGTCATGAAGGATAAATTTGAAATGACTGATATGGGATTGCTGAGATACTTCTTAGGAATAGAAGTAGAGAAAAATGAAAATAAAATTTTTATCTCTCAAGAAAAGTATGTAAATGAAGTTTTGGAAAGATTTAATATGCAGTTGCAACATAGCAATTACTCCCACAGTAATGGAATTGAAACTCAGCAAAGATGACAACAACAAGGATTTTGATCCTAGTTTGTACAAGAGCATAGTTGGCAGCCTCATGTATTTCATTGCAACTAGGCCTGATATTATGCATGATGTTAGTTTGATTTCCATATTTATGGAAAGGCCAAAAGAAGCACATTGGCAAGCAGCAAAAATAATTCTGAAGTATGTTAAAGGAACTAAAAGGTATGGTATTTTGTATATTACTTCAGAAAATTCTGAATTGATTGGATATACTGACAGTGATTAGGTTGGAAGTATTGATGACCGGAAAAGCACATCTGGTTATGTTTTTCATATGGGTTCAGGAGCCATTTCATGGGCTTCTAAGAAATATCCTATTATGGCATTGTCTACAGCAGAAGCGGAATATGTGGCAGCTACAACAGCAGCGTGTCAAGCAGATTGGATGAGAAGAATGTTGAGGATTTTATGTCAAGAACGGGTAAAATGGATAGTGATTTATTGTGACAATAGCTCAGCTATAGCATTGTCAAAGAATTCTCTATTTCATAAAAGAACTAAACATATAGATGTCAAGTTTCACTACATCAGGGAATTGGTGAACAATGGAGAAATTGTTTTACAACATTGTAGAATAGAGGAGCAGTTTGCAGACATTCTGACAAAGCCATTGGGGAAAAAGAGTTTTGAATATTTGATAAAATGCTTGGGTATGACTGATAACCCACCAGCTGACTTTAGGGGGGAGTGTTGAAAATATTAAAGTCAACTGCAAACCCCGTACATGTAGAAACAGAGTACAACATGGGCCGCAGAAGGTTGAGTGCACACCTCTGTGCATTTAACAGATTTTAATGAAGCTATAAGGATGAATTCAAGTTTTATGGGCACAGCCGACTTTGCAGAAGAATTGAAGAAAATCGTGGTTCAAACCACGCAACAACAAGTTTATTAAAGAAAAGTCTTTTCGGGCGTAAAAGCCCTCACCAACCAACAAACGAATTTTTTGATTAAACATGCCAAGTCTTTAAGTTTATGAATGGGCCAAGTCTTTTTGTTGTCCCCGCCAATTTTAATCCATTTTTGAACTTACGATGCGATGTGGTCCCCATCACCATCGCACATCGCAATAGCCGAATGCATGTGTTAGTGTCTTGTTGATGTGAAGTCCCGACATGATGCGATGTTGTGATATCGCATATCGCAACGGAAAAGTGTTTTATATCACTGCAAACATTCATCGCCAATGTTGCGAAGTGATGTGGTCCCCACAACCATCGCACTTCGCAACATCGTAATTCCTCCATCCACCTACCGCATATGTTTCTGCAGAAGTTTATCGCCAATGCGATGCGACGATGCAATGTGGACAATCGCTCATCGCCAATAGCCAAGTCCATTCCGCCAAACCATTAATTCGTCGAAGCGCCGATGCGATGTGGTCCCACTGTCACGGCCACGTGGACCAATCGCGTTGTTTCGCGTTCATTTTTGCCAAGACATCACTTTCACCTTTTGGTACGTGAATTTTTTTATGTAATCCGGTTTATATTTCTGTTTGAGTTCCACGGGCCCAGCACAAGCCAATCAGAATGCATTCACGCAGGTTTCAACCTCGCTGAGGTAAAGGCGATTAGTTACGCGAAAATAATGCAATCAAGTTTATTTGAAGATTGAAGTCTAGGTTAAAAGTTAATGCCGCCCAGATCAGCGGGCGAGGTAGCAGCTGAAGAATATCAGCGAGTTGCGGGGCACGAGCAGTGTAGAAGTTAACAGGAGGAAGTGCCTCTATAGTTGACCGAGCAATCATACGTTGACCAGAGATCAACAGTGGAGAATTAGTGCGGGAGCACAACAAATTTTTATTGTACCCGAGGAAGAGTGCCTCCGCAGGGACCCACAGAAGAGCTTCGCATATATTTTATTTTATAGATTGTTTTATGTTTTAAAATAGCCACACCATATAGAAGAAAAGCCCGAAGGCTTATGTAATAGATTGTTGTGTAGTGTGTTTCTTGTGCCCGAAGGCAAAAACAAAGCAGAGCACTGTATGTGCGTATTTGTGACAGAGAGAAGTGTTTTGAGAGCACAGTTTTGATATATCTTTTGTAAATCCATTAGGAAGAGGAAAAACTACAATTTTTGTAATACTGTTTTATGTTTTGAAATAGAAAGCACTTTTATGTCATCTCTGTCAAACATTTCTGTGTTAAAAGAGGAGAAATTTTATTCTCCCTGTGTGTTCTGAATATTCAGAAATTCCAACAATACGACGAGCTGAAAAACTTTTGACACCTGCCCAAAAAATTGCTCCAAATTCAATCAGATTTCCGCGTTCCGACCAACGTGAATAACTTTGACAGCCACCCAAAACCTTGGTAAGCTCTTATGAATGAATTCTGAAAAGTGAAAAACAAATTTTCACTCCTAATAAATAGAACTTCTTGGAATTCATTCAAAATTCCATCATCTGAGCAGCGAAAAAAGTTTTGACACCTTCCCAAAACCTTCCAAATTTAATTAAAGTCTCATATTCCTGTTAAAGAACGTAATCTCAACCACTTTCTATGTGTCAGATCCATTAGTCCAAGTGTCTTATTTTAGTTTAAGTCAGTCTAGTTTAGTCGAGTTTATCTCCAGTTATTTATTGCTGATGTTTACAATGTAATCTATTTAATCTATTCGTAATCTTGAGAAAAGCAACTCTCTGCTCCAGTTCATTTTTCAGTGTTTCAATTCTTGTCATGGTATCAGAGCCAAGTTGCATAAGTCTCCGTGGAGAGCAGCAACAGAGCCACAAAACAGCAAAAGAGAAAAGAGCAGTGAATTGGCGTGACTGTGAGCTGATAAGCGCGAGAATACACAAAATATCCACGCCAGTTTCATCCCTCACGTGGATTATGAAATAGGCGCGACTGTTTCAATCAGGAACGCGCCAGTCTGCAAGCAAAAGAAAAAGGTCAAATGCGTTCGTATTAAGGCTTTTCAAAATCGTTTTTCAAAAAGCATGAAGCGTTAGTATTAAAGTTTTTTTTTAACATCAATTAAAAAAAAAAAAGCATACGGAAGTCAACGTATTGGATGTTTTTATCAAAGGTGATTCATGCTTTAAAAAGAAAGCTCTTCTTTTAAAGTATCGATTTAAGAAAAAGGGGTTACGTCATTTTCATAAGAGTGAAACTTTCATGTTTTTCAAAAGGGTTTTATAAAGTGCATGTGAAGGAGTTTTAAAATGTTTTATTCGAAGTGTTAAAGGAAAAGTTTTTTTTAGGTTTTTTTTTCTATAAAAAAAAAAACTTAAAAATGTGAAAAGGGTTTTCTAAGGATCTTTAAACAAAGAAAAAGGATTTTTTCCTAAGAGCATGTGTAAATGTTTTTTGGAGTTTAAAAAAAAAAAACTTAAAGCTGTGATGTGAGATGAAAGTGAAAGTTTACAAGAAGTTTTTTGAGGAAGATATTTTTTTTAAATAGAAGGAGAAGTGAAGTTGCATAAGACTCATTCAAGACCAGCAAAATTTTTAAGACTCATTCAAGAGCAGCAAATTTTTTTTGAAGAAGCAAGGTATTGATGAATATGTAAACTCATCTGTTTGTGGAAGTCAGACAACGAGGACATGGGAAAAGCCAAGAGGCTAAAGAAAAAGCAGATTATGTTCGAGATCTTTCCAGATCTGGAAATCAAAAGGCAAAAATATGCCTATGCATTAAGATGGATAAAAGAATCAATTGATGAAATTATACTCCCCTTGATTTCAGATGCCAAAACAGCCAAGGAGGCATGGGATACCCTTGAGAGATGTTTTGGTACAAGGGGGAGAATTGAAGCAAAGGGAAGCTTTGAAGATGAAGGTGGATCTGTAACAGTAGCTCTACAGCGAAATGAAGAGTTTGTTGAAACCCACTGTGCGCAGTCACAAGTGGCTGATGTCTGCAAAGAAAGTGCAGATGAAGCATAGAAGCAGCATGAAGATGCTCGTGAACCCCACTGTGCACGACCACAAGTGGATGAAGAGAATCCAGCAACAGAGCTTGCTGATGAAGATCTAAAGATTCCAGCAATAGAGATTGCTGATGAAGTTTACTTTGATAATGAAATTTTGGCTAATGATGATTGGTTGCAGATGATGCAACAAAAAGAAGATATTGACATGATGCTATTTGGTGAGATAACCCCACTGCAGTTAGTGGAAGACAACCTGTTTGTAGCAGCACAGGTTAGTGAAGAAGAGACAGAGAAAAAGATAAACACAGAAATAAAGGCAGAGACAAAGACAGAGATAGAGACAGAGACAGAGGAAGATGCAGCAAAGGAAGCGCAACAACAAAAAGCTCTCATTGCAGAGCAGAAGGAATAAATAGAGAAAGATGAAGAGACAGAAGCAAAGAAAGACGTCTGCAAAGGGAATGTATAAATAGAGATAGACGCAGAAGCAGACAAGGAAAAACAACAGAAGAAAGCTCTCACTGAAGAGCAAAAAGACCAGAACCAATGTCGTTCTGAAAATAATTTTTATTCTAACATTGATTTCAAGTGTGCAGGTACACAGATTGATTATGAAGAAGGTTTAAAGTTTATTGAAACATGGCTTGCAACACCATGTCTAGTTGAGGTCTACACAGAAGCTGTAGATATGAATGTTGAAGACGACATGCATGACAAACGTGTCAATGAAATTTTCATCCATTGGAGTTTTGAAGAGATAATATTTTATTCTAATCCTATGTTGCAATAGATTGATGATGATCAGCGCATAACAGAAGACAATATGTGGAAGCAGGCCACATTCAATTCGTTTTTTGAAGAAGTCCAGGACATGCTTAGACAACCTAGAACAGTAAAATACCTGCACCAGCAAACCAAGAAACCGAGCTTTGAAAAATACAAAAAAGCGAAAAGTCTGAAACAATTTAGAGGCTACAGAATATGGAAAAAGAGAAGAAGAAAACTAAGTTTAATTGGAGTCATTTTTTTTAAATTGTAAACCTCGCTGAGACATAGAACAGGTATCTTAATTAATTTTTTTGTGGTTGATATTAAAGGGGAGTGTTAAAGAACGTAATCTCAACCACTTTCTACGTGTCAGATCCATCAGTCCAAGTGTCCGAGTTTAGTTTAAGTCAGTCCAGTTTAGTCGAGTTTATCTCCAGTTATTTATTGCTGATGTTTCCAATGTAATCTATTTAATCTATTCGTAATCTTGAGAAGAGCAACTCTCTGCTCCAGTTCATTTTTCAGTGTTTCAATTCTTGTCAATTCTGATGAGCGGAAAATAGTTTTGACACTAATCGAAGACCTTGCTAAAACCGATACCATTCATTTAAGGTTAAACATACAGTACGAAAATGAACAATACCTGCAAGTTTTGGAAGGTTGCGCCGATTGCCAACGCCATGACTTTGAACATGTTCGATGAGATTCTTATCCTCTTCGGCGGTCCAGGGTCCTCTCTTCAGCCCTTCGTGATCACCGCAGCAAGGTGGGCGTCCCATGAGTAGATTAATACCTGCCCTTCTCCCTGCAAATTAGAATTAAGGTTGTGTTGGCCTCTGTCTCTCTCGTATTTCAGGCCTGCCTAGTCCAGGTTCACATATATATATAGGCGGGATAACACAGGCTGCGTGTTATTGTATTGTTATTATGTTATTGTTATTATGTTATTATTGTTGGTATAGTCTAATCTCAGGAGTCCGGTTAGCATTCTTCCGCAGCACAATGACAACTGAGATGACAAAACGAGCAAGATTTTGAAGGGAGGTAGAAAGACAGGGATGGTGTCAGACAAAATTCTGTGTGCGTCCCGTCAATTGTTTTATCAAAAGGCATTCCCAAATATTGCGATTCTTATGGTGAATGGCCTTCATTCTCACACGTTGTCACCTAATCGACCTTACAAAATAATATGTGCGTTTATGCATTTGTCTGTTTGTTGTTTGCCTTTCTTCCGTTGCACAAATATGACTTGCGCTGTCAACTCCATTATATTCAATGGGGTTTGTTGCATATATCATTTTACTACTATGACTTGGTATTACTGAAACTAACCTGTGATCGAAAAGCTCAGTAAGACTTGAAGCGGAACTTCAACTTTAATTTGTGTGGAACAATTTATACCCGATGGGTTTGAGTTCAAGTCATAAACAAGATAAGCTGCACGGCAGCAAGTCCCTGCCGTGACCAAGAGCCTCAAGAGCTTCAAGTTGTAGAGGTACTTTTCATGAGGTTTATGAGCTTTTAGTGGTGTGGGCTATCATGGGCTATCTTTCTGATGTGAGATGGAAAACTATTTAATATGAACTTCTCCAATAAAGAGCTTGGGTTGAATTTTTACCCTAAATATTTATAGGGCCCATCTTTAAATTTTACAGTGCATGGCACGCTTTTACATCTTATTATCTGCGCATTTTATATTTAAATGCTCCTTCCAGATGCATCTGAAAACAATATGAGAAATCGACTTCCTGCATGTGAGATTTCAGGTCTGCTTAACGGTTTTCCAGATACAAACTGAGATTTTAATTCTAGTTAGGCCTATGTCCAGTGTAGAGCAAATAAAAATTTTAGTTGTGGTAGTTTTGGGTGATCTTCAGACCACGAGGGGATCAGCTATTGCGTATGCTTATGGAATAGTATTTTTTTTTTTAATGAAAATGGCATCTGTCATGTGTCTTTTTGGTTGATCTTGTATGTTTTTGCATGATTCTAGTATCTCAGAAGGGATGGAATTTTCAGTTTTTATTGATGAAATTATCTATAATCACCAAAAAAAAATTAGATATAAAAAAACTTATAAAAGTTTAAATTACACTGATACATTAATATAAACCAAAAATAATTTTCTACTAAAAAAGCAAATAAAAATTTTGTAACCTATAGGATCCATTGTTATTCTATAAAACCATTGTCGATTGACTGATAGAAACAAAAATTATAGCTATATGCCAATTTTACTAAAACCACGACGTTCCTTTTTGGTTCTTCCAAAACATTGATCTTGTCAACCTTTTGACATTCCACATCAATACAAACCAGCATATGGTATTCTACTACTACTTACATTTGTGGGTTTCGCAGAGGCATTCGCATGGATTCAGTCGCTCAACCTCGATATATGAAGGAGTCATATCAAGAATCCAAGCTATGTAGCTAAAAATGTATTGCACGAGCCATTTTCCCCAAATAAATTAAAGAAGGAGGACAGACATAAACACACTAACCCTGTGTAATAATTTAATTTTCAGTTAAAATATTATAACTGAATGGAAAAATCATGCACGCCACATTATGTTGTGGGTGCAAAGTATTGAAATTTCCACAAAATAGAATTATGCAAATGTTGATTTCGAATTTCAGTTACAAAACAACACCATCAACATTCAAAGTAAGTCACACAAAATTCATTTACAAAAAACACTATCCACTCGTGATAAGCACGTGTACCACCTGTTCCAATGGTGCATGGTGCCCATGTGTTTGAACGCTGAACATATGTAGCGCTTGCATGAAACCGATGTGTCGTGTTTATAACAGTCAAATAAGCAACCTTCATCAGTTTAAAACATGTTTACGGTATTCTTTTTTTTGGTTTCCTGCATGTTGAGCCCTTTTTTTTTCTGGTTTCCTGCATGTTGAGCCCGCTTTCAAGAGCATTAGTGACTGGGATGCTAGGAACAGGTAATACGAACACCAGTTCTGTTCGAACATTTTCTGAGCCTCTCGTTGCATTTGTACAGGTAATACCAACACCAGCTCTGTAATCAGAACATTGTTTTGAGCCTTTGGTTGCATTTGTACATGGTCTTCACCGAACAAAAGCACCAGTTAGTTATCCATGGTTTAATCCAAAGGAAACAACACACTCACATGTCTACAAGAATGAAGCAGCGAGCATTTTCTAGGGTTATTTTAACACCCTTCTCAGTATAGATAGTAAATGCTAAATATTTGTTTCCTCTTAAACATCCGCAGCAAGTTGACCTACCTCCAGTGCAGCAAGTTGACCATCCTCCAGTGCTAGCAAAGGATTCGAAAACCTGGTTGCTAGTTAACACAAGTTTTGAGCAATTTCTGCTGTGTTGCTAGTTATTTACCTGGTTCTATTTACATGGTTATTTATATTCTATTTATTTACCAGGTTGGCTCTCCATCTACCTATGTCACCAAAACCTTGTTTAGCGAAACAAATATAAACATCATCACCTGAGTACTATAAAATATCCTGCAAAAACGAGTTATTCTGCAAATGACAAGGAGCGCTTGCATCAAATGTTCTTAATTTGTGCAATGCCCATATTAAACTTCTCAAAATTCTCAAAATAAAATGCATTTTTAATAAATATATAATCAAAGGATTAGAATACTTTCTTAGTTTGGTTTGTTGATCTGTATTCTGTAACTAGTTATCGAGAAGTTTCTAAGTTACATGGAAACAGATGTGGATCAAGACACTGGTCTGGATGTTTTCAGAGCTCATTTCAGAGCTCAGGTTGCGGATAGAGAGAAATTGCATGTATAAAAAAATAAAATAAGAATAGTACAAAAGCACATCTATATAGTAAATAATCATGTCTCAGTATCTTTCACTCCAAATCGCTAGATAAATTCAGAAATGCAGAGTGCTATAAAAAAACTCAAATTTGTGTGTTTTACGATGGGGATGACCGGCTACTTTAAGGGCACAATTAAGGCTTCAGGACCCGAACGTTACCTTTTGGTATTTGCTATTTTTATGAAATGGTATATATATATTTATATTTCATCAAAAACAACATGATCCAGAAATACAGAAAACTCACATCTCTGAATATATTTCACTCCAGATCGCTCTTACAAATTCAGAAATGCAGATTGCTATGAATAAGGTCAGATTTGTATGTTTTAGGATTGAGGAGAGAGGTTATTTTATAGAGAAAATTTAAGATTCCATGGCTCCAAACATTGTACAACTTATTTTAGTTTTCCAGGTCTGTGGAAATATGTGAAAATATTTGTAAAACTAGTAAATATATGGTTTTTTCTTATTCTGTAAAAAATGGAAGAACATAAATTTTTTTTATTTGGTAAAAAAAGGGGAAGAATATAAAAGAGACAAAAGTCAAGAAGGTATACCCAGAACCATATCCATACCTAGGAGTTGTTGAGGATCCAACAAGAGTTGAGGATCCAACAGGGGCTTGTTGGACGATGATCAAGACGATGCCGAGCCTCCAGTACCTGAGGAGTATTTATGCAGCCATGTCAGAGCCCTTTTTTTTCTCCCACAAACACTTCTTCGTTGGAGGATGATCAAGACGATGTCGATACTGCGCCTCCACCTGAGGAGGGAATGACTGTCAGAAAAGATGGATTTTTTTTGCAGAGGTGATTACAGATATTTGATGGATTTTTTTGCAGAGGTGATTGTAGATAAGCGAGGAGCCATAGAATGAATGAAATAATTCTCGATAAACAATACAATCCCATGTGTGCCAAACAGTGCCCAACAATGCCCAAAGGTGTATATGACAATGCCCAAAGGTGTCACCTACATACACATGTCAACCTATACATACACATGTCAGTTAGAAAGGTATTATGAAAAAGTTTATGATACAATCAATTTGAATCAAACGTGAATGCATTAACACTTAACGGTTAACAAACTAATGCTAGCATTAGTTCGACCGCGGAGAACATAAACTAAATACGTGAGAAAACCTTAAGTTTTAAGAAGAATAATGAAGATTTTACCCTAAGTTCCCCGAGATCTGGCCTCGATATGAGGCCAAATATGATCTCTAAAATTTCTAGTGGTCGAAATAGCGGCCTAAGGTTTCTTATTGGTTAAAATAAAATTGTTTATTAAATATAAAATTGTAACTTTGGATTATAAGTTCGATTTCTAACTCGGTTTTTGTGCAAGACTAATGAAAATCAAAAAATCGATTACAATAGTCCCTGCCATGCCACAGCAGGGACTAATAAGTTATTCAAAGAGACTCGAAAGGGAAAATGATTGACATGGATTCACATGGACAATTCTACCATTGTTAATAGAAAAAAATTTACTTTAAATGGCTTGACAAAATTAATGTTGAATAGTTACATTTGTTAAGAGACTAAATTTTAGTAGCACTAAATGTTTGTTCACACATTTATCATTTTTTTTAGTTTTTAAGAAAAAAAGTTATATTTAATAACAAGCTTTACCACATTAACATAATTTGATCATTTTAAAGATTGATTAAAATAACTAACTATCATTATTAAATATACATGAGAAATGGAAATTATTGGATTATGCCATATTTCTCAAGAATGGATATAACGGAACTTTTGAGTGCAGCCGCTACATCTACTTCACTTGAAAATATGATTACCTTTATGTTAGTTGAAAAAAAAATTAGGTATTACTGACAGGATTAAGATTCAAAATGAAAACGTGATCTTTTGGATAAATCTAATTTAAAAAAATATATATATATTCTAAACGAAAACGTGATGTTAATTTACATATGCCAATGATAAAAACATAATAAAAAAATTTATATATAAAAAAATATTAAATTTATTATCATAAGTTTGATATAAAAATATATTTAAAAAATATAAACGATGAATACCGAATTTGAAGAAATCTAATAACTTAAATGATGTAAACTTAACCCTTTGATTTGCTCAGAAAAAGCCATTCATTTAAAATTGAAGTGTTTTTATATGGATACCTGTATTTTATATTAAAATATTAGGTGATGTGTAATTTCGTGTAGGTTTAATTTCCAACTTATTATTTATATATTTTGATTATTAATTTCCAACTTTTTTCCCTCTTTCTTAATCTGGATTTGTTATCTAATGTTGTAATCATAATAATATTTTATTTTATTTTTTTCTCATAATGCTTTTGAGTTTACTTTTTCTTTTTCTTTGCCGCTCTTTGAGGGTTATTTTGTTTTTTTCTTCCATTTTCTTTATTTTTTTGCTTCATTGTTTATGTCTTTCATGTTTTATGTGGTCCTGTTTTTTTATTATTCTTATTAATTCATTTTCGAGCCATAGATTTTAAAGTTGACTATATTGACCATGACTATATTGACCAATTATATATTGATTAGACTATAACTTAAAATACTTACTATAATATTTGTATAATACAATGACATGTATAACTTGATAAAATTTTTATGTCATAATTCCTTATTGGAATTGACTATTTGAATGATTTTCTTAATTAATTTTTTTATCAGAATTTCAAGAGGCTAATATATTCTCAACTTAGCCACTGCATTAATGGATGAAATTCACGGGAGTAAGATTCTTGCATATCTAAACCATATGTTGAAATTTTACTTAAATTAATTTATTTGTTAGAAAACACCATTAAAAATTGATTGTACTCTCAGCACTTATGAAAATTAGAGATATAGAATTAAAAATATAAATGTTAAAACTTAAATTATTGAAACATGGTTTCATTGAAATGTTGCATTCTAGTGCATTACATTTTTAAAACTATGCATTTCAAAAATCTTAATGGACGAAATATATGTGATGTATTCATTGGATTTCATTGATTGCAGATTTATCAAACTACCAGAATATTGCATTGTTTTATAAAAGAAAATAATCGTTTTAAGTTATAATAGGTGTTTTAGATTTTTAAAATTTTGAATTTTAATATAATTTATATATTTTAGATTATAAATTTTAATGTAGTTTACGTAATATTAAGTTATAGTTTTGTTAAAGTAATATATAATATTATATTAAATTTTAATATTAAATTTAATATAAAGAATTGGTTTATTTCAATATTTTAAATCTCTCATTTCTTCTTAATGACCATTTCTTGTCTCTTCAAAATGAGTTCTTCTAAACTTAACTAGCAATTGCACCATATGTTGCAAAGGAAACGCCCTAAGGTTGTGGTATAGGAAATAATAACATATAAGAAAGAAGAGGTAGTAGGAACTTTCTCGGCTCAATGTTGTGGTATAGGAAAGAATAACATATAAGAAAGAAGAGGTAGTAGGAAATTTCTCAGCTCCAACTGAAGAATAAGGAGTGGAGAATTATATGCTAAAACATAAACATAAAATGCATCAGTAATGTGAAAATATAAACATAAAAGACATCACTAATGTGTCTCACTTCAACTTGTTTTATTTTTACAATATTTTTTTACTTTCACTTAAAACTCAATTATCTTCCCATATCCCAATAATACATTAAGTTTGGTAGAATTATTTATCTTGGAGCTATTTTTATTTCTAGACATTTGGTTACTATATCCACTACCTAAAAACCATACTACACTAAACACATTGTTATGAATTTCCCCACCTCCATTTTATTTGTAAAATGAAACTTATTGTTTTAGTTTTTTTATAAATTACATTTATAATGACCAAATTTCTTAGAATCTTGTGATTTTCCATTTATTTCACCTATATCACAATTATTTTTTCCACTTCCGTTAAAATATAATATTTCTCGAATTTTTTAATTTTGGTTCATGATGCCCATATAAATTTAATAAAATATGTTGCATAGTATTTTCCATTTATTTCACCTATATCAGAAGTATTTTTTCCACTTCCATTAAAATATAATATTTCTCGCATCATTTTTTAGTCTTATCCATGTGTAAACATTCTCAATTTAATGAGCTTAATGTCTAAAAATATTGGTCCTTCCCTTAATTTGTTTTTCAAATAATGTTTGACACAAGTGTTTTAATTTTCGTTCATGATGCCTATATAAATTTTTCAAAAGTTCTTTTGTCCTAATTATAAAGAACATAACCATGAGTTAAATTTATCAAATAATATTCTTGCAAATTCCATAATGCTTGAGAAGAACATAATAGTTTCATTTTTAGGTTTCAAAATCCTTGATTCTCATATTTAGAGAATGATATTTGAGGTTGCTGGAATTTACTTTGAATTTGAAAAAATTAACCTCCTTAAGATTTTGTCCTAACAATAAGGAACATAACCATGAGTTAAATTTATCGAATAATATTCTCCCAAATCCCATAATGCTTGAGAAGCACATAATAGCTTCATTTATAGGTAATGCTTGATAATCACATAATAGTTTCATTTTTAGGTTTCAAAATCCTTAATTCTCATATTTAGAGAATGATATTTGAGGTTGGTGGAATTTACTTTGAATTTGAAAAAATGCCAGAATGATATTTGAGGTGGTTGGAAATTACTTTGAATTTGTGAAAAATTACTGAGAGTAACCAACTTCTTTGAGGTCGCTGGAATTTACTTTGAATTTGAAAAAATTAACCTCATTGAGCTTTTTTCCTAACTATAAGGAACATAACCATGAGTTAATTTTATTGAATAATATTCTCGAAAATCCCATAATGCTTGAGAAGCATATAATAGTTTCATTTATAGGTTTCAAAATCCTTAATTCTCATCTTAAATTTATCTAATATTATTCTTACAAAACCCATAATGCTTGAGAAGCACATAATAGTTTCATTTTTAGGTTTCAAAATCCTTAATTCTCATATTCAGAGAATGATATTTGAGGTTGGTGGAATTTACTTTGAATTTGAAAAAATTTACCTCAAGCTTTTGTAGTAACTATAAAGAACATAACCATGAGTTAAATTTATCGAATAATATTCTCGCAAATCCCATGATGCTTGAGAAGCACATAATAGTTTCATTTATAGGTTTCAAAATCCTTGATTCTCATATTTAGAGAATAATATTTGAGGTTTCTGGAATTTACTTTGAATATTAAAAAATTAACCTCCTTAAGATTTTGTCCTAACTATAAGGAACATAACCATGAGTTAAATTTATTGAGTAATATTCTCCCAAATCCCATAATGCTTGAGAAGCACATAATAGTTTCATTTATAGGTAATGCTTGAGAAGCACAGAATAGTTTCTTTTATAGGTTTCAAAATCCTTGATTCTCATATTTAGAGAATGATATTTGAGGTTGCTGGAATTTACTTTGAATTTGAAAAAAATAACCTCCTTAAGATTTTGTCCTAACTATAAGGAACATAACCATGAGTTAAATTTATCGAATAATATTCTCCAAAATCCCATAATGCTTGAGAAGCATATAATAGTTTCATTTATAAGTTTCAAAATCCTTAATTCTCATCTTAAATTTATCTAATATTATTCTTACAAATCCCATAATGCTTGAGAAGCACATAATAGTTTCATTTTTAGGTTTCAAAATCCTTAATTCTCATATTTAGAGAATGATATTTGAGGTTGCTGGAATTTACTTTGAATTTGAAAAAATGCCATAATGATATTTGAAGTGGTTGGAAATTACCTTGAATTTGTGAAAATGCTGGAATTAGTGAGAGTAATCAACTTCTTTGAGGTTGCTGAAATTTACCTTGAAATAATCTTGCAAATCCCATAATGCTTCAGAAGCACACAATAGTTTCATTTATAGGTTTCAAAATCCTTAATTTTCATATTAAATTTATTGAATAATATTCTTGCAAATCCCATAATGCTTGAGAAGCACATAATAGTTTCATTTTTAGGTATCAAAATCCTTAATTTTCATATTTAGAGAATGATATTTGAGGTTGGTGGAATTTACTTTGAATTTGAAAAAATGCCAAAATGATATTTGAGGTGGTTGGAAATTACTTTGAATTTGTGAAAATGCCGGAATTAATGAGAGTAAGCAACTTCTTGACCAACTCAAGGCACCATCCAAAGAGATGTATTTAAGACAGAGATGAGAGAGATGTCTTTAAGACATAGATGAGAGAGATGTCTTTAAGACATAGATGAGAAACTGATAGTGATGTCTTTAAAACATAGATGAGAATATGGTACTGTGAAGTTCCAATTCTGGTCAATGCCATTTCCCACTTTTGAGTTAAGAGCGGTAGCTTGAGAAGCACATAATAGTTTAAATTTTTAGGTTTCAAAATCCTTAATTCTCATATTTAGAGAATGATATTTGAGGTTGCTGGAATTTACTTTGAATTTGAAAAAATGTCAAAATGATATTTGAGGTGGTTGGAAATTACTTTGAATTTGTGAAAATGCTGGAATTACTGAGAGTAACCAACTTCTTTGAGGTTGCTGGAATTTACTTTGAATTTGAAAAAATTAACCTCCTTAAGCTTTTGTCCTAACTATAAGTAACCATGAGTTAAATTTATCGAATAATATTCTCCAAAATCCCATAATGCTTGAGAAGCACATAATAGTTTCATTTATAGGTTTCAAAATCCTTAATTCTCATATTAAATATATCGAATAATATTATTGCAAATCCCATAATGCTTGAGAAGCACATAATAGTTTCAGTTTTAGGTATCAAAATTCTCAATTTTCATATTTAGAGAATGATATTTGAGGTTGCTATAATTTACTTTGAATTTGAAAAAATCCCAAAATGATATTTGAGTGGTTGGAAATTACTTTAAATTTGTGAAAATGCCAGAATTACTGAGAGTAACTAACTTCTTGAGTAACTCAAGGCACCATCCATGAGAGATGTCTTTAAGAAGATGAGAAACTAATAGTGATGTCTTTAAAACATAAATGAGAATATCTAGCACCATATCTAGCCATAATGCTAATTTTACATTTAACTTTTAGTAAATATAATATTTTATTTTAGATTTTCATAAAATATATTATTTATTTTAATGTCTTTATTAAAATAAGTTTTGCATTAGTTAATATATTTTTATATAATAAAAATTATTAATATTATTATCATTTTATATTATTATTTATAGTTTAAAAATAAATTAATATTAATAAGATAAATAATAATAATAATATTAATTATATATATATATATATATATATATATATATATATATATATATATATATAAAAGATCAATATAGTATTAATAATATTTATAATGTTAAAAATTATTAACTTAATAATTAATAATATTAATATTATTATATATTATTGTTACCAGTTTCACAATAACTATTATTAATATTAATATGAGATATTACAAATCTTTATTGTATAACATTAATATTACATATTTAAAATATTAATATTAATATATATCATTAATAATAACAAATACAATATTATGAGTAAAATTTAATAGAATACTAATAATGTTTAAAAAAAAATGTAATGATATATTATTGAATATGCTCAATCTATTGATTAAACATTTTTTCATAATATAAGGTCTAAGTTTAGGTTTTAAAATATTGGGTTTAATATTAGGGTTTATAATATTGGGTATAATACTAGGGTTTATAATATTTGGCTTAATACTAGGGTTTATAATATTACTCCTATGGACTAATATAAATCCCATGTGTCTGTAATCTTTATCAACCATGGTCAATCATGATCCAATTTCACATTGTGAAAAAGATTCTTTCAATATGAAAACCAACCATTGTGTACCATGGTCAACCATGGTCCAATAACACATTGTGTCAAAGCTTGTCTCAATATAAATATCAATTATGGTCCAATCTCATAGTATGACAAAGATTGTCTCAATATGAAAATCAACCATTATCAACCATGGTCCAACGCCACATTGTGACAAATATTGTCTAAATATGAAAATCAACCATGGCCAACCATGGTCATCCTTGGTCCAATGTCACATTCTCACAAAGATTTTCTCAATGTTCAAATCAACCATGGTAAACCATAGTCGACCATGCTTACTAAAGGATTTATTGTATTTATCTAAGTATTTATATACCTAGGGTTTATAATAATATTCCCTTGGTTTGACTATTATTCCATTAGGTTTATAACCCTTGGTTTTTAGTGTTAATCCCTTGTGTTTATTATTTCCTTGGGTTTATAATATACATCCATTGGGTTTATTAGTCTAAGGATTCATATTCCTAGGGTATACAATTAATGATAGGGTTTACAACATTAATATCAATCTCTTAGGTTTATTAATGTAAGGATTCATATTCCAAAGGTGTAATATTGTTCATAGGGTTAATAATATAATTTCTTTGGTTTTTTATAAATCCCTTGGGTTTACAATCATGGTCAACCATGGTCAATCATGGTCCAATGTCACGTTTTCCTAATATTTTCTCAATACGAAAATCAACTATGGCCCAACATCGCATTGTCACAAAGATTGTCTTGATTTGAAAATCAATCATGCTCAAGAATGGTCAACCATGGTCAAACATCATATTGTGATAAATATTTTCTCAATATTAAAATTAACCAACGGAAACCATGATCAACCATGTTTATTTTATGCTTTTTAATATTTATATTTCAGTTTATATTCTTTAATTTTCTAATATTAATCCTTTCGTTTATTATTTGATTGGGTTTATAATATCAATCCCCTCAGTTTATTAATCTAAGGGTTCATATTCATAAGGTATAATATTATACATAAGGTTTATACTAAGTTATAATATTATCCATAGGGTTTATAATATTAATCCTTGGGTTTAACATATATCTCTTGTGTTGATAATCATGGTCAACCAAGGTCAACCATGTTTATTCTATGGTTTATAATATTTATCCCTTGTGCTTGATATTATTCCCTTGAGTTTATAATCCCTTTTCTTTTTAGTGCTTATCCCTTGGGTTTATAATATCAATCCTTTGGTTTTATTAATCGAGAGCTTCCTATTCTTATTGTATAATATTATTCATAGCGTTTATAATTTTAATCTTTACTTTGTATACAAATATCTTGGGTTCATAGTTCATGTTTTAATAAATTATTATCAACCATGGTCCAATGTCACATTATGACAAAGATTGTCTCAATATGAAAATCAACCATGTTCCAATGTCACATTATGACAAATATTGTCGCAATATGACAACCACTGTCAACCATTTTCAACCATGATCCAATGTCACATTATGATAAATATTGTCTGTATATGAAAATAATCCATGGTCAACCATTGTCTACCATTTCCGACCATTTTTAAGCATGGTCCAATGCCACATTGTGACAAATGTCTCAATATGAAAAAAAAAACATGACCAACCATGATAATCCTTTGCCCAACATCGTATTCTCACAAAGGGTATCTCAATGTTCAAATCAACCATGAAAAATCATGTTTATTTTAGAGTTTATAGTATTTATCTAAATTTTTATATACCTAAATTTTATAATAGTAGTCCCTTGGTTTGACTATTAATCCCTTCTGGTTATAAACCAACTGTTTCTTAGTATTAATCCCTTAATTTTATTATTTTCTTGGGTTTATAATATCAATCTATTGGGTTTATTAATCAAAGGGTTCATATTTATATGGTATAAAATTATTCATAGGGTTTATAACATTAATATAAATGTGTTGGGTTTATTAATCTAAGGTTTCATATTGCAAAGGTGTAATATTGTTCATAGGTTTAACAATATAATTCCTATGGTTTAGTATAAATCTCATGGGTTTACAATCATGGTCACTGATGGTTAATTATGCTTGAATGTCACATAATTCCTAATATTTTCTCAGTATCAAAATAAACCATGGTCCAATGTCGGATTGTGACAAAGATTGTCTCGATTTGAAAATTAATCATGCTCAGCAATGGTCAACCACGGTCGAACATCGTATTGTGAGATATTTTCTCAATATTAAAATGAATGATGGTCAACTACAATCAGTCATGTTTATTTTATGTTTTATGATATTTATATTTCAATTTATATGCCTTGGTTTATAATATTAATCCCTTGTATTTAATATTATTTCCTTGGGTTTATAATACCTTGGGGTTTTAGAATTAATAATTGCGTTTATTATTCCATTGGGTTTATAATATCAATCCTCTTGGTTTATTAATGTAAGGGTTTATATTTCTCGGGTATAATATTATACATAAGGTTTGTAGTAAGGTATATTGTTATCCATAGGGTTTATAATATTAATCCTACGATTTAATATATATCCCCTGTGTTTCTAATCATGGTCAACCATGGTAAACCATGTTTATTCTAGGGCTTATAACATTTATGTTAGGGTTTATATACAATAATTTGATAATATTTATCCCTTCAGCTTAATATTATTCCCTTGGGTTGATAATCCCTTGGCTTTTTAATATTGTTCCCTTGGGTTTATAATATAAATCCTTTGAGGTTATTAATATATGGGTTCATATTCTTCGTGCATAATATTATTCATATGAATTATAATTTTAATATTTAGTTTTTATACAAATCTCTTGGGTTCATAGTTCATTGCCTAATAAATTATTATGAACCATGGTCCAGTGTCACATTATGATAAATATTTTCTCAATATGAAAATAAAACATGGTCAACCATTGTCAACCATGGTTCAATGTCACATTATGACAAATATTATCACATTAATACAACCATGGTCAACCATTGTCAACTATGGTCCAGTGTCACATTATGACAAATATTGTCTCAATATGAAAATCAACCATGTTCAACCATTTTCAACCATCATCGACCATGGTCAACCACAATCTAATACCACATTGTGACAAATATTATCTCAATATGAAAATCAACCATGGGCAACCATGGTAATCCTTGGTACAACGTCACATTCTAACAAAGATTGTCTCAATGTTCAAATCGAACATGGTAAAATATGGTCTTCCATGTTTATTTCAGGGTTTATAGTATTTATCTTAGTCTTTATATACCTAGGGTTTATAATAATAATTCCTTCATTTAACTAGTATTCCCCTTGATTTTTTAGTATTAATCCATTGTGTTTATTATTTCCTTGGGTTTATAATATGAATCCATTGGGTTTATTAATATAAGGGTCCATATTCCTAGGGTATAAAATTATTCATAGGGTTTATAACATTAATATCAATCTATTGGGTTTACTAATCTAAGGTTTCATATTCCAAAGGTGTTATATTGTTCATAGGGTTAATAATATAATTCCTTGGGTTAAGCATAAATCCCTTGGGTTTACCTAATGTCACATTATGACCAAGATTTTCTCAATATGTAAATCAACCATGCTCCAACTTTGCATTGTACAAAGATTGTCTCCTTTTAAAAATCAATCATGCTAAAAAAAGGTGAACCATGGTCGAACATCTTATTTGGACAAATATTTTATTCATATGAAAATGAACCATGGTCAAACATGATCAAACCTGCTTATTATATGGTTTATAATATTTATATTTTAGTTAATATTCCTTGGGTTTATAATACCTTGGGGTTATATAATTAACCGTTTTGTTTATTATTCCATTGGGTTTATAAATCTAATGGCTCATATTCCTAGGGTATAATATTACCCATAAGGTTTATACAAAGGTATAATATTATCCACATGATTTATAATATTAATCCCAGGGTTTAATATATATCTCTCAGGTTTATCATCATGGTCAACCATGGTAAACCATGTTTATGTTAGGGTTTATATACAGTGGGTTTATAATATTTATCCCGTGTACTTAATATTATCACATTGGGTTTACAATCCCTTGGATTTTTAGTGTTACTCCCTTGGGTTTATTATTCCCTTGTGTTTATAAAATGAGTCTTTTTGGTTCATTAATCCATAGTCATTCTTGGTCCAACGTTGCTTTCTTACAAAGATTTTCTCAATGATCATATCAAACTTGTTAAACCATGGTCAACCATCTTTGTTTCAAGGTTTATAGTATTTATCCAAGTCTTTATATATATAGGGTTTATAATATTAATCCCTTTGTTTGAATATTATTCCCTTAGGTTTATAAACCCTTGTTTTTTAGAATTAATCCCTTTGATTTAATGTTTCCTTGGGTTTATATTATCAATCTGTTGGATTTATTAATATAAGGGTTCATATTCCGATGGTATAAAATTATTCATAGGGTTTATAAAATTAATATCAATCTATTGGGCTTGTTAACGTACGGTTTTATATTCCAAAGGTGTAATATTGCTTATAAGGTTAATAAAATAGTTCCTTGGGTTTAGTATAAATCCCTTGGGTTTACAATGATGGAAAACCATGATGAATCATGGTCCAATTCCATATTATGACTAAGATTTTCTCAATATGAAAATAAATCATGCTCAACAATGGTAAACCATGGTCGAACAACATATTGTGGGAAATATTTTCTCAATATGAAAATGAACTGTGGTCAACCACAATCAACCATATTTATTTTATGGTTTATAATGTTTATATTTCAGTTTTTATCCCTTCTATTTATTAATTCATTTGGTTTATAGTATTATAAATCCCTAAAGTTTATTAATAGCTTGGGTTTGCACTAATAATAATCATGTGGGTTTATCAATTTTTTGGATTTAAAGTATTAATTCTCACGCTTTATTAATCCCTTGTGTTTTTAATATTGATCCCTTAGATGTATAATATTTATCCACTTGGTTTAAGTGATCATATAAGATACATTAACAATTATATTAATAAATATATTATTGTTAATAAATATATTACAATTATATTAATTTACTTTAAGTGATCATATGAAAGATATTTTCATTTATATTAATAAATATATTATAATATTTACCATATTTGTGAGAGAGAAGAACTTATTACAAATAATAAAAAAATATTATTATTATGCTATATGTGAATTATAATAAAGTTTGAGTTATAATTGTTAATATATTAACAAAAAAATTATAATATTTTATTATTACATATTTTATTATAAAATAATATATTATTATATATTATATTATTTTATATATTTGAAGTAAATATATAAAATATAATGAAAAATATATTCATAAATATATCATAATTATTAATGATAACATAATGGTGAAAGTAAATACATATTATTAATAATAACTGAATATTTTTATTATGTTATATGTGAACTACATTTTAGTTTTAAATACAACTATTAACCTATAGAAAAAATAATTTTTTATGTAATAATTAATATTATTTTAAGAAACAAATTAATGTTAATATAATAAGTATAATTATATAAATATAAAATAATATGCCTAGTATTATTTATATAGTTATTAATAGTCATAAATATTAGCCATTAACAAAATACACATAATAGTTATTAGTGTGATGGGTGGTGGATATATGTCTATTTTATATGTCTATGAGCATATATCAATTCACATTGGTAAATGTGATTGTGGTAGTTTTAGCATGTAATTGAAATATTTATCCCATGATTTTTAGATATTTGTGTAGATATTTATAAATAATATTCATAGAAAAAGATACAAAATTATTATAATTGAAAATAGTTCATACTGAAATATGTAACATATTTACTATCAATTACTATCCACCATTATATAACCAAGTATTAGGATTAAAAAAGTATATGAACAATATGTAAACAAATATATTTACTAGGAGTTACTGCCCACCTACTTATTTATAAATAAATTGGATTAAAAATATAAATGTGCAGATTTAATAGAGATTACTATCCACTAAAATTCATGCAAACTCTTACAGTTAATTTTTCCATTTCTTATATCAATTTGCAATTTTCCTAAAAACATAATTTCCACCTGGCTGAAACCTAATTTTCAGTTTTCAAAATTGTTTTGGACACCCTTTCTATCATAATGGGAATCTCTATCTAACTGTTTGATTGATATTCTTAAACAAAAATGTGTTTGCAATTCGATCACAAAGCAACGTTGATGCCCTATTTTTATTTAATAAACAGACTCTTCATGACTCTCTTCATTTCTTTATTTTCTACCACTAGCTCTCTCTACCTCACATTTATTGTAATGTATTATTGTATATTGTAATTCGTTGTCTCTGTCTCACAGTTAATGTAATGTATTGTGATTCACTGTTTGTATATTCTGTGTTTTTTTGTGATGCTCGGGAGTGAGTCTGTGTGTGTAATATGTATGAATGTTCGTGGGTTTAGTTGTCTGTTTTTTGTGTTGCCATATGGGTTTTTGTTTTGCATTTGTATTTTGTTTGTGATAACGACATGCGAAAATGTTTGTGGACTTCTTATGAATCTCTACAAAAATTTTATGTAATGTCGCTGCAACTCTGCATCATTTTTGTTACAGCTGGCTTCCTTTGCGATTGTTTGTACTCACGATCAACTACAACAGGTTGTGCTGCGATTCCGTGGTAAAATGTATCGGGTAATGTTTCTGCTTAAAATTATTATTCTTTTAATTATTAATGTACATCATTTCAGCCAATTTTCTCTACTATTGTGTAGACTCGTAGACTTACGCTCGTAGACTTACGCAGTTAAACGTGTCGGGTAATGTTTATGCCAAAAATTCCTTTCATCTTGGACAGGGGATTGTTTATATTAAAGATTCCTTTCATTTTGAGGGGTTATCCTTTATGCCTGAAATTCCTTTCGTTTTGAGAGTAACGAATCATCATTGCCTCAAATTAAACACAAATCCGTGTTTGATAGAGATTGCAAATTAATGATTTTTTAAAACGTTTTCCATAATTTTTTCAAAAATTAAAAAATGGAATGTTTAAATAAATTTATATGTAAACAAATAAGAAAATATTAGAGAAGTCTGCATTGGTGATAATGATGATTGGACTTCCCAGTTACTGCATTTATTTATTTATTTCAGACTACCAAAATTGAACAACCTGGTGAGACTGAACTTCGACATTGTACAACAATCTATCAAAAAGAGATGAAGAATGTAACTATGTATTTAAGCGACCTAATAATTTTGTCTCTTTTCCATAATGTGTATTTCCTCCTACTGTAAAGGTTATATTTTAAATATAATAAGTATTAATACTTTTATCTTTTAAATTATCCCGATTCGATAGGTAGCAATAATCAGTTTTGTGAAACATGAGGGAAAGAGATCTTCCTCTACACCATAGTTGCGCAGATTAAAATACAATTCCTCTAGACTATAGTTGCGTAGATTAAAATACAAATGATTTCCGCAACAAACCATAAATAAAAGCTCATAAATTTTAGGCGTACTTAAACAAAGTAAAATAGAGAAAATGGGAGAAACACAATAACATTTTGAATTATAATTTGAATACATGAAAGACATATATATGGAAGTTGCAGCTCCACCAATTAAAACATGATTTTTACTTCGATTTACACTTCACCAGTAGTTGTGGAGTAACTCAGTGACACATTGTTTTTATTCTTTCACCACAAATTTCTCCACCATTTTATCCTCTTGAGCTCTCATAATTTTATCATCCATCTAAAAAATGACTTTTACATTATATTGGTTCAAAACATACATTTTAATATTTTAATAAAAAATATTAAGACATGGAATGGTCTGTTGTACAAAAATGTTTTTTATGTTGCACGGTACATATATTAGTTGTAGAATAAATGTGTGACCATATGTTTTCACCAACTATGTATTAAATCCCTATTTTACTTTAATTGTAGTATATGTTGCCGAATGGCCAATTTGTACTCATACACAAAATTTCATTTAAGCCATGTACTTAACTGTGTAAAATCACACTTATGACTATTGTCACTTTAATAATCTTTGACATAAACAATTTTTTCACTTGTGAATGACTTTCTAAATATGTTCTCAAATTTTTCTTCTGACCTACAATACTGTAACCTGATTTCACCATTGTTAATTAATTCTCTTATAAAATTATAATTAGTGTCAATGTGTTTGTTCCCCTTGTGAAAAACATAATGTTTTGATAGTACAATTGTGAAATTTTTTTTTTGAAAATAGTTTTTGTTCCCTCTTCTTCATGGACTAAATCCGTCCACGCTCTTCTCATCAAAACAACTTGACATGTTGTTGTTGTTGCAACGTCATATTCAACTTATGTTTTTGAAAATTACACTATCGACTGCTTCATGGAGGCCCATAAGATGGCTCTTGAACCTAAATGAAAAACATATCCTGACATGCTCTTTCTATCATCAACACTTCCTGCGACTACAAGGAAAATACCCTCTAGCAGATGTTTTTGAGGAACCCCATAGAAAAATACCCCATACATCCATTTCTAGCGGAGGTTACTAGAGGAGGTTGGCGGGCAGAGGATTTTTTGGATGTTTTCCGCTCGGTGCGCTTATCATTAAACATCACACCGATGCTCTTGAAACTCGAAAGCACCAGTGCAGAAAAAAAAATTGCACACCAGACACCGTGGAGTCCATAAAAACTCGCCTGGTGCGTCGTATTATTGTAGAGCACTAGTGATTCAGAACTCTTTTCTGTTGGTGCATTATAAAACAACGCGCCAAAACCGAAACCGCCGGGTGCGGTATTAAGAAACTGCAATGGTGCATCATAAAACAACACGCCAAAACACAAACTGACTGGTGCATTCGTAAGAAACAGAACTGGTGAGCCTATAAACCACGCGCATCGAAAAAGGGTAAAATAAAGAAAAAAACCCAGATTTTTCATTTTTTCAGTGCTCCTGAGCTCTCAATTACCGGTGCGCTCTACCATAGAAAGCCCCGGTGCGCACAAAACATTGGCACGCTGGAAATCGTGCACGATGTACACACTCGCCCAGGGTGTCCTATTACGGTAACACACTAGTGCTTCACAACTCTTCCGTGTCGGTGCATAATAAAACACCGTGCCAAAACATAAACATGCCGGTATGTTCTTATCCAAGAGCATCGGTGCGCCTATAAAACGCACGCACCAGAATAGCATTAAATAAAAAAAAATACGGCCAAAAAAATAGTGATTTACGACTATTCTGCATCGATAGTTTACGAATATTCTGCCCCGGTGCATCATCAAAACATCGTGCCAAAACTAAAACATCTCGGTGAGGTGTTAGGGAACTGCCCCATTGCATCATAAACAACACGCCAAATCTAACACCGCCCGGTGCGACTGTAAGCATACTGGTGTGCCTATAAAACCCTGCACACCAGAACATGGTTAAATAAAAAAAGAATTATGGCCAAAAAACCGCATTTTTCACTTTCCTCAGTGCTTGAGACCTCTCAAGCACCGATGCCATTTCCGCTTCTCTGAGTCACCCTGACATCGGTGTTCCCATTGTACCCATTGCACGCATTGTTGTTGTGCATTGACCACCAATCTCTAGCTTGCATTTTTAAAAACGGTTGGAAAATTTTCTTTTTGAAATTCTACAGCCAATACGCCTCCTTGAAGGGCGAAATGTACAAGTATTTTTTTAGTTTTTCCATAATTAAGCTTTTTAGTGGATTAGAATTTGAAATAACCATTAAAAAAGAAGAAAAAGAAAATTGTTGCGCAGTGTGTTCAAGCCGTTCGGCCCGCACCAGATAGCAGCGTTGCTTATAAAATTTACAGGCTGCACCGCCACCATTGCTAATGGTATCCGCACCATTTACAGGGAAGTACTAAAAGGCGCCCCACGTTATTTTAAATTAAAAAAATAAAATGTGGTGCGCTCATTTAGCCAGGCGCACCGTTGACCATGGGAATAGCAGTGTGGTGCGTTGACGGAATTATCCGCCCCAAAGTCTGTCAACGCACCACATTCAACATTACGAAAGTGTCAATGGTGCAGCTGGGTAAAAGACCGCACTGTTGACTATTTTTGAATTTTTAAATTCAACTGCAACAGCGCAGAGGAAGGACAGAAGGATGCAGCGGCAATTTTATTTTTTTGGTTAAACTTCACCTCGCATTCAAATCTGAATTTAAACTCTACAAGTTAAATTTTCTGGTTAATGGCCATAGCCATGCTTCACATTAAATTTCTCGGCTTGATCACGCAACACCTCGCTCCTTTTTCTGCAACTCCATACCATTTTTAAACTCCATCTACTTGCATTTAAAACTCTTCCGTCCGCGCCATTAAACACCACCAACCACAAAATGGAGAATGCACTTCACAACATTGAAAATTTTCAACTTCGCATATCCTTTCCGCACCATCACAAGTCTCGTCGTTTCATTTGTGATGTGATATTTCCAATATTGCATATCACATATCGCATGTGCAAAGTGTTAAGTCATCCATTGCATTGGGTAAGCTGATCGCACAAAATGGAGCCGATCGCACAAGTCGTCCATTTCACAAATGGATGCAATAGGCTGTCAAATGCAGTTTAATTTTTTTTGTGTGTTTGAAATTCCGCGACATATTATTCTTTAAGTTTTTATACTTAAGGAGTATGCATATATATGTTTAGTTATAAATATATATATTATAAACATAGAATGATTATAATATATATTATACTATAGTTTTTTTTTTTTTTAATTGTTATGTCATATATAAGAAAAGCTCCAAAGGAAAAAAATGTAATGGACTACGTATTGTATTTTTTGTAAGCCCGAAGGTAGAGACAGAGCATTGTATCTGCATTTTTGCAGTATTGACTGTGTTAAAGTAAAAGAGATAAAGAGCAGATTTTGCAGCAGTATGTGTGAGGCAGTTAGCAATTTTTGGAAGCTAGAAGAGCAGTTCTATGGCACTGTAATAGTTTTCTTTTTAAGCTTAATGGAATAGAATATTTTTTGCATATTTGTCCATTGAATCTCTGTTTTTGAAGTTCAAGAATTTTATTTCCTCTGTGTGTTCGAAATTATTTAGAAATTCCAACATGGTATCAGAGCTAGTCCAGGCTCTTTGCATTTGTCAAAGAAGGTTAAGGAAGAAGGTGTTGTTGCAGCTTTTGACCAGTAGCGTGAAGGCTCAGCAAAGACCAAGTATTTCCAAAACAGAGTTTTGTTTTTTGTTTAAAAGTGCAATCCAGAGAAGTCTTTTTGAAGACAGAGTTTGTCTCTTAAGAAGAGAGAATGTTTATTTAAAAACACAGTCAAGTTTTTTTTTTTTAAAGAAGCATAGTTCAGTAAGCTAGCCATGGCAGGATCCATCACAAGCACGCATATAGGAAATACTCAACTCCCATAGTTTAATGGGAAGAAATATGACTATTGGGAAATCATAATGAGAGCCTTGTTTGCCTCTCAAGATTTATGGGAGCTAGTTGAAGATGGTTTAGAATAACCAGCAGATGAACAAGTATTTAATGCCTTAACACACGCAGAGAAGGATTTTTTGAAGAACAATAGGAAGGAGGACTCAAAATCCCTCTTCTATCTCCATCAAGCAGTGCATGAAAGTATATTCCCAAGGATAGCAGTAGCGAAGAGGTCCAAGGATGCATGGGATACCCTCCAAACAGCCTACCAAGGTATGGAGAATGTAAAGACAAAAAAGCTTCAATTAATGAGAAGGGATTTTGAAGTCATTTGAATGAAAGAGTCTGACACAATAGACTCATTCTTTACTCTACTGATTGGGTTGGTCACCCAAATGAGATCTCATGGAAAGATGGTAGAAGAAATAATAAGAGTGGAGAAAGTGTTGAGGATCTTACCCTCAAGGTTTGATGTGATAATCACAACCATTGAAGAGACAAAATATCTCTCAAAGTTTATTGTTGATGAGCTTCATGCGTCATTGATGACACATGAACAAATATTGGGTAGAAAAACAAACTCATCTTTGGAGCATGCTTTCAAGACCCAAATGTCCTTTGGAAGAGGAAGAGGTCAAGGCAGAGGAAACTATAGAGGAAAAGGAAGAGGTAGAAGCGAAAATAGAGGAGGAAGAAATAGTCCTACAAATACTCATGGAAGGGGCAGCAACCAAAATCAGAACCAAGGCCAAGGCAGTAGCCATCAGGGTGGAAAAAATCAAGCACATGGACAAGGGTATGATAAATCCCAAGTCCAATTTCATTACTGTAAGAAGTATGGCCATTATGCCAATGAATGTAAGAAGAAATAGAGTTACATGGGTAATAAACGGAGTGATAATTTCACTAAAGAAAATAGCAGTCAAGAGAAGTTGTTTTTAGCATGTAATATGGCTAAAGAAAAGAGTGAAGATATATGGTTTCTAGATTCAGGATGTAGCAACCATATGACTTGAAACATTTCCATGTTTTCTATGTTAGCTGAAAATGAAGTCTCAAGTAACATTGGGGACAGATAGTAAGGTCTCTGTCATGGGAAATGTCAGAGTAAGTGTTTTGACAAAGAAAGGATAAGGAAGATCCATATCAGATGTTTACTGTGTGCCTGGTATGGAGTGTAACCTCTTGAGCATTGGACAGTTCATTCAAAGGGGTTACAATGTTTTCTTTGAAGATGATGTATGCACCATCATGGATAAACAACCAAACAAGAAATTCATTGCACAAGTGAATATGACAAGGAACAGAATGTTCCCTCTCAAGATGAGAGAAAAATTGAAGAAAGGAGCTGAAATGGAAGCAATGACACAAGAGAAATTCCAAAGAGAAGCAAAGGATGAAAATTGGTTATGGAATTTGATATTTGGACATCTCAACTTTTGAGGTCTAAATTTGTTGCACATGAAAGGAATGGTAAAGGGATTACCATTGATTGAGAAAGCGGACAACCTATGTGAAGGCTGCATCTTGGGAAAACAACATAGAGAAAGCTTTCCATCAGGAAAGAGCATAAGGGAAAAGGCACCCTTAGAAATTTTCCATTCAGATTTGTGTGGATCAATACAAACACCATCACTAGCAAGAAGTCACTATATGCTGACTTTTATTGATGATTACACAAGAAAAACTTGGGTTTATTTCTTTAAATTTAAAAGTGAAGTGTTTGAGAAATTCTGCCACTTTAAGGCTCTTGTAGAGAATGAAAGTGGGCAGCATATTAAGGTCGTAAGTACATAGAGAGGAGGAGAGTAATTCTCAAAAGTATTTCTGCATTTTTTCAGAGAAAATGGGATACACAAGCAATTTACAGCAAGGTATACACCGCAGCAGAATGGAGTTGTTGAAAGGAAAAATAGAACCATCATGGACATGGTAAGAAGTATGTTGAGGGAAAAACATTTGCCAAATGAATAATGGCTTGAAGCTGTAAATTGTGCAGCATACATCTTGAATAGATGCCCAACCAAAGCTGTCATGGATAGAGTTCCTGAAGAAACATGGAGTGGCATAAAGCAGCATGTCACCCACATGAGAGTTTTTGGTTGTGTGGCTTATGCACACATTCCAGATCATCTAAGGAAGAAGTTGGACAGTAAGGGGGATAAGTTCATATTTATTTCATACAGTGAAGAATCAAAGGCATATATATTGTATAACCCATCCACCAAGAAGTTTTTTATAAGAAGAGATGTACAAATCATTGAGGAAGAAGCTTGGGATGGAAGCATTGAGAAAAAAATGAATGTGAAAAGTTGCTTGTCTCATGATGATAATGAGCAAGAGATGGCTGAAATACATCCCTCATTAGTAGCACCACCTCCACCAACACAAGGACAACAAGGGATTCCACAAGGATGTATAAGACCACCCTTGAGAAGTGATGACAGTGCTTCTCCAAGCACACCACAAGTAGCAGATTTGAGTGCTTCTACAAGCACAAGTTCAGCAAGTGAAAGAGGAACCAGATTCATAAGCTTGAATGATATTTATGAGAAAGAGGTAGAAAATGAAGGTATGAACTCTTTATTTGCATTATATGGTCATGTAGATGATCCTATTCATTTTGAAGAAGCTATAAAAGATAAGAAATAGATAGATGTTATGGATGAAGAAATAAATTCCATAGAGAAAAATAAGACATGGGAATTAGTTGATCTCCTAAAAGGCAAGGACGCCATTGGAGTAAAATGGGTTTAAAAGACCAAAAGGAATGTTGAAGGTAAGATTGAAAGGCACAAGGCCAGACTTGTTTTCAAAGGCTACAAGCAGCAACAAGGAAGACAATATCAGGAAACTTTTGCGCCAGTTGCAAGAATGGAAACAACAAGAGTAGTGATGTCCATAGTAGCACAACACAAGTGGAAATTTTAACAAATGGATGTGAAATCAGAATTCTTAAATGGAGTATTGATGGAAGAGGTTTATGTTGAACAACCTCTGGGCTATGAGAAAGAAGGCCAAGATATACTGACAGTGATTGGGTTGGAAGTATAGATGATAGGAAAAGCACCTATGGATATATTTTTCATATGGGATCAGGAGCCATTTCATGGGCTTCTAAGAAACAACCAATTGTGGATTTATCTACAGCAGAGGTAGAGTATGTGGCAGCTATAGTAGCATCATGTCAAGCAATTTGGATGAGAAGAATGTTGAGAAGTTTGTGTCATGAACAGGTAAAAGGAAAAACAATTTATTGTGATAATAGCTCAGTTGTAGCTTTGTCAAAGAATTCAGTGTTTCACAAGAGAATGAAACACATTATGCAAAATATCACTACATCAGAGAGCTACTGAACAATGGTGAAATTTTTTTGCAACATTACAGAATAGAGGAGAAATTTGCTGACATTTTGGCAAAACCATTGGGCCAGAAAAGTTTTAATTATTTCAGAAAGTGTTTGGGTATAGAAGAGAACCGAGAAGTTGAATTTAAGTGGGAGTGTTGAATTTTTAAATTCAAATGCAACAGTGTAGAGGAACGACAAAAGGACACAACTGAAATTTTATTTTTTTGGTTAAACTTCACCTCGCATTCAAATCTGAATTTAAACTCTACAAGTTAAATTTTCTGGTTAATGGCCCTAGCCATACTTCGCATTAAATTTCTTGGCTTGATCACGCAACACCTCGCTCCTTTTTCTACAGCTCCATACCACTTTTAAACTCCATCTACCTACATTTCAAACTCTGCCATCCACGCCATTAAACACCACCAACCACAGAATGGAGAACGCACTTTGCAACATCGCAATTTCACAACTTCGCATATCCTTTCCGCACCATCACAAGTCTCGTCATTTGATTTGCGATGCGATATTGCCAATATCACATATCTCATATCGCATGCACAAAGTGTTAAGTCATTCATCGCATTGGGTAAGGCGATCGCAAAAAATGGAGCCGATCGCACAAGTCGTCCATTTCACAAATGGATGCGATAGGTTGTCAAATGGATTTTAATTTTTTCTTTTTGTTTGAAATGTCGCAACGTATTATTCTTTAAGTTTTTAGACTTAAGGAGTATGAATATATATGTTTAGTTATAAATATCTATATTATAAACATATAATTTTTATAATATATATTATACGATAGTTTTATTTTTATTTTTTTTGTTATGTCATATATAAGAAAAGGTCCAAAGTAAAATATGTAATGGACTGTGTATTGTATTTTTTGTAAACTCGAAGGCAGAGAGAGAGCAATATATATTTTTTTTTTCATTATTGACTATGTTAAGGTAAAAGAGACATAAAGTAGATTTTGCACCACTGTGTGTGAAGAAATTTGAAGTTTTTGAAAGCCAGAACAACAGTTCTATGGCACTGTAATAGTTTTTTTTAAGCTTAATGAAATAGAAGATTTTCTTCATCTCTGTCCATTGAGTCTCTATGTTTGAAGTTGAGGAATTTTATTTCCTCTGTGTGTTTGGAAATCTTCAGAAATTCCAACAACTATGTAATTATCAGGAAGTCGGTGCACTGACATGTCTGTACGCTCAGGGGCATATATTTCAGTCAGCGCACCACTATTCTGACATCATGTATAGTCAATGGTGCGGAAAAAATTTCATCTGCACCGAGGACTGTGCGTTGTGTTTCACTTGAGGCACCTCCATCGGTGCGCTACAAACACAATCCGCAATGGAACCGGTGCGTGACTGTTTTTGTGGCACACTGACTGGTTTTTTTTTTTTTTTTTTTAAACAAAATTATAAATATTTATATTCCTAAATACATGTTTTTTTTAATAAAAAAAATGTATTTAATATGTCAATCATTCATAGAGAAGAGGAAGAACATCAGCAACAACAGACAAAATAGTATGACATGATTCGCCAATGGGAGGAACGATAGAGGGAGAGAGATGTATACCCTTACCCTATTATAGCAGATACCCAGGGGATCCTAAGGCAAGTATGCCTCCTCAAGTTCTATGAGGAGGCTACTTCCCTAAAGGCCCATAGTGTGTTTTTGAGATACCTTATCCACAGGTGGAATTCCCACTGATAGGCTTTCCGGGTTGGTCCTGACCAACGGTACACACCCACTGAGGAGGATATTTATTTTATTACAGGACTATCAAGGAGAGGGTGGATTTTCCCTCATTCCTAGAGGTTCCAACAGGTTGTGTAGCAGGAAGTCAGTTAGTTTACTCCCAATGATACATTGGAGCACACGTACTGTCTCCTTCAGAGTTTCAGGTACCTGGAGGTCAGTTACGTATAGGTGCATTTGGTAGATAGGATGCACAGTGCCTCTCACTTATCATTTCGACCATTTCGCACAACACCAGTGACGGGCAATGAATTAGTTGCTCACTTTTATATTATGTTGATTATTTAGTACAGGAGCCATGACTTTTTAGGTGGTCTGCCATTTTTTTGTGGCAGTTTTGTACGGCCTTAGATACAGGTCATGCTCATGCACAAGGGAGGGACAACTTCCCTTTTTCTTCAGAGTTGTTTTGTTTATTTTTTTAGAGGTTTCTAGAGATGAGGCCTAGTTTTGTTCGACAACCTCATAGGCCGATTTTGAAGGCCCGGATGCACATGTGGGGGTAGATGATGCCCAAGAGGGGAGATATTATGTTTCCAACTAGGATATCACATGATGCACTGGACATACTAGCCATTGTTGGCAATGAGTTGCATCCCTTAATTAGGCTCCCATGTCCTTATGCTGGATTAGATTGGCGAGGGTGTGTCAACATCCTCTTCACAGATGATGAGCCACCAGGTGATAGAGTTAATATTACTGTTTTATTTATAATTATTCTAACATTTTCTTTAACTGGTTTTTATTAAATTGTGTAATGAAATTGTCTAGTTATTGTTGTGTACTTGTATATATTTTATAGACATTAGCTCTTTTGATGGCGAGGAGATGTTGGAACCACCACATGATCTAGGTGTGGATGCTGATGATGATCAGGACATGGCCGATGCCGAGGATCATGATTAGGATGAGGCTGGTGGAGAGAGACATCCTCTTGCTGGTGCACCAGTACTGCCTTTTGCGATGCATGGTCGACCTGAGACTAGATATAGGATGGATTTGGGAAACCAATTTAGTGCATTGATTGTTGAGGTGGGCATCAAGCTCGCTCGTTACAAAAACATACAGGCCGATGATAGGCTATTACAGATGTGGAGAGGCATGTCGCGTGACATGTACAGCTTGATGTGGCATGTCATAGGAGCTACGACAACTGTTACGCGACTGAGCAGGATTTTTGCACGTTATAGGCCAAGTCGAGCCGCAACACATGATGGACAGTCTGTGAGTATCGGCTCATCAACTTATGTTCATTCACCTAACGTCACGCCTGATGAGCATGAGGCTCCACTAGCAGCATCTAGTAGTCATCATGGAGATGAGTCTGGACCATCAGCCACGTCCAGTCAGTAGCCTGTAGCATCCATCAGTACTAGTGATGATCATGAGCAGGTTGGACCATCAACCGTTGAGGTTGCACTATTGACTGAATAGGCCTCTACTACTACTGCTTATATTAATGTTGTACTACCACGAGCTGATGCATCCATCAGTACTAGTCATGATCATGAGCAGCCTCGACCATCAACCATCGAGGCTGCACCATTTACTGAGCAGGCCTCCACTTGTACTTCTATTTATGTTGTAGTACTACCACCAGCTGATCGATGACATTTATATTATAGTTGTATATTTGTAACATTATATATATATATATATATGGTCCATGTGTTTTATGTTCATGTTGCAGTTGTACTTAATTTACATGTTAGTGATCATTATGATGTGCATATTATTAGGTAATGTTATATATGTTAATTTAATGTTTTTCTTGTATATAGATGTGTATATGTGATAGCATGAGTTATTTGACATGAGATGTATATTTGATGTTTGTGTTGTGATGATGTTAATATATAATGTTAATTTTATATTTGAATGTTATTTTTAGTCAAATATGATGTTTGTACGATGGTTATCATGATCATGATAATGTTTATTAATTAGTTTAATATTAAATTACCATCATATTTATTAAATATTATGTCGTGATTGTAATTGAAATTTAAATTTTAATTGTATGTAAAATTGTGAAATTGTAATTGTATTTGTAATTGTAATTTTAACTGTAATTGTATGTAAAATATCTAATGTAAAAATTTAATTGTAATTGTAATATTTAATTTATTGTGAAAGGATTGTAATTTTAATTTTAATTGTAATTTTAATTCTAATTGTATGTAAAATTCTAAAATTGTAATTGTATTTGTAATTGTAATTTTAATTGTAATTGTATGTAAAACATTTGTAAAATTTTAATTGTAATTGTAAATGTAAATGTATGTAAAATTAAAATTCTAATTCTAATTATAATTCTAATCGTAACTTTAATTGTAATTGTATGTAAAATATTTGTAAAATTTTAATTGTATTAATGTGAAAATTTTAATTGTATTAATGTGAAATGATTTTATTAAAATATTTAAATTTGTAAATTTTCAAATAACTGTAAAATAACAAATCTAGAATAATATGAATTTTTGTAACATAATAAAGTTTAGAAAATGATGAAAATAAATTCATGTACTTTAGAATTAACATTATTTTATTATGATCTTACATACAAAAAAATTAACTTTATACAGTCCGGTGCACTTATCATCATAACATGCACTGGTGCGTCGTATTACTCAGATGCACCAGTGCTTCACAACTCTTCCGCACTAGTCACGAATAAACGAAAATAAAAAAAGCGCAACTCTAGTTTCTTTAAGTAAATAAAAACCGGCAATTTGAAAAATGGGCGGCAAAATATTTTCAAAAATCTAATTTCATAAAATAATTCTTTAAATACTAAACACTTTTCATTATTTCACTATTTTTGTTAAAATTTTCAACCACATATTTGCAGGAGACAGAGCTGGAGAAAGAGAACACGAGGGCACTATGGAGTAGCGAAATGCGTTCAAACAGAAGTATTCGGACAACCAGAAACCAAACCTTTGGTGATTCAAACCCTGTATTATAGATTTTCAAACCATCTCTTGATTAAATTTGATTATTTTTTTTACTTTTTCTGTAGTTTTATCCATTTTTACCCTAAACCCTTCATTTTTTTTGTTTTTTCCCTTTCTTCTCCTTGTTTCTGTGATTTCAGAATTATGGTTTTTCATTTTAGATTTACATCCAACCCACGGGATGACTTGCATAGTCAGATCCCAATCCATTCGGTCATTGTGTGAATTTTTGGAAAAAATGGATTTTTTTTATCGGTGCGCCCTATGTACCCTAGCGCACCGATGCGCTGTATTATATAGAGCACCGCAGAAGTACTATGTAATAAAAAAATTGAATTTTTTTTTCTAAATCAGTGCGCCATATGTGAAATAGGGCACCGGTGCTTCATTTTACGAGGATAGCACCATACGGTCTATTACACTATTTTTGTGGTGTGTTTATAATACACCACGCACCCTACAGTCTATTATACTATTTTGCGGTGCGTTTTTAATACCCCCATGCACCGGTCGCAGTGCATACCTCATGAAAGGCACACCGACGTTTTGAGATTTATTTTGTACCTGAAAGGTTGAGAATTTATTTATAAATATATTAATGAATGATATGGTACAGGTTTCAGATTGATAAAGAAATGAATGACAAGAGATCAGGTAACTAAAATACTGATAACACATCAAGGAAAGAAAAAAAGACAATTTCTTTGTAAATTATTTATAAAAAAATATTATTTTTGAACTATCTGTAAGTTTAACTAATATGTATTATTTACTGTGTATCATGCAAAGCCACAAAATGATGAAGCTCGACATGATTACTTCTGATCTAGGACCAGAAGGACGTAAAATCTTAATGGAAAAATTGCAGAAGGATGAATCAGGTGAATGAAAAAATACTATCGATCCAATATGAGTTTCTTTTTTTAATTATCATTAATAATATACTTAAAATTATTAGATTACATGTGTCAAACAATCTATTAATTCACATCTATTTAATGTTCTACAGGGACCAACAACTCAGAAAAGGAATGTTTTTCTAAGAAAAGAAAAAAAATAGAACATGCAAATGAAAATGAATTGCCCCTTAGCTCATCTGGAGTGGTGCTGGAAGTTAACGAAAGGGGAAAATTTTTTACAAAATTTTGAGGGATCTAGTGGAATGAATGTATAGACGTTCTTTCCACTTACAATACAAAAATCAATCCAATGATTCCAAAAACCAAATTTTATCTAAACTATAGAAAGAGTTTCCAGAGAATTGGTCAATGAGACATGTCAGACTTTTAATAGCAAAAATATAAAACAACAAAAAAGAAGGAATGAAAAAGTAATATTCCTTGAAATCTTTGTCTAGAATTATTTATAAATATCACTTTTGTTATATTTACTTTTCATATATCAATATGAAAATTAAATATTTTATTGTCATGTTACATTTTCAGGAAGATTATGAAAATCTCAAAAGATAAACGAGCTGATATCAGAAATATGCTAGTAGGAATGTCCAAAAAGGTGTACAAGGAGATGGTCAAAGAAATGGAAAAAATTGAATCGCATGAGGATCCATCTCAACAATAACGTGCTTCAAATGTAATATGTGATCATTGAAGTTTTCGATCATTAGGTACAATAAATAAACAATTTAGCAGTAAATATTAATTTTCAAGAATTTTCTTGCAGAAAATAAAAGAAAATGGAACGCATTCAGCACATAAAACAGGACGACAAGGAAGAAAAGGGTTGATCTCTAAGTTTGTGAGTAATGGCTACTTCCTTATAACAACTTAACTAGATTTCATTTTTGTATTTTTTAAGTTCTTTTACAAAAATAATCATTGAATTTCTTCAAAAAGGTGCTAACATACAAATAAGAACCATCAGACGAAATGATTGAAATTGGGTTAAATATGGGTTGTGACTATATGTTGGCATATCAAAAATTAATTGTGGAATTTGTAAGCATCTATTGATCTTGTTTTACTTAGCTTCATTTATAATTAATAGAACAAAAACATCTTTTATATTAAATATATGATTTTTTATGGGGTATAAAACTTGCAAGAAACAAAGTATGGAACTGCTCCAACAGATGAAATTTTGAAACATGGAGTGGTACATGGTTTTGAAAGAATGTGTATAGTTTATGAGTCAATTGTTTCTATGGTACGTCATTTTTATTTTCGATTTACATTGATGTATATTATTTAATATCACAATTTTCATTATTCTCACCAATGTATATACACTCATTTCATTTTATTTTTATGTTTGTACATGGAAGGTGAAGAATAAGAAAACAATCAATTCTGTGAACAAAACATTCTTAAAAATAACCCAAGTCATGGAAGTAGCTCTAGCAGTGACAACAGTTCAAGCAAAGAATGATGATCACTATGTTTGGATATCAAGGTAAGGCGTTTTATTTTTGAAATATATATGTCTGTGAAATCAAACATTTTGTTTAATGTAATGGACATAGTGTCCCAATTGAAAGACAAAGGGATACCAATAACTGTCCCATTTTGTATGATAAAGACTATCTTATTCATATATATATGTATAATCATAAAATATGTTTTAATTTATTTTGTTGCATTCTCCATTGTCGTTATTTCTTTCTCCATTATTGTTCTCAAATGCACTAATAAAAATTTAATTCATATCAATATTGTTATAAGATGTGTCGACTTTTGATGAATAATGAATTTAAAACAATCACAATAATTGGATTGTCACAGGTCGATGTTTCTAAAAAATACAACATGAAAACCGGTGTGTATTAGTAACTGTACACCGGTGCATTTATGTGTCTATATGCACCGGTGCCATTGTACGATCTATGGCCACCGCACAAATACCGATACCAGTTATAAATATCAGTGCATTTGTGTGATACTGTGCACTAGGTCATTTACTTATCTACAAGCATCGGTGTATTTTTATGATCTATGAGAACTGCACGAATACTTATACCAATTATAAAACTCGGTGTCTTTCTGTGATACACCGCACTGGTGCATTTATATAAGTATACCCACCGGTGCGTTGATATGACCTATGGGCACTGCAAAAATCCCAATACCAATTAGAACGGCCTCGTTTTTTATATGACCAACACTACGCTTGGCGTGATTTTACTCGTAAACATCCCGATGAATTGGACTGAGATTGCCTCGGGGCGCCGTCTGCATGTACGCACTAGTGCGTTAAAGACAAAATAGTGCATCGATGAAAAAAAAATCCATAATAACCTCTAGCTGCCCATTTTTTTTAGTTTTGTTGAATTTTCGTTAAAAGCTCCACCACAACCTCCGTAACCATAAACGGATTTTGTAGCAAATGTTTTTTTGGCAATTTTGGCCAATTTTATAACACTAAAAACCTCCTTTATAACCTCTGCTAGAGGGTCTTTTCCTTGTAGTGTGCCCAGACACTATCAATGTAACCAACCATCCTAAAATAATTTGTAGCAGCGTACAAAATACCATACTCCTTTGTCCCATTGACATACCTTAAAATTCTTTTGGGTGCTTCCCAATCTGTCTCCTTGGGTGTCTACATGAACCTATACACCAAACTCTTTGTATATATTATATCAAGCCTATTTTCTCTTAAATACATCAAACTTACCACCATACTTTTGTATAATGTTGGATTGACGTTGTTGTTGTATCTGCTTTGCTCAACTTCAATACCATGATAATTGGAGTTGGTGCGGGCTTGATGTTATTCATATTAAACCTCTCCAAAATGTTTGCTACATACTTTTCTTGAGAAATAAAAATACCATTTTATGTTTACTTCACTTCTATGCCAAAAAAATGCCTTAGCAACCCTAATTTAGTCATTTCAAGCTCACTTTTCATTACTTCCTTGAAAGAAGCAATGAGGAAATCATTACTCCCTGTAAAAATAAAATCATATACATATAAAGCAACAAGAAGAGGCTTACCATCACTCTCTTTCATGTAGATATTAGGTTCACCATCACATTTGTCGAAGCCATTTTCCATCAAGTAAACATTTATTCTACTACACCATGCATGTGGTGCTTACTTCAACCCATAAAGAGAATTCCTCAGCCAATGCACCTTGTCTTCTTGGAATTCTACCTCATAACCATGTGGTTGTGCAACATATATTTCCTCTTTCAGCACTCGATTCAAGAACGTTGATTTTACATCCATTTGATACACTTTCCATTTATGTTGCATGGAAATTGACAACATTTTACGTACTATCTCCGTCCTCACAATTGGAACAAATGTCTCTACATAATATCTTCCATGTTTCTGGTTGTATCTTTTGACAACTAGCCTTGATTTATGCATTTCTATCGTTCATTCAACGTTTTTCTTGGTCTAATAGACCCACTTCACTCCAATGGCTTATTTTCGTTGTGGAATGTCCACTAACTCCCATGTATCACTCTTTTCTATTGCTTCTATTTCATCATACATTGCCGTAACAAATTTTTCTTCTTTCAGTACATCCTCAAAATGGATTCGGTCATCGACATGAAAGAAAAATGCAAATAAGGAATTCAAAACATCACTACTATCAACTTCATTTTTCTCATAAATTTCACTTAAATTTCTGAATTTTATTTCTTATGCTTGCTGAAGATCAGCTTGACATGTCACTTCATGTTGTTCTTAATGTATATGTTGTTGCACCTATTTGCAGTGTGCTTGGATTAGTATTTGATTGACTTCGTGACTATATCCTATTATTTTTTGACGTTGTCACTTGATGACTGCTTTGTTGAGCTTGAATAAGAGTAGGTGGAGTCATCGTTGAGGAATTACTTGATGCAGTCGATTCCTATTTTTTCTCATGTGGTATACATGTTTTCACATTGGTTTCCTTCTCTAAACTTCCATCCCATGCTTCCTCTTCAATGAACTGCACATCTCTCCTAATTATTATCTTCTTCGTTGATGGATTGTAGATCTTGTGTGCCTTTGACTCATCAATATATCCAATAAATATGTATTCATCCCCCTTGCCGTCCAATTCCTTCCTTAATTAATCTAGGACATGTCCATAAGCCACACATACGAACACTCTCATTTCAGTGACACTATGCTTTCTTCCACTCCATACCTCTTCAGGAATCATATCACTTAACACTTTTCGTGAGACGCCTATTAATAATATAAGTTGCGCAAGAGAAAAATTCAAGCCAATAATCATTTGGAAAACTATTTTTCCTTCAACATACTCCTTTCCATTTCTGTAATTATATTATTTTTTCTTTCCATGACACCATCTTTTTGAGGTGTATACTTTTTTGTAAATTTCTTGTGAATTCCATGCTCCCTCGAAAAATTTAGGAAGTATTTTGAGATGTATTTGCCACCTTTTTCTATCCTTAATGCTTTAATGTACGATCTACTTTTCTTCTCAACAAGAACTTTGTAATGGTAGAAGCACTCAAACACGTCACTTTTTTATTTTAGGAAATAGACCCATGTCTTCCTTGTATAATCGTCTATGAAAGTAAAAAAGTAATAGTTTCCCCAAATTGATGGTGTCTACATTGGTCCATATAAGTATGAATGGACAATATCTAAAGATGTTTTTACCCTTATTGAATTTGCCGCTGTAAATTTCTCTCTATGTTGTTTTCCCAAGATACATCCTTCACATAGGTTGGCCATTTTTTCTATTGGTGGAAGTCCTTTCACCATGCCTTTCCTATGCAACAAATTCAAACCTCCAAAATTGATATGACCAAATCTCAAATGTCATAACTAGTTTTCATCTTTAACTTCTACTTGAAAGTTTACTTGTATGACAAATGCTACTTTTCTTGCATTTTCTTGTGAATTCATTGATATTTGTGCTTGAGTACCTTCTTCCTTTGAATCCATTTTTAACTTGAGAGGAAGCATTCTATTGTTTGTCATCTGAAATTTTGCAATCAACTATTTTTTTGGAGACATATCAAAAATTGTGCACTCATCATTTTTGAAAAAGAAATTGTATTACATTTACATGAGTTGTCCAATGCTTATGATATTATGCTTCAAACCAAGGAAAAAATATACATATGAAATTTATTTCTACTCCCCCTTCTTTATTAGAATATTGACTCTTCCTTTTCCTAAGACAAAGGCTTTTCTATCAGTCCCTAATGTCACTTCATATTTCACACTTTATTTTAACTTCGAAAAAATTTGTATGTTCCCTATCATGTGGTTGTTGCACCCTTAATCTAGAAACCATAAATCCCTTTATTTTCCTTGTGCTACATTACAAGGTAAAAACATGGTATCTTGGTTCTGATTTTCCATTGTGAAATTTTGACTTGGTTTGTTAGTCATGTCACGTTTATTCTTTCTAAAATCATTTGCATAATGACCATAGTTCTTACAATAATGGCATTGAACTCGAGATTTATCATACATATGTCCTTGTGCTTGATTATGGCTTGGGCCTTGACTTGGATTTTGATTGCTTGCCCTTCGACTTGAGCTCAAGGGCTAGCTCTTCCACCTCTTTGTGGGGTTCTTCGTCTTCATATAACATCTGATCTTCCTTTGCCTCTACCTTGACCAAATGAAACTTGTAATTTGAAGACATGCTCTAGTGATGAGTTTAATTCTCTATTCATTTTATGTTCATGAGAAATAATTTATTCAAGAATCTCATCCACTAAAAATTGTGAGACATATGTTGTTTCTTCTATAGCTATACCAATGGCATAAAATATTAGTGGAATACTCCTCAAAACTTTCTCAACTATTCTCCTTTCTTCAAGTGTGTCACCATGAGACCTGATTTGAGTAACCAGTCCAATTACATGTGTAAAAAATGATTCTACATTCTTATAATATTTCATTCAAATTGTCTCAAAATATCTTCTCAGCATTTGTAGTTTTTTTCCTTCACCTTTTCCATGCCTTGGTAGGTTGTCTGGAGGGTATCCCATGCTTACTTAGAATTATTTTTTTCTACAATCCTTGGGAAAATACTTTCATGAAATGCTTAAAAAATGTAGAATAGAGTGTTTGAATCCATCTTCCTATTTTCCATCAATGCATCCTTCTCTTCTTGAGTCAAAGCATTGTATGTTGTTGCATCTGGTGGTCCTTGGAATCCATTCTCCACCAATTTCCAAATATATTGAGAATAAAATAGAAGCTTCATTGTTATAGCCCAATATTAATAATTGTTCTCATTAAAGTGATGTATTTGAGGATTTGTGAATCCTGTGCTTGATTCTACCATTTCTGACTGTTAAAACAACTTTCTCCATGCTGGTAAATATGGTTAAAAAAAAATTCCTTCAGAACAAATTTTAACTCCCAATACTATAGTTGCGGAGATTGAAACAAAGTTGACTTTCACAACAGAACATAAATAAAAGATCGAAAATGTTATGCGTAGTTGAAAAAAGTAAAAAATGTAAGTGGGATGAACACAATAAAACTATGGATTATAATTTCTAATACATGAAATACATTCATATCATTGAAGCTACGACTCCATCAAGTAAAACACGATTTTTATTGAAATTTCCACTTCACCAGGAGTTGCGTAGTAACTGACTATAAAACCTCGTTACAAAGTAAAACACGATTTTTATTGAAATTTCCACTTCACCAGGAGTTTCGGAGTAACTCACTATAAAACCCCGTAACCAATTATTTTTATGTGCCCACCACAAATTTCTCCACCATTTTCTCCTCTTAACCTCTCATACTTTTAACGACCACATACAAAAAAAAAAATTACATGCATAGTTGTTCACAACATATATTCATATTTGTTCAAAACATGCATTTTAATATTTTAATACACGACAAGACACAATATTAAGACACAAGATGAGTGATTGTACAAAAATGTTTTTCTATGTTGCAAAGTACATATATTAGCTTCCATATGTTTTTACCAACTTTTTTTAAATGTATTTTTGAACTTAATTATCTGATGTGTTGCGGAATGGGTAATTTTTACTCATGCTTCGAACTTAATTTAGTCCATATATTTAAACTTGTAAAAAAAAATCCACAACATACAGTTAAAAGTGTACCACATGTATGACGGTTGTGATTTTACACATGTATGGTTGTTGTGAGTTTAATAAATTGAGATTAAGATTTCCAACATTTTTTTCCAACTATAGTAAGGTTATCTTTGAAATATTATTAATATTAATAATATGATAATTCTAAATCATTATATTCCCATATGATTAAGCAATGATTTCTTTTGTTCCAAGTGGTTATATTTGAAACTAATATGTTTTGTTCCGACCAATGTAAGGTTATTATGATCATTTTAAATCATTATATTCCGATATGATGGATAACAATAATATTTTGATAATTTGGAGGTAAACTTGGTATTCTTCTCTGACAGTATCATATTTCACACTCCATGTAGTTAGGAAATTCCCTTCATCGGAATATTGGCAATTTGTGTTGTTCCATAAGTAGACTGCACCGGTATAAAATGTGTTTCTTTACTCAAGGTGTCCACCACCACCATTATGGAGTCATATTGTCGTTTTTTCTTTGGTAGTCCTGTAATAAAATCCAATGAAATCACTTCCCATTTCCAGTCAGGGATGGGAAGTCACTTCAAAAACCTAGCAGTGCGTTGGTGCTTGACCTTTACTTCTTAACATTCCAAACATTTTTCTAAGTACTCTCCCACCTCCTTTTTCATGCCCAATCAAACCCACTCTTTCCTTAATGTTATTATCATATTTTTATATTTGGGATGGAATGCATATGGTTTCTTGTGATATTTAGATAATATCATTTGTTTTGAAGCACTCACATTGGGAACATACAATCTATTTGTCTAGGTTAGAAAATTTCTAAAATTTTTAGCATATCGTGGAATTTCTACTTTCTTCAATTTCTAGTCAATTTACAGTTACTTATGATATGTTTGTATTGATTTTTTTATTTTCTCCAAAAAAATAATACTAATATGGCTAATAGATATCCCCACCAAATCATGTACATGCCTTCTTTACGAATATTCTATTTTATTTTCCTTTCCTTTTCTGTGTTGAATATCAATCTCGAACCCAATGAGGAAAGCCAACCACCTTTCCTATCTTGGATTTATATATGATTGGTTGAAAACATATTTGATGTTGATATGACCTATCTTGAGTGTGAATTTTTTTCCTAACAGGTAGTGTTTCCACATGTTTAGAGAATGTATTACTATGTCCAACTCTAAATCATATACAACATAGCTCTTTTCATGTGTTTTTAGTTTCCTAGACTCATAGGTTACTACTGAATTTTCTTGAATAAAAAAAAAAAACCCATACCTTCCAAACAAGTAGCAGTGCAAAAAATGAATTCTATTTTTTGGTGTTGCAAATTTTATTATAGGAGCTATTGTGAGTAATTGTTTCAGTTTGTCAAAGCTTTCGTGACAACTAGTTGTGCACTCAAATTTTATTGTCTTCTTTTGCAAGGATGTGATAGGGTAGGCCAAATTAGAGAATCCTTTTATAAACCTTTAGTAGTATCATGTGATTCCCATAAAAGAGTTGACACCTAACACATCATTAGGTATCGTCCAATTTACAATATCCTTAACATTCCGAGGATCAAAACATTGTCCCTCCTTTGAAATAATGTGACCCAAACACTGTATTATGTCTTTATAGAACTCACATTTGCTAATTTTTTCATATATATTATGGTCTCTTAAAGTTTGTAGCACTAATTTTAGTTGTTATTTGTGCTCTTCCTCATTATTAGAATACACTAACATATCGTCTATCAACACCAAAATAAATTTATCAAGGCACTTATGAAGTCCAATTTTCATTAAACACACAAAGGTTTTTGGAGCATTAGTAGGACCAAAGGGTAACACTATGAAGTTTTAGTGACCATATCTAGTTCTTAAAGTTGTCTTATGAATATCATCATATTTTATTCGTAGGTGGTAATATATGGTCCTTAATAAATATTTGAAAATATGTTTTCTCCCCTTGATCGAACATATTGTCAATACGAAGCTGCTGGTATTTATTTTGTATGGTTAATTTATTCAATTGTCAGTAATCGATCAACATTCTAAATGTGCCATCTTTTTCCTTGACAAACAAGATAGGGACTCGTCATGGTGATACACTGTGTCCAATGTAACCTTTATCTAGTAGCTCTTGTAATTGTGTATTTAGTTCTAATAGCTATAGTATACTCATTCTATAAGGAGCTCTAGATACGAGGGTGGAACCTGGTACTAGGTCGATAGAGAAATCTATCTCTCTATGGGTAGGTAAACCTAGGATTTCTTCTAGAAAAATGTCTTGAAATTAACTGATAATTGGTAGTTCTTTTAAAATTTTCTTTTATTTTTGTTGTTTATTTGTTTCCACCTGCACCATGTACAACTGACACCCTTTTCTTGCATTCCCTTTGAGATAAAAATATGAGATTTGTATGATTGATATTGATTTTGGTAACCCTTTAATTAACTGGGTTTTCCCATCTTGAGTCACACATAGTATTTTTTGTCGAAATAGTTTATAATCGCTCCTTGTTTATCCTAACAATCCATTTCTATTAACACATCATAATACCCTAAATGAAGAATATTTAAATATACTTCTATGGAATAGCTGTTTAACTTCATGGGACATTGTCTTACTTGATTAGTTACCTTTCTTTTTGTGTCGGCGGCTAACTGTACAAACCATGCAGACTTGAAGTTTTCAAATTTTAATTTAAATTTTCCCACAAGTTGGGGACTGGGTAAAAATGTGAAGTTGCGTTACACTTTTATGAGAATCGGGACGAAAAAAACAAATTCTCAATAATTCGGCCGAAATTTTATAAAATTTCAGCCGAACTATTCAAGAGTTCCATCAAACTTTCGAAATTAGTTTGGCCAAACTCATTCTGTCGTTTACATTGAAGGCGTATTGACGGCGTGGGAAAACATATTTTTGGTCGGAGATGGGAAAACCGGAAACAAAAGTTCGACCGGACTATTAGTTTGACCAAGCTTTTAAAATATTTCGGCCGAACTTGTATTTTATAAATATAATGGCCCACAAACTTTTATAGGTTTCTTATTCACATCTGTCTCGCGCGTCTCTCTGTCTAGGTGTTTTTTTTGCTCTGCTGCGCTCTGTGACAAGGTGATTTTTGTTGATTTGCAGTTGCACCGCAATGACGAGGTTATTTTTTTTTATTTGCAATTGCGTCGCGACGACGAGGTGATTTTTGTTGATTTTTGTTGATTTTGAAGTTGCAGTTGCTCTTGTTTTTGTAATTTTGTTTTGTTGATTTTTTTTTGTTTGATTTTAATTTTTTTTTTTTTTTTGCAGGAAATTTGGTCTACGTTTTCCATGACATCTTCAAGGATCTCCCGACATCATCCTTGTTGCAGCTTCGTTTGCAAATTTCTGTGAATTTCTAGGTATGAAATCCTTTGTCATTGAAATCCTCTCTTAAATATAAACTAGTAGTTTTTTACAATTCCCATACAAAAATTCTTACTATGCCTCTCTAGCTACTATTCTTTACATCATTAGATATCCTTCCATTATATGTTATATGAAAAAAGTCCTCATGAAAGCTTAAACATAAACCTGTTTGGCATTTTTGAAATCAAAAACTGCCTACCATACAAACAAAACTAATTGATATCCTCTATCAAGTTCAACAATCCAGTTGTCAACAGTGGGGTGACATATGTCGATCATTGATTCATGGGTTATCTCAATAACGTCCTCTATAACAACTTCTTGTGTCTGATTATTAATAAATCATACATTTTTCAGTAGTTTCATTTCTCCATTCGATAGAGTCATCAGTAACATAACTGACTATATCGTCATCATCATCATAATTATTTGGCTCATGTTCCACTGATTCTTCTGGAACATCTTCTATCTCATTATCATGGGTTTTTTTTTCAGGTGAAAAAAATTGTTGGTTTATATTTAGTAACAACTCAAAATACTTGTACTGTTCAATATTACAATTTCTTTTAAAGTTCTAAGAACTTACTTTCATTTTATAATTCCCATAGATAATTTCTTACTATGCCTCTCTGGCTACTATTATTTACATCATTAGATATCCTTCCAATATATTTTTTGTGAGAAAAATCCTCATAAAAGCTTAAACATAAACTTGTTTGGAATTTTCGAGATCAAAAACTTCCTACCATCCAAACGAAACAGATTAATATCCTCTATCAAGTTCAAGAGTCTAGTCGTCAATAGTGGGGTGACATACATCGATCATTGATTCATGGGTTATCTCAACAGCGTCCTCTATAACAGCTTCTTGTGTCTGATTATCGATAAATCGTACATTTTTTAGATGAAACCCATAAATTGTGCATACTATTTGTGAAGGAAAATAATAATAAAAATCATATGACTCCCAGCTACTCTCATGATTCATCAACAACATCATGTGATCTTCATGAGTTGATCATCCCTAGAAAAGACAGAGTGGCCGTCATGATCTCCGACTATTTTTCACACAATAAATATTCCACCTTTTCATGAATTTAAGCATCTATAAAAAATACAATATTTCTTATGCATGCACAATTATAGTAGTGTTAAAGGGAACAATTTTTTCTTTATATGTATTTGAGGTATGTTACACTCTTACCTATCATATAAGATAGTTTGGATTCTTGAACTTCATTCATGATATCTATGGTTGCTCACCTTCGTTCAATATTGGGTAAAAGGTCATGGTCTTACCTTAATTTCTATTCTAATTCTCTTTCCTAAATTTGATTTTCCTTTTTACTTTGGAGATAAACCCAATCATTAAATATGATAGGCATCCCCTCTAGAGAAATTAGTATGGGTTTCTTAGTGGTTTCCAACCCTTATGATGATGTGAGGTGGTGTTTCAAACTTGGGAGTAACTTGTGTTTGCATGTCATTCTCACGGGCCATGGTTCATTTTGTGGGTTATAGATGGTTTAGTTCTACCTCCCAAGATAAAATTTCTAAAAAAATTCCCTTTATTCCTTAAAGTCAAAATAAATCTATACTAAGGATTAATATTTATACGTATTTTTACCATATAAGTTATAGTGATAATTAATTACATATGTGTTAAAGTAGAATATGAAATAAGCCCTTTTTACACTTGGCTTGGCTTTTAGGTACATAGATGGGTGGGTTTGGGAATGTGTTTCACATGAAAATTAATAGGGAATGGATTTAGTGGAAACATTTTTTAAGATCAGGACTCAAACAATGAGAGAGAGAAAAAACCTTTTATATTCAATGTAAAACACATGCATTAACATATAATTGTGATATTTTCCCTTCTTTCCAACTTAGTCCATCCTTCTATAAAAATAACTTTTAATGAAGCAAATATATTCATAGTGATCCACTGATATTTGTTCACCAACAACTATTCCATTTTGGACTTATATATCTCAAAACTATGCTCGTTGAATTTATGCATCTATATCTTTAAATTACTCAACTATTTTATTACACCATAGGAATCATTTCGATATATCTCGCATTTTAATGAGGTCTATCACATTTCTAGAAAAACACGTTAGCCATAAAATTTTCCCATTGAAACCAAAATTAATTTGATACAAAACATAGGTTTTAACCTTATATAGTTAATTATTTCAAATAGATTCTTAATAAAATAAAAAATATTTAATCTGAAACACATGCACATTAACATATCATTGTGATATTTTACCTTCTTTCCAACTTATTCCATCCTTCTAGAAAAATCCCTTTTAATGAAGCATATCTATCCATAGTGATCCACTGATATTGGTTCACTAGCAACTATTCCATTTTGGATTTATATATCTCAAAACTATGCTCATTGAATTTATGAATCTATATCTTTAAACTACTTGAATCTATTTGATTACACCATAGGAATCATTTTGATATATCTCCCATTTGAATGGGGTCTATCACATTTCAAGAAAAACATGTTAGCCATAAAATTTTCCCATTGAAACCAAAATTAATTTGATACAAAACATTGGTTTTAACCTTATATTGTTAATTGTTTCAAATAGATTCTTAATAAAATGAAAATTATTCAATGTAAAAGACATGCACATTAGCATATAATTGTGATATTTTCCCTTATTTCCAACTTGTTCCATCCTTCTAGAAAATTCCCTTTTAATGAAGCAGATATATCCATAGTGATCCACGGATATTTGTTCACCAACATCTATTCCGTTTTGGACTTATATATCTCAAAACTATGCTCATTGAATTTATGCATCTATATCTTTAAACTACTAAACTATTTTATTACACCATAGGAATCATTTCCATATATCTCCCTTTTTAATGGGGTCTATCACATTTCGAGAAAAACACATTAGCCATAAAAGTTTCCCATTGAAACCAAAAGTAATTTGATACAAAAAATAGGTTTTAATCTTATATAGTTAATTGTTTGAAATAGATTCTAAATAAAATGAAAATTATTCAATATAAAACACATGCATTAACATATAATTGTGATATTTTCCCTTCTTTCCAACATAGTCCATCATTCTAGAAAAATCCATTTTAATGAAGCAGATATATCCATAGTGATCCACTGATATTTTTTCACTAGCAACTATTCCATTTTGGACTTATATATCTCAAAACTATGCTCATTGAATTTATGCATCTATATCTTTAAACTACTTGAAACTATTTTATTACACCATAGGAATCATTTTGATATATCTCCCATTTTAATGGGGTCTATCACATTTCAAGAAAAACACATTAGCCATTAAAGTTTCCCATTGAAACCAAAACATAGGTTTGAACCTTATATAGTTAATTGTTTCAAATAGATTCTTAATAAAATGAAAAATCTTCAATGTGAAACACATGCACATTAACATGTAATTGTGATATTTTCCCTTCTTTCCAACTTAGTCCATCCTTCTAGAAAAATCCATTTTAATGAATAGATATATCCATACTGATCCACTGATATTTGTTCACCAACAACTATTCTATTTTGGAGTTATATATCTCAAAACTATGCTTATTGAATTTATACATCTATATCTTTAAACTACTCAACTATTTTACTACACCATAGGAATCATTTCAATATATCTCCCATTTTAATGGGGTCTGTCACATTGAAAAACACATTAGCCATAAAATTTTCCCATTGAAACCAAAAGTGATTTGATACAAAACATAGGTTTTAACCTGATATAGTTAATTGTGTCAAATAGATTCTTAATAAAATGAAAAAATTTCAATGTAAAAGACATACATTAATATATAATTTACTCGAGAAACCCAAAATAGGAAGATCATTATTTTATTAGTATATTAATTTTTAGACCATCAGACACACACATACGCATATGTATGTATGTATATATGTATATATCCCACGAGAAGTATAAATTACCAATCCATTACCTTGGATCAGATAAAAATTTAGTTATTTAACTGAAATTGTAGAACCATGGGGTAAACTACCATGCACTAGAAAAATGGTAAAATAAAAAACCACGTGATGAAAACCATCATAAAGGGAGAATAGTTTTTCCCAAAAAAGTTTTTTTGGGGCACTACCCCTTAACACCTGTGTGTGGGGAATTTTTCATCTATATGAAACCCTAAAGTGGGGGTCGTTTCCACCAATTTTATTCCCACCAGTATGCTTAGAAAAATATATAGTGCATGGGGGTATTCACATAAAGAATATAATACATACCAAACATCCAATAATTCTCCTTAATGTGACCATCAATGTTGCAATGGTTACAATTATTTCTACTACCCTTGCATGGATGTGTAGTGGCTATTTTATTCTTATCCTCCTATTTCCAGTTCTTATTCCCCTCCTTCAAAGCTTCTTGGTGCTATTTTTTCTTCAAACCACTTAATTACCATTTATTTTGGCCTATGGTTTCTAGATAATGTGTGTATATACATGACTCATACATTATCCTTAGCTTGGAAAGAATCACTTGTTTTTGTAGATGGTTATATAGAGCCAACATATACCTAAGGAGTAAATTTGGGATCTTGGGAAAGATATCCAATAATATGACCATATTTTTGAACTTAGTACACTCTTATACACCCTTGTGTCTACGTAAAGTAGTGTGAGTGATTCCATGGGTCCTCTACACACTTCATAGGGTATAATTCGGACAGGTAGCGTTAACTTCTACAATTTTTGTAGGAAAATTCTCTAAAGGGCCAGGTAGCCTCTGGATCTCATCTTTTATGAAAGGTGAAATATCCAATAAATGCCCCTATAGTCAATCTCTGGAATAGATATAAATAGAAGTTCTTCATTTTAATATCCATAAACCACAACCACTTTAAGGAAAACTATGTACATGTGTCATTTCTCGCATAAATTATTAGGCAAAGTTTTTAAAGCATACATGTAATGTTGGCTTTCTCCCATTAAATTTAAAGCATGTTTTTTGTAAGTGCATAAATAATTTTGCAGACCATGTAAATGTCATTTCTCCCACAAACTAATGGCTTTCTCTCATTATTTCAAGGAAATTTTTAAGGCCTAAAAATTGAACCTAAATTGGCTTAACTCTCATAGGATTTTGAACTTCCATAGGATTTTAGTCTGTATGTTGAGTGTTAGCTTCTACATGTTCTAAAGGCAGAGTCTGTAAAGGGCCAGCTAGTCTCTGGATCTCATCTTTTCTCAAAGGTGACATATCCAGTAAATGCCCCTACAACCAATCTCTGGAACAAATCTAAATAGAAGTTCTTCATTTTAATATCCATAAACCACTACCACTCTAAGGAAAACCTTCTACATGTGTCATTTCTCCCTTCTCCCATAAAATTTTAGGAAAGCTTTAACACATGTGTCATTTCTATTTCATTTCTCCCACAAACTCATAAAGGTGTGAATTTTGACATAACTAGTTGTTTTAGTAAGTGCATAAAATAATTTTGCAAACCATGTAAATGTCATTTATCCCACAAACTAAAGGCTTCATCCCATTAATTCGAGGAAAAATTTAAGGCATAAAAACTAAACCTAAAGTGGTTGAACTCTCATAGGATAGTATCCCCCAAACTCATGTCTTTCCCCCATTGATTCAAGGAAAACTTTAAGGCCTAAAAACGAAACATAAATTCGCTGAATTTCCATAGTATTTTAGTTTGTTGGTTGATTCTTAACTTCTAGAATTTCTAAACTCTCGATCTCATCCTTTCTTAAGGAATTTTATTGAACTAGATGTGATTTATGCCATAAAGTCTAAGGAAAAATTTCATGAAAACCATGCTTGAACCATGTATATGTGTCATAAATCTCCCTTAAACTCTAGGCAATGCAATCTTTAATGCATCTCATTTCTAGATGTGAATTCTAACATAGAATTTAATTCAAAATTTAAGATAAACCATGCACATGTCATTTATCTCATGCACATGTGTCATTTCTCCCATGCATTTGCAATAAATGTCAATTTAATATATATTTTTATTTATTTTTTTAATTTTTAGGGATAAAAAAACCACTAAATATGGTTGAAAAATGGAAATTATGCATAGATGTTTCTTCCTATCCCAATCCAGGGAAAGCAATGATTACATATGTGCTTTCCAATATTGCGACTAACAAAGTCATCCAAAGGAAAATGAATATACCGGGAAGAACAAAAAAAAATGAGGCATATTATATTGCATTGATAGAAGGCTTGGGAACAACTATGGAGTATGGATCAAATGGAATTGTATTTTTCACCAATTCCGAACTTCTGTGCAACCAGATGAATGGCGTGTACTAAGTTAAGAAAGAGAGGCTAAGAGAGTTGCGTGGAATAACAAACAATATTGTTAGACAATTTCAATTTTTTAGTATAAGACATTGTACAAATGTGAAAGTTGCATGGAATAACAAATAATATTGTTAGCCAATTTCAATTTTTTAGTATAAGACATTGTACAAATGTGAATAATATGTTTGCTGATATATTACATGGGGCAATTCCAATTCAAGATTCATCTATCATAGATGAATTAATAGATGAATTAGAACTATACAGGAAAATGCAAATGCAAGATTCATCTCTCAAAGATGAACTAGTTTTGAGACACTCGTCTTCACAAATTCAAGATTCGTCTGTCAAAGATGAATTAGTTTTGAGACACTATTCTTCAAAAATTCAAGATTCATCTCTCAAAGATGAATTAGTGTTGAGATTCTCTGCTTCAAAATTTATTGATGAGCATTGTAACATATCTTGGATATGTGTGTGTTTTGTACTTATAAATGCATCTTTTTTAATGAGCATGTGTTTTTTTCAATTATATACCAAGTGTGCTTCCACCACACCATGTAAATCGGAACTTGGTGAACTGCACATTTGCAACAAGTGATGAACTTCACATTTTTATAAAATTAAAATGCGAGGAATTCAACAAATTTTTGTTTAAATGGAGTTCCGCGCTTATTTTTTAATGACCATGTGTTTTTATCAATTCTATACCAATTTTTCTCTCAACATGTAAAGTGGAATTTGGTGAACTTGACATTTTTATAATTTTTTTGCTTAAATTGAGTTTCACACATCAATTATTGCTTTGAAAGTTGTGTTTTACATAATTTGTGTAGACTAAATTACATTAATTTTCTGAAATTTATTTTGAACTTATTTTAAATAGTAATTTAAAAAAATAATTGTAAATGTCCACTGTAGATATATATATATCATGGATGATGAATGACGAAGATCAACAGAATCCCATATCTCTACGAGAGAGGGGGATCAGGGATCGAGGGATTTTCATGGTATTTAAATATAATCTTAAATCTCCATACATATACATACATGTGTGTACATATCGAATTGATTTTTTATCAGCTTTGTGAGTTAAATTAGTTGTTAATCAGTTTCATTTTTTATTTTTTAGGAGCTAAGAGGAGAAGGGTCTCTACTCCATCAATGGACCATGCCCATGATTCACCCAGTCGTGGTATGGTTCATGCAATTTAATCAATGAATATGTACATGTATTTATATGTGTGAATTTATTTTTGAATTGATTATAAATTCATATTTGTTTATGAAGCTTTTGTCTCATCTCGAGAGGTTGGTGGTGGTTCAAATCCCCTTAGAGGGCCATCAATAAGTGCTAGCAGGTTGCATGAAGGTGGTGATATGTATTCCCCCAGAGGCCTATCAACGGATAGCCATGTTGGTTCTCAGTAGGGTCATTCTAGTTCTCAACAGTCTAAGGGTGGGCAAGATGCTAGCCAACCACATCGAGGTAGCCATCAATTTGAATATTTTTTTCCTTCAAGTTGTAAAAATTTGTTTACATGCGTTTTTTCTAATATACAAAATTTTATATATTGATGCATAGGTTGAAAATGCTCCAAATGTTGGTCAAAAAATACGTAGGTCATAACGCTTCATTCAAGAAGAAGGTTTTCCACCCACCACGACTTATCCGGCCAACATTTGTAATATACCTTGGGAAAGAAACATGCAACAATGCACCTTAGAAACATGTCAACATCTTCATGCAAAATTGCAGAGAGATCTCATGGCTTTGACTCTACCTGCTGAGAGTCGACAAAGCTTGGAAATAGTTACACACTCTTTAGGCAAACTAGTAGATGTGTACCGAAAGCTTGGGCCAACCACTGATACTTTTTTATAATTCATGACAAAAATAAAGGAAACAGTGATGGGTCTCGATAAATGGGAGGTTGTTAAACAAAGAGTTACAACAAATATGTGCAAGTCTACGTTTAATTTCAAATAAGGGCTGAAAAGGAAGATGCTAAAAGTACAATATTTCAAGCACCCTCATATAGCTCACTATTTGTATGATAGAGACCTTGTGGCCTATGGAAGACTCCCATGGAACGACAAGGTTCTACTTTATTTTGCAAAATTATTTTATGCACAATTCTTTTTGCAAATGAAACCCAATTACAACGACCTTCCCTTTTAATTTTTTGGTCTGGGGAAAGGTCGATTGTGTGACCATAGGGGCACTAGGCATGATGTTGAGTTACCTCGCCCTGATCCACCATTGGTTAGTCGACCTTTTCGTGTCCAAAATTTGCAGTCAAAGATGGAATCCACTTGTCAAATTAGTCGAGAAGTAAGGGATTCCATCATCAACAATGTTCACAGTGGATTGGCTGGAGTTGATGTTTGTCTGAATCGACAAAGAGCACGTGAGAATTCACGTGCTAATTTTGTGTATTATACAGATGAAGAGATTGACAACATCAATGTTGAAGATTTCAAAACATATGAAAAGAATTTTCACAATGGTTGGCATGACCTAATCATTCATAACAAAGAGGGCATGGGAACGGTATGTGTTAATGGTTAGGGTTCAATTATTTTAACACATGTACAATTTGTAATAAATACATATATACATACATTTATTTGTATACATTAATCTAACAAAAATATATTATTATATGTTAACACCATTTGTAGTTGTCACGCTTGACGAATGAAGAAAATGTTAATATCATGTTCGAAGCCTCTACTTCAAACAATCAAGATGGTTCTCACCATCAAGATATGTTGGCAAATGTTAGTGTATTTTAAGTGATATTTTTAAAATAAATAATTGTGCACACATGTACATGTACATATCTATAATAAAATGTTTTAACATATTCTAATTTTGTTCGATATTTTTGGGATGGAAGTACCTTCTTCTTCCTTAGGAGATGTACTTTCTACTTCCTTTAGGAGATGTGCCAAATCCACAACCACAAGTATGGACAATTTTTCACTTTTAAAATTTATGTTTTTAAGTTATATATTCCAGCTCAAAAAGTTACATTAAATAATGAGACATATCTATAGCTTCAGTTATTTTAAATTTTTTGAATTTTAGGTTTTTGGAGATTTTCTTTCTCAACTACTCTTAGGAGATGTGCCAAACCTGACGGCACAAGTATGCAATTTTTCACTTAAATATATCTATATATATATATATATATATATATATATATATATATATATATATATATATATATATATATATATATATATATATATAGTTCAATTATAAGTTATAAATTTAAGCTTAAAATTTTTATTATAAATTGAGATCTAGATATTTTGAGTTATTTTAAATTTTTTGAATTTTAGGTTTTTGGAGTTTTCTTTTGGAGCCTCTCTTAGGAGATGAGCCAAATCCACCAGCATAAGTATTCAATTTTTCACTTAGATATATGTTTTCAAATTATAATTTATAAATTGAAGTTTACAAGTTTTATTATAAATTGAGATCTTGATATTGAGTTATTTTATACTTTTAAACTTTTTGAATTTTAGGTTTCTATAGAGGATTTATTTTCTTCGTAGATTCTAGTGTAAGGAGATAGGAACATCCACACCATTTCAAAAAAATGGATTAAACAAGTTGTCTAAGTTTTTTTTTAACATTATTGAAAATAAGTTTATATATATGCATTTTCATTTGAAATTATTTACATCCACACCATTTCAGCCATTTGAACAAGTTGTCTAAGTTTTTTTTTAACATTATTGAAAATAAGTTTATATATATGCATTTTCATTTGAAATTATTTAAGATATATATATATATATATATATATATATATATATATATATATATATATATATATATATATATATATATATATATATATATATATATATATATAGCTTACTATTGGAGATGTTCCCATGGGGGAAGTTGTAGCAGACAAGCAACAAATGGAGAGGGAACCTCATGAGGTATTGCATAATTTTTTTTTACATTTTGTTTTTTACATGAATTTCTATATATTCTCACTCAATTTTAAAACATCAAATTTTAATGTTTGTACACATTCTGTACAGGTTCCCCATACTTCGCAGGATAGCTCGAGGATTGAGACTTTGTTGGGAAAGACACTACATCCATCTGTATTTGATTAATGATGCACATGCACTATTTGATGGATGATGCACATGCACATGTGAAACATTATATTTTCAATAGATTTAGTCTTAAATTTAATTTTATATATATATTCTTATCTAGTTGCAGTCATATATAACTTGATACTTGATACTTGTGAGATCTACAAATTTTGGACATATTTTATGTGAACTAGATTTGGTACATTGTGTTCATGTGATATATAATGTTTTTAAAACTTAAGTTTTGGATGGTTGAACTAAATTTTTCATGTGAAGTAATGTTACAGTGTTATATATAATTTTTTTTGTTTTTAAAACTCAAGTTTTGGATGGTTGAACTACATTTGTCATTTGATGTGAAGTAATGATGTGTTAAATAATTTGTTTTGTTTTTAAAGTGTTATGGTTGAACAACATTTGGCATGTGAAGTAATGTTACTTGATACTTGATACTTGTGATCTATAATGTTTTGTTTTTAAAACTCAAGTTTTGATTCTTGTGATTTATAATGTTTTGTTTTTAAAACTCAAGTATTGGATGGCTGAACTACATTTGGCATTTGAAGTAATGTTGTGCTATAATTTGTTTTTATTTTTAAACTTAAGTTTTGGATGGTCAAGAACTACATTTGGAATGTGAAGTAATGTTACTTGATACTTGATACTTGTGATATATAATGTTTTGTTTTTAAAACTCAAGTTTTGATAATCCTGATCTATAATGTTTTGTTTTTAAAACTCAAGTTTTGATACTTGTGATTTATAATGTTTTTTTTTTTAAACTCAAGTTTTGGATGGTTGAACTACATTTGGCATTTGAAGTAATGTTGTGCTATAATTTTTTTTGTTTTTAAAACTTAAGTTTTGGATGGTCAAGAACTACATTTGGCATGTGAAGTAATGTTGTGTTATAATTTTCTTTGTTTTTAAAACTTAAGTTTTGGATGGTTGAACTACATTTGGCATATGAAGTAATGTTGTGATCTGTAATGTTTTGTTAAATTAAAACTTATGTTTTGGATGGTTGATGTACATTTGGAATGTAATATAATGTTAAATGTTTTTATTGTATAGTTGAACTACAATTGGCATGGCATGTGAAGTAATGTTGTGATATAATCAAAAAGTTTTTAAAACTCAAGTTTTGGATGGTTGAACTACATTTGGCATGTGATTATGATGTTATGTTTTGTTTTTAAAATTCAAGTTTTCATTTTCCAAACAAAAAAAAATCACATGAATATATGTACATGTAGAAATGATTTTACACATGTGTTTGAATATATATGTTAAAATGATTGAAGTAAAATACATATTGATGTATATATATATATAAACAATAATAAGATTATAGGTCTTGTTAGATGTGTCAAACAATCATAAAAATGCATTCTATAATGTATATATATCCAGTACGTGCAACATTTTTCATCAATGCATGTATAGAAAAGCTACATTCAGTTAATTCCATTCTAGAACATATATATTGAGTGTGTGCAACATTTTTCATCAATGCACATAGAAAATCTACTTTCAGTTAATTGCATTCTAGAACATATATATCCAGTACTTAAAAAATTTTCATCAATGCAAATATAATTTAGCTACTTTCAGTTAATTTCATTCTAGAACATATATATTCAGTATGTGAAACATTTTTCATTAATGGACATGGGAAAAACACTTGAACAATTAATCGCATTCTAGAACATATATATATCTAATACATGCAACATTTTTCATCAATGCACATAGAAAAGCTACTTTCAGTTAATTGCCTAGAACATATCTGACCATTGGGCAGACAAATTTTGTACTATTTTCTATCGTGAATAGAGATGTGGGTCAAATCCCACCAAAATTTGGAGAAGTTCTCCGAGTATCTTGTCTAAAAGGAATCTTCGTACAAAAATATACTGTGGATGATTTATTTACATTGTGGATACCTTTTACTAGAAAATCCCACGAGAAAAACTAGTCACATTCAGTCCATGTTTATATCCAGTACGTGCAACATTTTTCATCAATGAACATAGAAAAACTACTTTTAGTTAATTCCATTCTAGAACATATATATCAAGTACTTGCAACATTTTTCATTAATGCACATAGAAAAGCTACTTTTAGTTTTAATTGCATTCTAGAGCATATATATCCAATACTTGCAACATTTTTCATCAATGCACATAGAAAAGCTACTTTTAGTGAATTTCATTCTAGAATATATATATATATATATATATATATATATATATATATATATATCCAATACATGCAACATTTTTAATCAATGCATGTATAGAAAAGCTACTTTCAGTTGATACTAGAGTGTGCATGTACCAAAATAATGTACATGTGCAAACACTTGCACAGATCACATAACAAGTAGCTCAATTTTTAGTTGAGTTTTGGAAGTTTTAAAACATGAATCCAAAGAGAATAAATTGTTGGGCAGTTCAGTAAAAAAAAAATCCAATGGAATGCCATCTCAAATGGTCCATTCATGATCAGATTTTGACATTTTCAATTTCTTCATTTTCATTTTTTTCTTTGATTGAACCTCTATCAACTTTATCCGTGCTACCCACACCAAGTGACTATATTGACAACTTATGACATCAGGTTCATAGTCTTCAAAGTAAAAAAAATCCCCACTTTGATTAGTTTGTCTGAAAAAATAACCTTTCAATATAATAGAACATGTTTCGTATGGAAACCCTTGAGCATCATAGTTTTATAATAATTTCATTTTTCATTCAGTGCAACGCATAAAATAATACTTCACATTTTCATCGTTTTCAGTTTGCAATTACAACCAAAACATCTCCTACACAATAAAACAAACTTTAAAAACTTATGTATTTAAATTTATTTCTAGATCTCTATCATTTGAAAGCAATTCGAATGTTACCTTCTCTAACAAGATCAGAAACTCAATCACCATTACATGATATTGTAGTCTCCTCTGATTGCATTTCTTCAAACATTACAATGGAAATTTTCCCCTTTGTATTTAGCTCTGCATGTTTCCAATATTTTACATACATTTTGTTTTCAAAAACGTCATTGGATTCTGTGTTGTCTATGAAAACATGAAAAAATCAAGAATATTTTCTTTTAGGCAATGCAAACACATTTTTGGACAACTTTGTTTTAATTGAATGCAATTTTTGAGTCCCTTTTATTGTTTCAACATCATTTCCAATTGATCTATCTACATCTTCATTCCCAATGTCCCAAAAAAACCTATATATGGAAAATTCAAAGAAGAATGTAAATATGATATTGAAATAGCATCAAAGATAATCATTGTGATAAATGTACACTCTTTAAAATTAGATATCTAATAAAAATTAAATTGAATGTACCTTCGCACTTCCCTTGATCAGTTAGCCTAATGGCTTAGAGCAGCGATGCACTATTGAACATATTATTTAGCATCCACAAGTCAATTTGTAGATGGGTTCCTTTGATATCCTCAAATTTCTCATTTTATGCATTCCCCTACACCATCATGTTCTCCTTTTCCATGGCGAGTCTCAATGAAATTCCAACAATGTTTAATGTAGGTTTTCCTATGAAGACAACACAACCAAAATAATGATCGTGAAGATTTGAATTGACCTGTGCATCCATCTGACCATATCCAATGCTCATTGAATTTCATTCCATGACTTTTCAAGGAGTCATAAATATTTCCAAAATAGTGTTGTACAAAATATGTATCATGTGTACGATCATCACTGATATAAAAGTGATATTTTTTAATAACATGTCGATTTTCACTGGTGCTTTCTATATGATCAAAATTTTATTCAAAATGTCTATATAGAATATGAACGAGCATAGAGACTTGGTCAGAATGATAGTATTCAGTCTGAATTTCTTTTTGTGGAACAAATGTGTAGTTTTATGCAAAATCAGTTACTGACAAAATGGTCCCTAGTGGAAAAAAAACTCTAGATTTTTTGAATTGCAAGTCTTGCCATCATTCTCTATGGGAATTCTCGGTGTATTTATAAATTTTTGCCTCAAACTTTCTCAAAAAATATATCACAAAAATTACTTCTTCTTGTAATTCAATTCTTTTCGCACTATTTGAACCTTGAATCGATGTATGGATATATTCATATCTCTTCCATTTCACTTTCATGTTGGACAATGAGTGATCATTTATATCAATACGATATTTTCTTTGAAATTTAGTCAAATTTCCACAATCATCGCATTTTTTACCACCAACACATTTCTTTTCGTAAAATAATTCATCGCTTTCTCTTTCACATAGAATTTGAGATGTGAAATCATAGATAGTGGAAGGAGGAGGTGAATCTTTCCAAAATGTTCTACCAAAATTAAGGAATGTGTCATAATAAAACTCAAATTCCACATGATAATGACAACAACAAGTGTTGCTTACGGTGATAGGTTTTACATACCATGGTTTTTGTTGAACAACAACACTGATTGAGACATGAGTTTCATGATTCTCTTCTTTGAACTTGTTGAACAACTCTATCTAAGTGGTGTCCAAGAAATTTTTTTCATGTTGTTCATACTGATTTCGTGATATTGTTCTTCGCATCACATCCCTTGCATTTGGCAAAACACGTGAATTTTTCTTCCAATTTTCATATATTGTTTTTCTAACATTTTCTCCAAGTCTATATTTGTATGGTTGCCTAGAAGTAGCTCTTCAACAAGCGAGTTCATCATTTACATCTATTTGCAACCGAAATTTCTGATTTTTGTATAAATTTTTTTGTGAGGTTCCTAATGCCTTTGCCATAGTTTTTACCAAAAGATTATCTTTAATAATTGATTAAACCACTTCCATATGTATTTCTCTACGTACAACTAAAATTTTTTTTTGTCTAGATCTTCTAATTGAATTTCTAGCACTATTTATATTTTGTATCACATTTTCCTTCATTTTTTTGTCTTTTGTTGATTTTCGAATACCCAATAAAGTCGTAGCTTCTTTTCATTTCCTTAATGATATGAGACCTTTCAACATTTGGGCTTGAACTGTCACATTTTCCTTTATGAAGTACGTATCAAAAATGCATTTAACATGATATATATAACATGGTCAACTCTTTTATCTCCATATGTGTGAGTGTCAACATTTTCTAACATCTCATCATCGAGATTGAATTCATCTGTACATATTCGAATGAATAGGACATAATAAGTTTACATATTCAATAAATAAAAAAATTAATAAATATGTATAATTTCAATAATACATACGTGTGTTCAACATATATATATATATATATATATATATATATATACATACCTTGTGATTCAATTTCTTCACTTGAATTTCTTTCAAAATTTTCACCATCTTCAATCATTGGTTCAATATATCTTTCACTTTCTCTTTAAAAATTTTGTATCTCATCATCAATGTTTTGAGGAATATCTCTCTCTGTTTACATTGCAAAATATTTTTCAAATTAGTTCATCAAATAAAAATTAAGCTTCACATTTTAAACTAGGAAATTTTAATTATCAAATTCATAATATTTACATTTACATACCTGTTTCAACTTCTAGTTGAGGTTGATTTTCCCTTTTAATATTTGAGAGTGCTTCTCTCTTTCTTTTGCGAGATTCTCTCGTCTCTTCTCTACGTTCATCAAGGTATCTTTTTCGACCATATTTTCTCGTGCAATTCCTTCTATTTCCCATGATAATAGAGTATGAAGTTTAAAAAATTTCCTTCAATAATTTAGACAAAAACTCAATTAAAACAGACATCACAAAAGATTTAATTAAAAAAAAAAAAAAAAACTCATTTTAAAAATTTTGCAAAAAATACATACTTCAATCCGAAGCACTAACTTTAAAAAATCAGAGAAAAAAAATGTCTTATAAAAATGAAACGAAGCTCAAAATATTTCCTTCCAAGCCTGCAAAAAAATTTCATTTAAAAAGCTAGACAAAAACTCATTTTAAAAATTCATTATAAAAGATTTACTTCAACCCAAAACACGTACTCTAAAAAAATGTCACTTCAAAAAATACCTCCAAAAATTGTCCATTGAAAATTAATTCCAACTTCTTAAAAAATACCACTTTAAAAAGTACTTTAAAAAAGGCTCTAAAAAAATATCACTTAAAAAAATACCTCCAAAAAATTTCCTTTGAATTTTAAGCCTCAAAAGAGTCCTTTCGAAATGAAGCCTAATAATATTCCTTTGAAAATTAAGCCCAAATCCATTCCTTCAAAAAAAATGAAGCCAAAAAAACATCCAAAAAGTGTATCACATACCTCCAAGAAATGTCCTTTGAATATAATGTCCTTTGAATGTACCTCCAAAAAAAGTCCTTAAACCCAAAACAATCCTTTGTAAAAATGTCCTTTGAATGTACCTCCAAGAAAATTCCTTAAATCCAAAACAATCCTTTGCAAAAATGTCCTTTGAATGTACCTCTAAGAAAATTCCTTAAACCCAAAAAAAATCTTTACAAAATCAGACCAATACCTTTGTAAAATAAGACCAAATATGTGAAAATAGTGAATTCTTTCACGACAATTTATATTGCTATGAAATGTTTTTTTGGAGGGGTTTCATGGTATTTTCCGGCCGACGGAAAGTCGGGTAAAATTTTGGTCGAACTTTTATAGAAAATTCGGCCGAAATTTTATGTCGTTAGACTTGACGGTTCGTCGGCGCAAAAAAAAATTCGACCAAACTTTTTTTAAGAGTTCGGCTGAATTAACACGTATGCAATTACGCAGAGCCAAGATTTGAACACATATCTTCATCTTTGGAATGATTAAACTCCATGAAACATTTTGAATTGACTTTCGGAACCAATACAAGAATTTTCAGAATTTAATCTACTTTTAGGAAAGATAACTTTTATGGAATTTCATAAATATTTACTAATTTTAATTAATTTTGTATTAAAACGGGTGGAAACAATTTCTGAAGGTCATTATGATTCAATGAAATCATAATTCTATATCTTCCAAAATACACAGTAAAAAAAATTGAAAAAAATATAGTGCAGTACATTTTCTCATTGTGTGTAATGGGTAGTTTTTAGATTTTTAATTTATAACTTATATGTTAAGAACTTTTGTCCATCGTGAAACATATTCAAAATATGAAATTTTCTATATAGGACTAGTTCAAAAAATTCTAGTAATTATGATATGCATTATTTGGCTTTGTAAATATAACGAAACTGAAGTAGACTCTGTCTAGATTGTTGTAACACATTTTGTTTCTAAAAAACACAAAGTTTCGAAGAATACAACAGTGTGTATTAACATGACTTCTTATGAACCCTTTGATTGTTAAAAAACACACAGTCAAAGAAACGCTAAGTTGACATATCAAATGTGTATAAAAAATTCCAAAAAATAAGTAATAGAAAGCTAATAAAATGTCTAACAACTTTTATTTTTATCGCAAAATGAAATTCTAAACGTAAAAATTGTTTTGGCTTACAGAAAGTTGAAATACATAAAAAAATGAAACTGTTTTCTCAAAAAAGGGAAAAAATTGTAACCCAAATTCACATTTTCACCCATCATTTAATGTTATAACTGTATCACCATACATTTTTATTTTTACATTTCCCATCCCAACAGTCTAACAAGATACATTATTTCTCATAAACACAAAACTACCATTTACAACTTCATATGAAGTAAACCAGTTTCTGTGTGGGATCATGTGATGAGAAGCATCAAAATATAACATCCAATTTTCAACATTCTGAGACATTACAAACAGATAAATCTTCAGCAAATAACAATTCATCAATCATACCTGAATCAACCCTATTTTCTTCCTTATTCTGGTTTTTAGACTCCTATTTCCAACAGTCTTTCTTGAGGTGTCCAATTTTTTTGTAGTACCAGCACATGGCTTTACACTTCTTACCACCCTTTGATTTTGATCTGGAAGAACCCCTTGCTTCCTCACCTATTTCCTTTGACCAGCCTCAGGCTGCCATGGCTTCTCATGTAGATGTTTCAATACTAGATTTCCTTTGTACTTCTTCAGATAACAAAGCTCCCACAACTAAGTCAAACTCCAAAGGACCAACCATGCTCAAATTGATTGAAGTTACGAAGTGGTCCCATGACTCAGATAGAGAACACAACAAGGTTATAACCTTGTCTTCTTCCTGAATTTTAACTTCAATATCTCACAAATAGAAAATAAGTGTATGAAAAACATGTAAGTGTTTTGAAACTTTTGTACCCTCCTTCATTTGAATATTGTACAATTGTCTTTTCACATAAATTCGATTGGTCAATTATTTGGTCAGATACAAATTTTCAAGTTTTTCCCACAAACCTTCAGTTGTTTTCTGTTCAAAAATATTAAGAGAACTTCATCTGCCAGGCATAACGTAATGGTACTGATGATTCTAGCATCCAAGTCCTTCTAGCCTGAATATGTCATGCTTGCAGGTTTTTTCCTCACCCCGTCTAATGCTTTGTGCAATCCTTGTTGCACCATAAAGTCACTATCTTTCAGTTTCCATAATGCCAAATTGTCCTTGCTGAGCAACTTCTCCACCTAGAACTTTGCATTCGTCATTTTTTCCATTTCTTTCTACAAATCCTCCTACTAGGGTTTTCCGGTTTTCATTCTTTCTTAAATTTCTAGATAGGGTTTCAAAAACAAATTCTTATTTCCCTACCTTTTATTAAATTTTCTGCTAAGAAATTTGGTTACCCTTCTTCAAAAATCAATTTAGTACCCTTCTTTATAAATCAATTTTGTTACCCTTCTTTAGAAACCTGAGCTCCTTTCTCTTTTCTTTTTTAAATAAATTCTTTTACATGATTAGTTGTCACTTTTCAACACATGTTTTAACTGAAGTAATTTCGAGGCAGCTAATATAATTAGGAAATTCAGAATGTTGATTGAAATTTTCCATATGCATTGAAATTAATTAGAGAACCATGGTTGTTGTTGTTTACAGTATTAACTTATTTGTATTTTATATAAAGAAAAAAAATAATGAAGTGCTTTGAAGACTAGCAAAATTAATTAGAGAATATAAATTTATGTAATCTGATGTGTGTGTTAATTACTGTCTCTATTGGTTTTGGGTGAAATATATTTTCGTGAATAGTTTACATATACATAATCGGAAAGGATATGAGAACAACCATGTGCATCTTGAGATGCCATGGGGAGCTAGCAAAGGAACGACGCAATAAAATCATGTCCAATTTATATGAATGTTAACCTTTTAAACAACAGCTAGGAGCTTCCTTTATGGAGGAGTAAAAATTGTTATGGTTTAATTATCCCTGGAAAAAAAAAAAAAAAAACTGCATAGATGACTAATATGTATTAAAGTACAAACGATACATTATATTGATCTAAAAAAAATTATAGACAAAGATATTTCATGTTCATTTGAGCATAGCTATATATATATATATATATATATATATATATATATATATATATATATATATATATATATATATATATATATATATATATATATATATCCACATTTAAGTGCGAGTATAATAGTCAATTTAAACTGGTAGGCATGTGAGCGCATTACTCAAATGGAACAAAAACTAATTTTAAGTGTTGTGGAATAAATTACAAATTAATTTCTTGTACTTTTCGAGTAAAATTTTAAGATAAATTAATAACCTATAAGCCTTTATTTAATAATCGAAGAAGCTAACATTATGATTACTGATACTGTTTTATAAATTAGAGAATACAAGTTACAAAACAATAAATATGGATAAGATAATCCAAGCAAATTTCCTTATAATAGTAGCATAATATATTTTGTTTCTCTAAATGCCTCTTAGAGATACAAAAGAGAACTTTGTAATGGGGTTCTTCCTTATTAAATACAAATTGTACATGTGAGATATGAAAACAAGCAAACACAGTCAATCGACCTTGAATAATCATAAAGAGGTTCTCAAGCATGACCATCTCTAGATAATGACAAAATTATTGAATTTCAAGGGAAATTACCCAAAAATATTGAACACATTGAGACCCAATAATTCTGAGTAGGTATCCCTTATGGACGTGTATCGTGATGACTGAGAGAACATCAAATATAGAGCATAATAATCATGAAGACACATTATCATAAGGTCTCAAAATCTGCAAGGGAGAAATGAAGGCATGGAACCGACTTGTGGCCAAAGGAATGGGTCGTCAGTAATTGAAGCTCTTGTACAAGGGAAGCCAAAATAAAATCTTGGAAAAACTTGTTAGGCCTTCTGCATAGATAGAAAAATTATAATAAGTTAGGATATTGCGAAGTTTAAAAAAGGAAACAAAGTAATTATTGGATTTAATGACAGGGGTCACAAGAAGGGGAAAATGTTTCAACACACCTGTAAGATAATTGAGGCAATGCATGCCTATTCATCTGGAGACGGAAACACACGGGGTAATCACTTAAATAAAATAAAAAAATATATATATATATATATATATATATATATATATATGTATATGAATGAGGAATGGCAAAGGAAAATCAAAAACCTTACCATGGATGAAACCATAGGACTTAGGTAGTAGAAGTAGCAGATGGAAAAGCATTAGGCTATGACCATATTTATTATAACCCTATAGAGACAATCACATTGAAAGCCAAAAATTATTTTATCTCAGAAATAAAATACGACAAAGGTGTTAAAAATTAGAAGATCAGAAGGTAATGTAAATTCGAGCATGTTTATTTGAAACTCACCTATCAAGCACACCTACAAGTCGACCATAGGAGGAGAGAATGGTAATTTTTCTTTCTGTAGGTCGGGACAAAACTTGGAAGCTAGAGTGACAAATATTATAAACAATGATAGACTCTTCACAGAGGTAATATTAAAAAAAAACATAAATATATAGTTATGCACTACCACAGGGGTGTTAGTGTTGAGAATTTGGAGGGTTGGAGATTAATTCAAATTCCCTTCTTGATAATTAATTGTGAGCTTACTTAATTTACTTATGTCTTCTCTTCTTAGCTTATTTATTATGTCATCAAATCAATTACCAAAACACCAGAGACACACATTTAGGGTCTTCAAGCCAGGGAAAAACCTCTCCCTCTTGGAGAGGAAAACCCACGAGAAAAAATTCTTATATACTTTCATACGACAAGTACCATGAACAAGACTCACACCCTTGACCTATGTATGTTTCCAAGACCTTGTCACTGCTTCTTTGTTGACATCCAATGTTGTTCCTTATTTTCTTCACCAACCTACACTGTCTTGTACCAATAAAAGAGAACTCAGTCTCTAAGTCTTACTTCTTATTTCTTAGTCAAATATTGGAGACAAAAATCTTCTTTACTTTGCCTACACCTGGAAATTTACTTTTTCTATTGCAGTTAGGAAGGTAGATCATAGATTTACCTTCCTCACTTTCTTACACATTTCAGACTGTTCTCTTCTTGAGATCACTACCTCAACTCATGAACAATAGGTTTATACAAACCTAACTTCTGCTCCGGAATTTTACCTTCAGACTGTCAGCAAACCCTTCTTCAAAATATCCGCACTTATAATACTTGAATGCTTCCCTTTAATTTAAATTTTATTTCAGATCTTTTCACGTTATCTTCACTTCAAAAATCTCACAATTTCACTTCCATTAGAGTTATCCCTAATCCACAATATTTGGCCATAATATGAATATATATTAGACTTCTCTTTATCCTGAAATCCACACTTCTTCCCATTCCCAAATCCACACTTTAAACTCTTTAAAAACCTCAAAGAGATCTGCAAATTTATGTGTCTTATGTGCAACAGATGTAGGGGTATATACAGTTGTTCCTACCAATTAATAAGCCGACCTATGTCACTTCTTGTAGGTTGAATTTACTTGTTTTTTGAAATCTGACTTAAAGAGCATATTTTCCAGTATTGGGAGTGTATCTTTGAGCCTCATTTAGGAACCATTTCTTCACAGATTTATGACAAGGTCTTGGAGCATTATCTAGCCACTTCATATGAGACTTAATTACACTTGTAACTAAAAGAAAATCCTAATAGACATCAAGAAGAAGTCTATTGACCTATAATAAAAATCTTTCTCATGAAACCCATGATGCAAGTACACCAAAAATACATTTTATTATCTTTGTATGCTTCTTTATATAAATACATAATTACGTAGTCATTATGAAGACCAATCTTAGTTACACTTTTCAACACTCCCTCTTCACTAGGGAGGTATTCATACAGGTACATGGTTACATTCAAAATGAAGAATCTCATAAGAAGAATCAGATTCGTAATCGCATCTGTATAGCATCATGAACCAACATTGTCCTAGTGTAAGGCCTTGAATGACAACACATCTCTCAACAAGATAATGGGCTACAATGCTCGCGAGACACATGACTTATAAACACCATAGTCATTGTCTCTCCAAGGTACATACTCCACCCACGTGTTCTGAAGTATGACCTTCTTGGACTATTCTTCTCTTCAATAGATATCCCTTAAAGAATATCTGTCCCCCACTACTCTTATCTTGAATTCCCTATCACATTCTCAAAGAGTGTAAAACTCGAGATGATTACCCAATCCTCCATTATGTCTTCCCAAGTGAAGACAAAAATGATGTGTCTATCTCTCCCTCTCAGCCAAGGAGGACCTGTTCCATAATGGAATGTACTCATTCCTATACAAGGAATGTACCTAAGCTCATTCCAATGAATTACCATGTTTATTCCAAGAAACAAATTTATCACCAGGCCCCCTCTTAACTAGGGACTTGCAGCAATAATGGTGAGACACCCAACTGCTCATGAATAATTCCTTCCCTCAATGTCATGGATTTCTATATTGAGGAATATTCAATTTTAGCTTCATAGGGAAAAAATCATCCATCACATTCATTCAGGAGTCATCTGAGCTATCAGAAAGTGATTTACCATACTTCCTTATCTGGTGCACTTTTATGCCATGCTTCTTTCTTTCGAACCATATCTAAATATATTACATCCCTTTCACATGATTGGAAACCCTGCACAAATTTATCCAGATAAAAATATACGTATTAAATTTTTAAAATAAAATTTTCCTCAGTAATGATATTTCACCATGACATCTTCATGTAGGCATCAACATCCTCTATTCAGATTGACACATCTCCAACTAATATGTTTTAGTCAATAGTATTCTTCTTTACCAAACTTCTATCTGAGTCTACATGTCCTCCCAGGAGATCTTCTAGACACATATTCTCCTCTTATGGATGATTATTTCCCCTTGAAATGATTTCACTTCATGTTATTTTCCCTTTTCTACACATCTTCATTCCTAGGAACTTCCAATTTCCAGTTCCTTGTGCATATACAATGACCTCATATTCCATATGAGAATATATTATGTTTATTTCATTTGTCTATGCACCATGATATTTAATACTTCTAAATTTCATTGCTAGCAACCATATGACATGACTACAAAACATTTGGTTTCAACAAATAGATATAATAGAGATCCCTCGCTTCTTTTTTCTTAGATTTATTTTCATCAGGTTCTTCCCTCATATCTGTGACATGGGATTCTTCCTTTTTCCTCTTGTCCTTTCCAAATTTAGGACAATCTCTTTTATAATGCCCAAGTTCATTACATCCAAACCATCATACCTTGTCCATATTTATTCTTTTTTCTGAGGACAGGAATTTTCTGAATCTTCCTTTCTTCCTCGATATGGCTACAAAGGCTTGATTCCCTTGATCCTATATCAGCTTTGGATTTCAATATTTTTTCCTCTATTTTCCATAGAGACCATAAATAATGGAATGGTGTGGCTTCTTTCTTCTCATATAAACTTGAAGTGAAGTTTCACCATTCTTCCAGTAGAGAATTCAACACCACTGTAGTCATCTCACTACCAGGCATTACTTCTCCCAGTTCCTGTAGTTGATCTCTTATTTTAGAAATCCTCATATAGTATGAAGTGATTCCTTCTTCTCTTGACAATTTCATTTTTTATAGTTCTTGTCTCAGAGAGATTTCTTGTCCTGTAATGCTCACATAGAATAGATCTACCAGTTTCTCATATATTTCTTTTGCGGAATTTAGTTTTGATACATAGGGAATGAGTGAGTCCTTAATGGATTCTATGAGAATCCCGTGTGCTCTAATTTCTCCCTTCATGTACCTTTAATGAGATGGAGAATCGTATTTTGACGTTTACATTTCAGAACGTTCGATGTAGTCCATAACTTCATGTTTAATTAGATTCAAATTTGTCCTCTTCTTCCATGAACTAAAGTTTAATGATCCAACCAATTTGTTTCTCTCTTTACAATAAGTCATTTTGACAGATTTGAGTAAGCTCATAGATACTTACATGAGTATACTGGCTTACATATTCCTTGATAATGAAGGATATATTCAAAAGATGATGTTTCTTCCAACTATATTAGAGTGCTTCACATGGGTGGACCTACTTGTGTCTTGCAAGTTTTCTTGTTGTGGACTAGGTCCACTTTTTATTGTAAAACCCCTTTACCTGTCATATAAATATAGGAAGTAGTGAGTTGTTATTATAGTCGATCACGCACTTGTGCATATTAATTTTCATACTTGGGTTAGGGATGTAAGAGCAGTGCTACTCTCTCTCTCTCTCTCTCAGTGACAATATATGTTATTTTATGTGTATGTTGGTGACAATATATATTTGTGTTTTGCTCTATATTTCTTATAGGGATTCCTTGAAAGATAAACATATTGGTGAACATAAGTAACTAATCTAAAAGTAATGAAAAATATGATATTAATTTGCTATTAATTGAGGTTCTAATACCGATTATGTGACCCAACCCATAATTTTACTATTATAAATGAAATTTGAAATCCAAATATTGCAGAAGTAGATCTGAAATCTGAAAAATAGATCAGACCAAAAGTCAAAAATTAATAAGTCTAGTGTATGAATAACAAGGGGCTTAACTCATTGTCCTTATTCATCATATTAGCACTACATGGATAGGTGTATTGTTTAAGTATATACAAGCTTACTAGTCTAATCATTATAGTTACGATCATTACACTGTATTGAAACTAATATGTATTGAAACATATACCATGGATTTTTATGTTTCCATAATTAAGCATAGTTAACATATGTGTTTGATTCCACTTGTTACTAACATAGCATAGTAATCGTAATTAAGCTAGCAGTGTAGAGTTATGCAATAGTATAAGTTACTGTGATCTAATGGTGAAAGCATTTATTAGAAGTATATCCATATTAATCAATGTAATGAAGATTACCCAATAGAAACATCAGTGTTATGAGCTCAATATTTACCATAGCTATACCTTGTATTCCTTTATCACTAGTTATGGAAATTCGCATAAGTATAACAGATCAAGATAAGTTGTATCACTCTAGTATCAACTTATGATAACAGAATCGGATTAGCTTACAAGATTGGAGATAGCTCGAACTCTTCATCTTATTACGATTCCATGAAGCTTTAGACTATGTAATTGGTATAAGCTAATGACCAAGCACGTATTCATATTTATAGTACAAGTAAACGCGTATGAGCTTGAATAGTGTACACATCTCATATTACTAGTGTTATGATTACTGTATTGATTAGGGATATACAATACCATATAAATATTGATTACTTAATGTCATGATTCACTGCTTTTTCTGTTGTGATAAGCATACCTATTGTAATAAGCTCTTCCTCATGGTGTTAGTATCAGTGCCATATGTTCAATCTAAGCATGTTGGAATCCATGAACCTTTACTTATACCTATGACATGTGAATCAATTCCATTATGATGAAAAATTATACAGTATAGCTTAGCTAAGCCTTGACATAGTGTAATCACAATATTCATTTTCTATTATGAGCTTAGTAATCCCATTTAGATTTATACAATAGCCTGTAAAACAGATCAGATTGAAACCCATTTCCCATATCATATTGAACACAACATCATCTCAGTCATAGCATTGTATAGCTTCTTCTTACCTTATTATTGTAATAAAATGTATACGTTTCCATGATTATTACAGTTCCATTACTATTATGGTATTTAGACTGATTACTGATTAGGTTACTAGTAATTCCCTTGACAGTAGGTATGATATTGATATCCCGTTTGTTACCATTGTAACATAGTGAATCCCATCCTACTACTAGGTAAAATAGGCATAAAGGGGTAGTAGTAATTCCATAAGTGTAATGGTCTACTATCTATTACTGCTTGTTTGTCTTATATCAGGACGTGTATCAACCGTATGGAATAGATTATGGAATAAAGGGTGAACAAAGGACTGTATATATAGGAACAAGGCTAGTAACTCAACACTCAGCTTGTATACTGATTGGTTATCGCGATTAAAGCTCCAAGTTATGCAAATCAGAGATAGAAGCAATGGTCCCAATGTGATACAAGGCTTCATACTCATCTTATCCCATGAAGGTACTATGCAATACATATGCAATAATAGTAACATCATACCAAACCACAGTACTGCTTGCTTTATATCGTAATCATCTCAGTATATGCTAGACTAGGTACTTACATATTAGCTTGATTATTGGAATAACGTAGATGTAAACGAACATGTGAAAGCTCTATACTCTTAACCTATCACTCTTATGGTATTAGTACTGACATTACCATTAGTAAAGCTATGGTTATTTGCCTAATTTAGACCATCATGATATTGGTAGTATCTGTATTCAAGCTAACTTACATGCTTAGTTACAGTATCCAATATAACTCATACAGATTATACAGGCGGTCATAGCTATATTAACCCTATTCATTGATTATATCAAGAGTTTAGACCATTTTGAGGTATGTGAATAGGTTAGGTGAATTACCACAATTAAGTCGGTATTGATATGGGCTTACAAGCCTCATTAGTTTCAATAGACCACTTATAGTGCAATCGTAAGGTTCTATTTATCCCTTACATATGGTAAACATAGAGTAATACGTCTGTAATAAGTAGTATACACATCTCAATAGAGATAGATATGTAATTACACTTACCTTTCATGTTTGTTGCAACTCTGTATGAAACATCTATAGGTTAGTGAATAGGGATCTGCTCATATAAAACTAGCTATCATATTCAATAGGATAACCCTATCATGTAAGCTATACTACTAGGCTGTTGACAAACCTAATAAATATGGAGATCACTCATTCCTAGGATTAAAACCTACTACCTTTGTTAAGCCTATAGATTAAGCTCATATCTTATCACAGTAAGAAGATGTATGGTATAAGATGATACAATGGAATTAGGACTAGTTAGATATGTAACAAACTGTATCCAGTCTGATTGGTACCTGCCTTATTAACACATACGTAATTGATGATTGTTTCAGATTAATAGATTACCTCACCTTTATTGAATGGTAATAGCTCATCCTTAATCTCAGAATAGGGGTGTAGAAGGAATTGAACAAAGCTAACTGTATTAGTACTACTTATGTGTATATAGCGTACGAATCCACAACTAGTAACATATGGGAATAAGGTAAGAATATTTACCGTGTGTTATACTCATGTCATATTAGTAACCCTTACATAGCATTGGAATAGTAAGAATCATATGACAAATACTTATGGAATTAAAAGTAAGCTGTGGATCATATACACTTGTACTTTATCACTATGCTTTTCATATTATATAAATACGCATAAGTTGGTTAGCTCGTGAGTAATAGCGTACAATGTGAATAGAAGAGTATCAATGATTATGTGATTACCTATTGTGTTATACTTCGTGTAATAATAGAAATGTGCAAATACAAACAAATATTGCTTCTACATTGTGTGATAAGGGTAACAGTACTAATAGAGTAGGTGCAATGAGTACTAAGCAAGAAGCAGTGATAAGAGTATAAGGTTGACTAAGCTTCCTATAATCATCATGGTTACTCATGTGTTATACTTGTTCAGGTGTATTGGTTATGTATAAATCCCATTACTATGGCCATATATGATATCAATATAAGATTATTGATAAGAAACGTATCATGTTTAGACTGGTCATTAGCATAAAGTCTCATATAGGTAACAAAGCCTCATGAAGCCAAATCGGTGTATGATTACTAGCATACTGACTGGTGATAGTTGGAACATGGTTGGTACTATTCCCATTAGATATTAGAGTAATATGTGAGAATTCATATTTACCCGTATTCCGTATACCACTACTGGGTAACCAACGGTGATCATTACCATATTTATGCTTGTTTCAACTACTTTCATAGGTAGCTCGATAGGTTGTATTTGCATAATATACATACTGCTTATAACACTATTAGTATAGCTCAACTATCCATGTTTAACCATCTCTGTAGCATAGTGAAAATATTGTTACTGCTTATTCATATGTTCATATTCATTGCACTACCTTATACTCCTACTCGGTCATTGGTGTATATGTAGTCATAACTCCTTTGATAGGTGAACATACTAGGAATAAACACTAATGATCTCATTGTTATTACTTACATTACTATAATCATCAGCCTTTTCCGAGTACCAGACCATGGTTGCTGGATGACTAATGGATGTGTTCGGATGTGTCTCTTACCGCCAGTGGGCATGCCCCTAACCAATGTGTGCTTCTTTGGTTTTGGTGATGTGTTTCGTATACTAAGGCTCTTAGCTCACTCAAGGCTACTTGGAAGAAGAGTAAAAAACAGGTGGTTGACACCATTATGCTACAGTAGAAGGCCAAGATGGATCATCTCTATCGAGATCGATATCTTTTTCCAAGGCCGCTACCTTGCCTGGTTCCAGGTGCATAAGTATCACCCATAGTATCACCAATAGCCAGAGCACAGCTAGTTCCTGTTCGATAAAATCTAATTCCATAGCCCGTTCCAGAGCCACAATTGATAATGCAATTGACCCTATACCAATTTATTTTATTGAAGTTCCAATTCAAGTCCCAAAGCAAGCACTACGAGGAGCAGCAATAGAGGCATAGGCGGGGATTTCACCTTATCCCGTGGTTGGGGCAGCATGAATGAAGGCGGGGGAAATTCCAACACCTTGTGAAGCATACCTCGCAATTTGATGGCCCATTTAAGATATTCCCATTCTAAATAAATTATTAGAGTAGGATTTGGTTGAATCAATTCATTATCACAAGGAACTAGCTTTTACAATCAGTTGACTTCAATGCATTCGGACAAGGGTGCATGGTAGGCCACCATACATACCTGACCCTAGCCAACTAGCTAACGAATCAAATAGTTACACCTGAGGGAGAGCGAGGTAGTCCAAACCCCCAATATGGACCTGGTAGAGAGAGACTAAACAATAGCCCACTTAGGATAGGACTGATGAAACAACCTCATCTATGCCTGTGTCAAAAGATACTACTGGTTTTCGAAATTGAATTATAACTAGTACATATGGATCTGCTCAATCTACAACCACTTCTGGAACTATATATGCAGCTGTTAGTGGTGATTTCTTTGGAACTGGGGTTGGCTCATCCCTTCTAGGGCAAGAACTTGTTATAGAGCTAGCATCTATGCTAGTTTTAGATTGAGCAGCAATGATAGATCGAGATTGACCGAAAAAGGTAGGATTTTCATTAGTAGTGGAGGCTTATGCAGTACCAGCGGTGAGAGGAGAAGACCCTATTGGTGGAGAGCCATAGCCCGCCTGTTTCCCCGTTTCATATCCTATAGTTGCATATCCAAATAAAAATATAGAGGTAATAGAAGCAAAGGTAGCATGCGAGCCAGGATCTTCACTATCATCCATTAGATCCAATCAATAGATTTTCCAGGGTGAGGCGAACAAAACCTGTACTCCCCCTTGTATTAGTAGTTCGCGGGCATATATACTTCTATTTCTAGGATTTAAATGAAGAGGGATTTGAATCTATAGCAACATAAGAGTCAGCATCATCACAACCCTTTCAAGTTCCAGTTGAAGAATCCAACGTAGCGTGATAATACCTATCAAAGCCCGCTTGCCCCCAACGCTAGCATCATCTGGCTCAGCCCCAAATCCATCAGCTCAGTTGTTTTTCCAGTCTCTATCATAGTAGTATTTGGTCCACCACGAGAAATAGAGGTAGCTTAAGCTATTGATCTTGTTGATCCATTCTTAGCAACGAACGGGGTATCCATTTACAGTCCCATATACAAATTCATTTGAATTTGAACCAGTTAACTCAGTAGATTTTGTTGTTTCAACAATAGTTTAAGCAATGTCAGATGCAGATCCACCAGATCGAGTTTAAGAAGCTAGCATTCCTATTTTGACATCCAATGATGTTCCTATCAATGTAGTGATGATATCAGTTAATGTTCAAGTTAGTGCATCTATGTGTGTTTTTATAGAAGCAATGTTCCGACATCTATCTTTGTCCCCATATATATATGTAATTACGTAATTTCCCGTTGTTCCAGCATTTGTACGTGTTCCTAATTTATAGTGTGCATTACCTTATGTTCCTATAAGCTAGGTTTCGGCATCCCATGAAGTCCTTAGAAGTCAAGTTCCAGCTGCAAGTGTTCCTAAACAGTTGACCAGGTTTCATTAGTATAACCTAAACCAATAGCAAAGGCAAGACCAATGGTTCCAACACCTACATTTTAAGAAGCACCACCAAAAGTGGAGAAAGAAACAAAGCAAGCATAGATAGTTCCATTTGATTCAGCAATTGTAGTTGTTCTGGTTTCGTATCCAGTTGGAGAACTAATAGTTTGAATTCCTCCTTCTGTTCCTACATTTCTAAGTGTTCCTAGAAGTATATTTCCAAAATTTCCTTTTGTTCCAAGAGCAGGTGCTCCGGTATTTTCCTTTGTTCCTACTATATATGTATTTGGTGTTGTTCATAGAAGTGGTGTTCCAAGATATTCTGTTGTACCGTGAAATGATGCTCCAACATCAACTATAGTTCAGATATATGTAATTTCAGCATTTCCTATTGTTCCAAGAAATGATGATCCAAGATACCCTGTAGCTCCTAGGGGCGATGCAGAGGCAAAGACAGAAGATGCAGTTGACTGAGTTGAACCAATTTCATCAGCTCTAGCTGAATATCCATCGGTTCCATATCTAGTTGCTTAGCCACTAGTTGCATCACCAGTTGATCAAGTTGATCTTGTTCCAGGATCACAATAACCAGCCCTACCAGCAACATCTAAGGTAGCAAAGGCAGAGTCAGCAGGAGGGGAGGTGGGGGAGAGTAGAAGGCAGAGGGCTTAGGTCACACATATAGATAGGGCTTCTATGCAGTCGCTTTGATCGAACATGCTTGGGGTTTTGATCATTCTCAAATGGCATGGAATATTATAGATCTGATGTGTTATCCCTTCCCTGTGAACATCGGTATTTGTTTCTACTTATAGCCTAATAATTGGTTCAATATCACACGATATCGCTTCATCCATAAACTAGGTTGGTTCAATCAATGCAAGCACAACCCTAATGCCTAGCCTCTTTTCAGGGTTTGGTTTCAACCCAATCCATTCCATTGAAGGAGTCAAAAAATATTTTCATATCTAGAGCATTTGAAAGATTGGGCGTATGAGTGCTAAGTGAGACTTTGGAAATGTGTAAAGTAACTAAGATAGAAGCCTATCAAATTCCCTATTTCATTCAGGCGGTCTCAACTCAATTCCTATCTCAGCCTCCTCAAAGACATATTCATATCCTAGAATCAGCCTACCTAAGCGGGATCATAATCGGATTGGTACCTGCTTAGCCTCTAGGTTTTCCTCCATTCCAACAGTTTCAAAGCTCTAGTCATGTTGAAGCATAGGTGTCATTCATATTTTATTTCTTCCAGCACTCTCAAGAAATAAGCCAATCTCATGCCCTATCTCAGGCGGTCTCAGGGAAGTACTCAGCCTCCTCAAAGACATATATGTAGTATCAGCCTGCCTCTTTATCACAGTGTAGCGAGTTTGGGAAGAAAGAGAGGGGAAGTGCCTTCAGAATGGCTCCTTTCATATTCATGATCTAGGTAGTGGTATCGGGTGGCTGGCTCTTGTGGTGGTTCAGGCAGCTGGCTCTTGTGGTGTTGGGTTTGAAAGTCAAGGTTCGGTAGTTGGTGGCAAACCCAATGCATGGAGGTGATATCATATTCTCATATATATAGAATTAGTTTGAATGGGAATATGAGAGTGCTCAATGATTATTCATGAATGTGTGTAAGTAACATGGAGAGATAAGCCTCTATCATGCCCCTAGAGAAGCTGGGATCAGCACTAGTTTTCAGCCTGCTCAAATTCCTATTAGTAGAATCAGCCAGCCTCAGTGGTGGTGTAGCAGGTGGAAGCCTTTCCTCTCATCATATTTGTGGAGTAGCAAGTTCCTTACTTAAAGGAGCGAAAAAAGGTGAAGGTGGTTGGTTGGGTAAAAATACTCACTAGGGGTTCTAGATACTGGTGTTGGATCTTTAAAAATTAGTAGCAGTAGTTCAAAGCTTATATCTTACCTTTCAATGATCACGCCACCTTCTCTTAGTGAGTTTACCATATTTATAGGCCACCCATTCAAACTCTCTATCATCTCGATACACCACCTTTGCTTTGTGAACTTCCCCACATTGATCTTTATAGAGAGAGCACTAGAGGAAAGGGCACCCTACCCCTCCACAGAGAGGATGGATACCCATTGACAGAGAGAGTGATTTATTTTGATTGATTGATTGATTGATGGAGTGTTGCCTTCCTTTACTCACCAATTGCAGAATGAACTTAGAGATAGATTTATGGGCTTCTAAAGCCACCACTTGCTTTGAACAAAAAGACAAAGTGGATACGACAACTTAGAACCTTTACTATGAAACCTCTTGTTAGCTGCCTCCCTTTACCTTGACTCTTACCACCAACCTCGTTCACTTCTAGATACTGCCGCCTACCTTATTTAGATAGACTTACGGCATTATATCAGACGGATGGGGATGGAAGGGTGGCTTCACATTGAGAAGAAAGAGCCTTCTTGGATAGGCTTAATACAGCATTACCAGCCTTACATTACACTTACTTCAATTTATCCACTGGGTACCACTATTACCTATCCCGCTTAGGAGCCTTGCCGAGACGTTTCATCAATTAGAAGAACCCACTGCAAAGAATAGACAGAAGACCTACTTTCCCTTTCATTTCATGCATTTACCTATCCACCTGAAGACCTGTTTGGTCAATTTAGTGTGTCCTAAATTGCTGCATTTAATTTGTCAATCCGGGAATCGTACGCTGATGAAGTGCGGCGCACTATATGTGCAAGATAACCTATTTCTTAACTTTTTGTCGTTTTTGGTTTTTCTAAGGTGAAATGGAAATGCTAAGATGAAAACAAGTTTGGTTATGTTTTTTCAAGGAAGTGATATCCCCTATAATGATTTACCAACTTGAAACTTTAAAAAGAAAATTGAAATTTACAATGACAAGACTTGAAAGAAAATGAAAATGTACTGCTGAAATGAAAAGGTGCTGCTAATCTAATAAATCAAAACAGTAAACTAGTGAGCATGAAAACCAAACTATTCTTGCTGCCAAATAAACATAAAAGAAACTATGCTTAAGGAAATTCAAAAATTGCAACAAAATAAATCTAAATCAGATTACATCAATTTATCTTCTGACCCTTCATCATTAGTCCAGCTATGATTTTCGGAAGTAATCATAAACAACTTGAGTAACTGATATTTAATTTGCAGAAAGTAACCTAATACTAAACCATACACTCATGATTCAATCCCTCACCATCAGTCCAGTTGTGGCTTTCGGAGGCAACTGAAGATGTCATGCATGATTTAATATATCTAAATTTGCGGAAAAGAAACTAATATTAAACTACACATTTCATAATGCAATCCCTCACCATCAGTCCAGCTGTGGCTTTCGGAGGCAACTGAAGATGCTATGAGCAGATTAGTATATCTAAATTTGCAGAAAAGAAACTAATACTAAACTACACATTTCATAATGCAATCCCTCACCATCAGTCCATCTGTGGCTTTCGGAGGCAACTGAAGATGCTATGAGCAACCTGCTAAACATGTTAGCCTTAGAACACTCGGATTAATGAAGCGCTTAGTTATGAGGGACACTTTCCCTTTCAAAACCAGATAATGTTACCCTTGACTTCATTATTACCTTCAACCTAGGGGCATGGATGGAATTATGCCCAAGTCACATTACCCTTCTCTTAAAAGCACCGGTCGAGACCTTTCTCGATGCGGACAAGCTACTTCGTTCCTTACCTTTGACTTGATTTAATGATTTATACTAAATGAGGGAGTCATGCCAAAACTCTTTATTAGACCGGGAGACCGGGAAGACCATTAGGGAACCACTATATGAATCCCTTACCTTGTTTCCAACCCACCCAGCTGCAAGAAAGAAATAGACAGACCTAGAGCCCTAGACCAGGAATTGACTTGGTTAGTCGGTCAGTAGGCTCGGTAGGGATTCACTATTCGTTTGGTGAGGGAGACCTATGGTGACCTATCTCGACCCCGCTTAGAAGAGATAGGTCCCATATCCATATCCATATCTTGCTTTCTCGACCATTAGGAGAGAAACGGGGTTGTTCTCGACCGGTAGGCCTGGTAGGGACTCACTATTCATATGGTGAGGGAGATATTTTCTCTTTACATATGATGCACCTATCTTGACCACCAGGAGAGATAGGGCAGTACTTTACCATTCCTTGAAATGAAGAAGTGAAAGCTCTAGCTTGAACTTATTCATTTCAAGGGATGTAGCTCCTCTCTCGACCACCAGGAAGAGAGAGGCCATCATTTATTTACATATGATGTGCCTATATCGACCACGATTAGGAGATATAGGCCTATTTCAATATTAGTTCTTGACCGGTAGGCCCGGTAGGGACTCACTATTCATATCATGAGGGAGAGAAATAGGAGAAGTATCATTATATATATTGCATAGCCTAACCATAAGGGAGAGGCTAGCCCAGTGAGTTAGCGCTCGACAAATAGGGCCAATTCCCACTCCTCCCTACACAAAGTGGACCCATATCTTCTTAAAAGGAACTATATTGCTCACCCATATTAGGGCTTTGTCAACCAGTTTCTCTCCCATATATGGATGGGGTAGTTTGTGTAGGCGGGCTTAGCAGGTAGTTGGTTTAGTTGCCTGCACTTTTGGCTCTACCCCCCTCCCCCCTGTTGAAGTTTCGGCGAAGCGCCTTAATGAAAATAACTTGAATAAACAAACTTCCTGTGGTGAGAATCAACCCTGGCTCTGACTAATTCATTAATAATTGATAGCTCGGTTAAAAGCCCTTCATAAGATAGAGATAGGAATAGATATGTACCTCGGCGAGGTGGTATAATTACGTATATAATGTGCGAATTTCTCTTAGATATTGCTGCTCAAGCGAGGCTGGGGAAAAAAAGCATATCAACTTTTGATTGATTTATGGTAGTGAATTGAAGTGCCACCAAGGGAAAAAGCTCAACGTCAAAGTGAAATAAGTCCCACCCATATATCACATTCATAAAAAGAAAATACCAGGTCCTGATTTGAGAGAAATCATTGTTCGAAATTACACCTTGTGCAGTAGGTTTTTTCAAGACCTTTTCTTAAGGGAGCAGCTAAAAAAATATCGCTTAAAATTAGGTATACATCGACATAAAATATTGACAAAATAAATTTTAGTAACCGCTTACTCTACAGCTAATGGATAGGTTGTTTGAGCTACAAATAATATTATGCAAGTGGCTATATCAGTGAGTATGGTATCTTCGCCTTTCCTCTTCATGCCAGATCCAATAAGCCATGCTAGGCCCAATAAGCGAAGTTCCCATATGAGGCTAAAGCGTAATTACATATATAATATATATATATTATTTTACCACTCATCATTTGAATGACTAAGGGAACAAATGACTATTTTTTCTTTCTCCTTTCCGGCATCACCCCGGCAACAGGGAACCTACCATCAATTGATTGGTAGGGCTAAATTGATATATTCTTTTCCAATGGCCACTACCCTACCATGCTCAACAAATCACTCCATAGTTAATCATAAACCCCTGTATTTATTTGTAATTCTCCCAGTGCGCATGTTTATTTCCCCACGCAGTTTGATCGAAGTGATTCTCGGCTTTCGTTGGGGGCTTGAAGGCATCATAGTTTGCAAAACGAGCAATCCTAGTTTCTATGATACCAAGAGTCCAACCCTTTTTACGTACATTACGAGGCTTAAAAACTCTGTCTATCCCTATCTCCTACTTAGAGAACTTCTCCACAAATATTTTTCCCCTCTCTTGGGTGGAGAGCTTCAATTCATGAAAAGAAAGGGGTGGGGGACGATATGCACCATGTTCCCGGATCTGGATTGCCACCCAAATTTGGCTCTATGGGGAATATCGTCGGATGAGTACGAAGCCCAGAAATATGCCAACACCAAAAAGGTGGGGTTTCATCTAGAAAATATGATAATCAGTTGGGCCTCCAAAAGGGCATAACCATGCCTTTAGGGCTTGATACCCGGAAGCCATGCGCCTTTGGAGTCTTCATAACTCCCCCCCCCATTAGACGCGATACCCAGTTCAGGGTTACCAACGATGGGGGGAAAATCCCCTTATCAAATTCTCAGGGGGCAGAGGTGCAATATGCTCTGGAAGCAAAGGATGCCACCATTTTTCTGGATGAGGGGCAGTTATCTGAACGGGACGAATCCCCCATTCTTCAGCAACTATGACAATATTGGCAGGCCCAAGGGTCACCGTCTCCTTATTATGAAGGGGAGCTCGAGTATCCAGTGATGTGGGAGACTCTCTATAGTAGACTAGAAGTAAGTACTTCTTTGCAGTAATATCTATATAAGAAAGGATAAAATCACTAATATAGTGAATCACTAATCTAGCGAAGAATATCCCTCTATTGAATCGTAAATAAAGTATTTCGATTGTGCATGTCTTAAACCATCCTTCCTGCGTAGGGTTCTCCTCATGTGCTAGGGTTTATCAATTGAATCTACCATTAATTCAATGGACTTGAGCAATTGAATCCATAACCTAAGGACTCCTAGAGAAAGTTACCAATGGATCTCCCCATGGCCTCATGCTAGATGTAGTAACACCCTAGCGTAGTAACTGTGTTCTGTACCGTTTATTCCCGTAGCGTTTATTCCCGTACCATCTCTTCCAGTACCATACCATTGACTATGTGCTTGCGTGTATCAACATTAGTGATCCTCATGGGGGATCTTGCATTAGCCCTTAAACCCGGGGGCAAGCGGTAGGGTCTATCCAACCAAGAAACCTCAAGGTTCAATGATTTTGTTGAGTTGAAGTGTGGTAATCTCCAGGGGAAATAGTTTATAGTAGGTAACCATCAAGGGGACAAGGTAGTAGCGATCATTACCAAACCAGGAGGAAAGAGTTAGCGATCATCATCATGCAAGTATTCCCTTCTTCACTACTTCTCTTGACAACATACATACACCACTTCAATAAAAAATATCTTTCCTTATTCACTACTTCTGTTCACAACTTATTTCTCTCGGCATGGTGGTCAGTATACTAAATATAAATATGAAACACATATGTAGGCTTACAGTATTTTCATGGCACCTAGGACAAGGGATAAGAAGGGAAAACAAAAGACCGGCCCCAAGAGAACGAGCGTGTGGCAACAAAAGCCAAACCTCGTGGATTCATAACTTGAGTTGTCAAGCTAGCTCCCTTTTGAGTTCGTAACTTGATAAGATACTTTCAACCATTCTATCTTGGTATATCTTGTCTGATACGAGTGAGTGGTTGTTCTGAAACCAACCTCATGAACAAGTGAGTAGCTTAGTAAGCTCCTGGCAAAACTGTCAAACTAGGGATGTAACGCTCTGCCTCCAATAAGAATCTACCTAAATAAATTCCTTTCCATTAATGTTGGTTGTTTAATTAGGATGCGAAATGAGATACAAAAGCGCGACGCTGATTGATTCGATACAAAGTGAAAGTGAGGTGAAGCTAGAATACCATATATAATGAAACACCACGTCTATATTCTTAACACATACAAGTTGATCGTGTCTTGCTTCCCTATCCATTCCACCTTCCTTAACCTCACCCTGAAGTAGCTTTATCACACGTTATAGTGCCTACCCTTGATACATACTTCTTAGGCTAGCCAATCAATAAACTTTATAGTGCTTCCTCCCCTCGATACATTTTTATTAGGCCAACCCATAATATAATATTTATGTGATGTCTCACCCTATCTGACCTCACTCACCTTATCACAATTACACCACCATAGAACGAGAAGGTTTGGTGATGGTATATGTGCTACAAACACTAAGGCATTATCTACTAGGCCGAGCGTTTCAATTTTTTACAAACCACTCCGTGTTGAAATACCTAGTAAACAATAAAGTATTGGAGGGCAAAATCTGTCGATGGTTACTACTAATTCAAGAATTCGACTTCGAAGTGGTAGTGAACTAGGAAATCAGAATTTTGGGCCTAACCACCTCTCCCGAATTGAAAATGGGGAAGCCGTAGGGACACTGGATGAACTACTGTCGACCTGTTCTGTGTTGAAGTGATACCATATTCCCTTGCATAAGTAACAAACTTATTCAGCTCTGGGTTGGCACTGAAATACTACGATCAATGACGGCGGAAACAGTTGGTTGTCCACACTATGAACTATCAGCTAATAGCAGGGAAGTTATACAAGTTTCTTATTTATGGAATTATGCTACAATGTTGAACGACAAGCAGTATTATGGGAAGCTCACGACAGACAAGGCAGAGGACACTATGGTGGAAAGCCACTGCATAGAAGGTTCTCCACATAGGTCTCTAGTGGCCAACAATTTTTTGATCCCTCTCCTATCTGCAGAGTTTATGGATGCTGTAGATTATGCCAAACGGTGTAGCGTCTACCAGCGAGTGGGATGTCCGTCCACCTACGACGAAATGCCATTCTATTTATTCCCCTCAAATAGCTCTGCGAAGGAAGGCCATTGAAGGGAGGGTTATCAATGCACTGTGGATAGATCCATAATTCAATTAAGGTGCCAAAATGCACTATATATCGATTGTAGTTGCAGGTTCTATTCTTTACCTAAACTCTGCTCAGGCCTTTCAGGACCTTACCTTCTAGCTAGCTCTTTTAGGGGAATAAATAGAATATATATAGGATCCTAGTCCTCGACTTTGCTCAGGGTCCTTCTCGCTACGAGAAAGCTTCGATATGATCTAGGTGAGGTGTCAGTATTACCCTTAGCGATTGAGCGAAAAATAGAGTAACTGTATAAACCCTCCCTTAGGTAATGAAGATCTATATCCATCCCCCATATACCAGGATCCCTCCCCCAGATATTGTGGCCCTATTTGTCTGCCTAGCTAGTATTTATTTATTTACAAGGACCCGAGGGCCCTGACTGAGCTAATCGAAGGTCATAGAGAATAAAGTAAAGCAATTGAATCCAAATAACTACATTCTGGCAGATGAGAAACTTAATAGTATCCTACCCGCTTGTTTATATTATCGCCATTCCTTCTAGCCAAAGGCCCCACAACCAGATACCCCAAGTTCAAGGTTAGGAACAACCCATCTAGCCCAAGCACAATAGCTAAGGGTTGAGGAGGCGCACAACCAAGCTATGAGGATCCCATCGCAAAATAGAGGGGATGTGGGCTCCCAAGCACTGCTTCCCCATAGCAGCACAGTACGGTTCATTGCCAAGATATATACAATGTGCCCGTTCTCTTAGTAAGTAAGTAAGGTAAAACCCAAATTTCCTAAAATAAAGTAGATCGGAGGGTTCATGATATAATGTACTATAGGCAATATTTCGCGATATTATGTTTTAACAGTTTCAATGGCTAATATTTTCAGAGAAGTTGTTAGATCCCAGAAAATTTTTTGGTTGCCTTCGTGGTATCAACGACAGAGTTGAAAAAGGTGAACAATTGTTGGCTGCCTTTGTGGTATCAATGATAGAGTTGAGAAAGGTGAAACTGTTCTATTAGCAGGAGGATTTGGCATGATTCTCGCTAATGCACCCAAAGGAAACACATATGTTTATGCAGATCTTCATTTTCTTGAATGCAACTACAAATTTGAATGAAACTGATGGAGCGGCAGCTTTTAAAACATCAAATTGACAGCGTAGGATTTAAATAAAATTTTTTAACTTACAGTAAAACTTGGTTATCGCGTGAAAAACCCTAATGGCCAATTAAATTATGCTCATTCAAATCCCCTGTCACTTCCATTTATTCAATAACTCAATTAGATGTAAATCCAACTCCGCTTATGGTAGTATTTTCCTCTGAAGGTCCAATTTATTTTACTCCAGACATACTAAAGGTTATAATTCAAACCCCACAACCCCAGTATTATGATATCTCCATTGTCAAATACAAATATTTCTTGTAAGTAAGTTTATACTAACAGGCTGGGCTTGCTAGCCTCCTCTTTGACGCTAGAGTATTGTTTGAGAGTGTTTTTTAAAGATGTGGCAAGACAGCCATTTTTGTAGCCAACGCTTTCTTATATCGGCAGGTACTAGCACTGTGCCAGTGGTCAAGAAATGCAGATTAAATTTTTCTATCAAAAACCACTTCATAGATGAGGTGTAGGTAGATGTAGTCCCATTCGACGTGTTTTGGGTCATCGTCGAAAGCCCATACCTCTTTGTGAGAGATGCCATTTTCAAGAGAAGCGAAAACCAATATTGGCTTGTCAAAGAAGGGAAGGAATTCACCATAAGTGAACATAAAGACAAGGCTAAGCTCTGTTTAATGAGTGATCACCATGCAAGGAGAATATTTGGCAGTACAAATCAATTGATATTGTTATTCTTAAAACAAAGAAAGCAGTAAGGAAAGGGCAATGAAGTCAAGATGAAGGCATCCTTGGAAGAATGTACTAAAGAGAGTAAGGATATATAAAGGATGGGTCGTGTCTATCTTCCATTACCTTTATTCAGTGGGTGCTGGACCGAAGATAACACAGGACCGAAGACGGGAAATGGTCAAGACTGAATGCCCCTGTGAGCAATGCCCCAGTTAGGTGAGCAACTCCATGCCCTTCAAGGAAGGCTGATTGATGTGATTCAGATTGGTGTGATCTGGATTGATCCTCAAGCCAATTCTATGAATCTTATTGGCAATGTTGATTGGGAGTGAAGAAGGGATGGAGTAGCAATAAAAATCACGCAAATGGTCGTTGAAGTCGTTCTTTGCATTTCAGTCCATCACTCCATCCAATAGTTCAACAATATAAGCTTAAAGGGAAAGCACCCACTATGGGCTACTCAACCATCCCCTCCAACCATCTATTCCATCTATCCTCCCTTAATCCAGCGATGTCTAATAAGTTCTAGCTTTATGGAATCCGGCAGGTAGTGAAACGATCCCAGCAAAAGGGAGACCCTCTCAATTCTATTAGAACCATTAATCTGGTGCTTCAAAAAGAGAAGGGGAGGGTTTTTCATAGAAATTCTGCCTCATTAAGTGAATCATTCCTAAAGTGGTCTAGGGCTAAACAGGATTCTCTCTCCTCATAGTGTTGTACCCTACAGATCTTCCTGGCTTCAGAATATTTTAGGCATAACTCCATCCCATTTCCTAGGTTGAATGTAGTAACAAGTGAGTTCTGGTAGAACAGGTGGTTACAGGCACTAACATGAGCAAGTGGGCATCATCCATATCCTAGGAAATGTTGACTGGCCATCTTAATTAATAAAATCATATCTTTGGGGTTCATCCCGGCCCTACAAGTGCTGATATTGTCTATCTGGTTGAAGAAATGAGTGCCTAGTTTGGTAAGGGATAAAGCACTTCCCTCCCTCCCTCCATCAACAACTGTACCGTATTCGAGCCTAGCCATGGGCTGTAAGTCTATAACTATCATAAATTAAGGATACTATAAATGACATATATAAAATCTAATAAGGAAATTTGGTGGATAATAAGGGTGTACTATGGGTGATATGTGTTGGGGAGTACTACAAGGAAGGGTAAGGTTGACCAGTTTCATCCTGTCTCGATAATAGAATGTATAGTTAAGAGAAGGTATAGTGTAGTAGCCAGTAAGGGATTTTTAATTAAAGTGGTATAGGTAGAAGGCAGGTGTTAGGTCTTCAGGTGATAACTATGAGGTTTAGGCATTTATGTGAAAGGTCTGTCTATTCCTTCCTTGCAGTGGGTTCTTATAATTAATTAAGAGTATTGGGCTCCTCTTAAATCCAAGTCAATTATATGGGAAGAATAGGCACGGAGTGGTACCCTACCTAGATTCCTAAAGTGTAATGTAAGGCTCTTGTGAACGCAGTATCGAAGCCCATGCATCTCTATGTGAAGACCTTCCATTCAATGTTGTAAGTTTGGGGCATTAGTAAGTTGGATGCTAGCCTCGGAAACTATATAAGAATTAGTCGGAGGGTTTTCTAGTAGAGTTATATCTAGTTGTTGATCTACTACCTACACCAAATCCCATGGTTACTCCTATACTGCCTACTCTTGATTCGCTAGCTCTAACACCGCAAACTACAAATCCGATGGTCTTTCTATAGCCAGCTTCTGAACGACCATGGCCAGCTCCAGTTCTACCTGAAGTTAATGGCTAGCCCGAATACCCTTGTCTGAAAACCCCTACTCCACTTTCAGTTTCTCTGGAAAGGGATTGGCTTCGCTTAAGCATTGGGGTGGGTGCTAGTAGCTGTACCCGAAAACTGGGGAGCCTACCGTATAGAGCAGATGGAGCATGAGTTGATTGTTATCTTGCAGCTTGCTCCAGATCTACTTGTGGTTCCTCCCTCACCATATCCTTATACACTACATGATTCTCTATATACCATTTATGATCCGACACCTCCTGTACCTGAAACACCTCGGGCTCCTGACCCACCCACCACCATAGCTTCTTGGAACTATAAGCGATGTTGTAACACTTACTAATGTTGTAACTAATGGAAATGGTAGAGCACCCACTTATGGGAAAGAAATTGCTAGAACTATGCTTCTTGCAACACCAACAGCAGATATTGGACTAGGCTTACCCAAGGGAGAACCTTAAGGGGGAACTCTAAGGCTAGTACACATATACCCTTGAAAAACACCTATTACTAGGTTCTAGAAACCTTTCAAATATGCCTAGGGGGCAGAAGCAAAAGGGGAAGTGTATAAACATAGGGGTGGGTACCTTACCAAGATAATACTACACCTTCGCAAAGGCATTACCTGGACGAAGGTATACACTTTACCCTAGCACTTACACTAGCACTTACACCAAGGAAAACACAGATACACCTTGCTCATTCCACCAGATAGTAATTTTAGTCTTGTTCCTTTCTTCGTTAGAGGGTCCTGATCAACCCTTCGTTTGTTATAAATTCCGGAAGGTATGACTTGAACCTACATAAGGCTTATATATGGATGGTTCTTGAAAGGTAGAAGGTTCTAACCCGGACCTTGTCCTCGAAGCTACCCTATCGAGGAACTATCAGGCAACACAATATGCCTTTTCACTTTGTTGTACTCAGGTCCTTTGGGACTGTACCATAACTAAGGGAAGATCAATGAGGACCAATCCTCCGGTAAGACATGAAAATAACTATCTCAGGACCCCAAAAGGGGGACTATAAGTAAGGTGTTGGATGGGCTTGGTCCTGGTCTAAAACTCCCAAGAAGAAGGGGTATGGCATAACCTTATTCTTCATTTTATGTATGAAGGAAGGAGATAGACAGTGGTTCAGTATATCCTGAAAGGCTTAACTTGACCTGAGCTAAGTAAGGTTACAATGGAGGTAAGGTTCTTAAATACCAACCCCAGCTAGGTAAGGTTACAACGGAGCGAAGGTAATGTTATGACCAACCCCTTTGAGTGGTCATAGGAAATGCTAAGCAGTGGGGTTTGCTACGAAATATGATCTATAAGTTAAGCCAATCAAATTGTTCGATGTGTAAAATGAAACATATCTATATAAGCTTCATTCTACCTAAGCTATTGATCTCTATCATAGTATAACCAATGCTATATGCTTAAGCATAATTATTAGCATAAGTATCATGCCGCTTACAGATAGAGCATAATCATTGTGATTTCACACTAGTAATAACATCCACCCTTATATGTTCTTTGAGCTTAGTAATCCCCATTGCTATGACATGCACTATGATTGAATACATAGCTTCTATTTGATATAAGGTACATAGATTAGGGATATGCTTAGATTTCACTGTACTTGTTGACCTATTAGTAGAGCTAACTGGTTTTTGTCAATGTATTATACCCAGGTATATCACTTTCCTGTAATCCCATTAGTCATTTTGTAATATTTCCCTAGTACTCGGACATTGGTGTGATTCCCTAATTATTACATATGATTTGATTCACTGAATTCCACCTATTACATAGGAATGACTGCGTAAATGTGCAAAGGTAATACTACTACCTATATTACCAGAACCGAGTAGTAGGATATGGTTCCTGTATGAGAAATGGGAATAGAAGGAAGCTATATAAGACCTACAATACAGTGGTAACACAGAGATTCAAGATCAGTGTTCGTATATTCAATAACCTCAAATAAGGAGTAAGTTCTAGTGATTACAACTCTTACATGCCCACAGTATTTCCTGTTTCATTACCATTCCAGGTATGTGCGTAATATAATTATGATATACAGCTTAGTAATGACCATAGTTTCCATAAAAATGAACAGTATCATGTCATAGCTTTGGTCACATATGTTAGTGACAAGCATCATAAGATAGTACCATTCCCATAACTACTCTAATAAATCACCAGTATACCAGTTAAGCATGTAACAGCACCAACTCACCTTATCCAATAAGGACCATAGTATCCCAATCTATTAAGTACTAGCATTCCCATTACTTTTATATCATAGTAAGGACCATAAGTATATAAAGATTACAGTACTACTTGATTAGCTTAGGGAAGGTAAGTGTTTCCAGCTTTGTTGAGCTTAGTTTTATTTTGATAAGGTTTTCTAATGTTATACAATGGCTATAGTACTCACATTAATCCGATATGCATGATATGATACCACTAGCTACTAGTTCGTATTAATGTACATATATTCCCTAATCTTATATGAGATAAGAGTAGAACATATATGCTTTTTATTCACATTACAGTGCCATATCCTTTTTATTCCCATTATAATGTTGGAACCATATTCTTGTTATAAGCTCTACTACCATATAATGACCTTATCTATACTACCTGTATTAGTTATGAATAAGCTTAGTTCTATCATAGTAACCTAATAGAAACCCTTTTTCAATATGCTTAACATGAACCCTTACTAACAAGACCTTATATCATATAAAATAAATAGTAATCATATATACCTAATTAGATCGGGTATCATAACGTATTGGTCATATGTTTACGCATAACTAGTGAGTAAGAGATAGGTATTCCCATAATATCTCTTACATACCTTATGTCATGTAAGTGATTAAGCTGATAACCAAGCAACCTATCTATCATATTTATGGTTCCAATACAGGTATTTCTTAACTTAATCGTGTTAGATCTGTGTTAGCCTTTCTTCACCTATTGATATGGCTGTCATTATACTAGTTATACTAAAGCTGGAGGAGTAGTATAACCATTACAGTGATGAGATTACGGTGTTCCAATGATCAACATCATAACAGTGATTAGTATAATGAAGTTGTTTTTCTTCCAATAAGCATGATTGAGATAGCATAGTTACAACCATTGAACAAGGAAACATGGTGATCAAGCTATCATGAAGAATGCTTATATTGAGCTAGATCCTAGCTTTGTAATCACTAACCTTATTCGAGCTCTTATTACACTCAGCCAACACACTTGCTTTACTTAACATAGTAATAAAACCATAGCTATCACCATAAGTTGGCATGGATAAACAGTGATAAGAGTCTCGTTTGTGATATAGTGTTATAACCATTAGTTCTATCACACCACTTTTATTTGTGTAATAAATATGATTCTCAAATCTCATAGAGCATTCACTAAGCAGAGTTCCATGCTAGTTTACCTAACTAATTGGGTTATATATCTAATGAAAGTAGTAATGATACTAGTATAAGTACCCTATCATAGGTAATCACGTAAACAATGGGATGTGTTCATTTGTACATTTTGATTGATCATTTTTGTTCTGTTACCTTATCGTATTATTCATAATATAAACTAATAGGATAGATCTTATCGGTGTCTGTAATTAGTGATATGAGTGTTCAAGATTAACGAATACTGGCCATATTAGGAGAACTAAGCATATCCATAATCTATGCGAATCGTATTCTCTAAGCTTAGTGGTATTGCTTTCTATACATTGTCTGTGCTTGATAGGTGGTCTTACATACTATGAAACCAATATGATACGCTACATAATTAGTAATAAAGTCGTATCCATTGTGAACAAGTAACGGTTTGGTCATTACAAGTGGTGAGACTAGTGTAGATGAAATTGATCTCATTGATTATGATTATACTTATATCTCATGTAATGGTATGGGTTTGACTCATAGTATACTTTCTCGAATTGATATGGTGAAGCTTATATGATACGGTGTCTTTTTTACTCTATTCAGCCCATTCGATTAGCTAGTGGTAGTGTATAATGATCAAGTAAGCACATATCTAATTACGAAAATTATTCATAAGTTAATGGAAAGTACTATCTCTACATTTATATGATATAATTCCCTTGTGAGTGTGCAGTCATGTTGCTATCTCTTATTCACCTATGTTATAGGTTCAACAAGCTATCACTGCCTTCAACTCGAACAAATTGGCATATCTAGTAGCCCAAGTACCTTTGTTCCAGCTTTCATTAGATATGAGTTATACCACCTTAGTTAATGAATAGAGTATCATGATTATTCCCTAATATCTAATGTGTTAAATATGAACAATGGTGTTCAATCATTCCATGGAATCACTTTCACCTTATCATTGTTTGTTTCCTTATGACCAATCTATTGAATATAGAGACTAGTTTAGCTCACAAGTAGATATGGTAATAATAACCATTGAAAAATGTAATCTTACCGGAATAGAACACCCTATAAAGCTCTATTGTATAAAATATACATACAGTATTACTATATACAATATAGTAAAAAAACAAAACTCTATTATACACATATGCCTTTGCAATTACTTTGTAATAGAGTAAACTATCCCTAATTCAGCATCCGAGGCATTTCGACATTATCGTTAGGTCATAGAGGCACTGCGGAATGATCAGAAAGGCTGCTCTATGGTTGGACATCGAAGCTTTCTCCAGATATTATCCTTTTGGTAGTATATGGCCCTCCATAACGTAAGAACATTTGAAAGAACCCTGCGGCAATCTCACCCATAAGGGCCAGTGCGTCAACGCCTGTCAAGCTCTATGATTGCCTATTCAAGTATTAGCTCGATCATATATAATTTGAGTGATTGACCCGCTTCCACCTGGATCAGGTCAATCTGGGGTACCTAAGCTGAATAAAGGCTCTTGGTATCCCTCATAGTTAATCGTGTGCATTAATTATGAATCATATATCGCATTTAGCCTACCAGTCAAGTGTGGCGGGTCTAAATTGCTACAATCCAACCTGATGCCTACTGGGTTCTCGGATTCTGAACGTAGGTCCCCCAGGGCGGTTCAATTAGTCTCATCCCAGACCGTCGATAAGGTATGGATATTTTCTTCTTAGCGATTGCCCTTCCCAACATACAAAAAGCAGTAGCTTCTAATCCTCCTCGGCTACGTGGAACATCCTAGGCTGCCATGGATGGAACCTTGGCTACCACATGATGGACAGGAACAATCGGATTAATCCCAGTATCAACGACTGAAGCTCGGATTCTGCCCCTCCTTCGCATTTCTCTTGTGTTGTGAAACTCCTCTGTGGCTCATGCCTTATAGCACACCATCCAATAAATTTGCGTAGCTGGGGGAAGTTAGTTTCAACTTACCTTCTCCGCCCCTGGCCTTCGTCACTGATCTCAATAGGTAGGTGCAGCGGGGTACGGTTTCGTGGGGTGCATGGCGGGGTCTACTAGCAATAGGAGTAAGGCTTTCGGGTATGGTAGAAATGAATGCTAGGAAGAGTTTAGGTCCCTGGGCAATGGGATGCATGGGCTCATGGTAGGAGGAAAAACGGCAACAGTTTATGGTGTCGAAGATATAAATACTCATTGTGTATATCCATATAGTTATGGAATAGTGCTATATCCAGTTCTTGCTTGTGCATATCTTATGAGAGATGCCATAGCTTATATTCACGCCGGAGGCATTTTCTTTGCAGGCTTGGGGTGAGAAAACACTTTTCACCCCAGCCAATCAAAATGTTTCTTTATCATCCTTTTATCTGGTAATATTTTGACATGTTGCGAAATAGTATTGGGTGAGGTCATGTTATGGGTGGGTGTTTAAGTCATCTGCCTGTCCTCTGGCCATCCTCAATGAGATCGTCGACGCTGTGGAAAGCCGTGCGCAGAGCTCGATCACCACAATGGCTCGCATCTGAGCTAGCCGGATCGATCTCAAACGCAAATTTGCATGTATTATAAATGTTGCAGAATGTCCTGAAAATCCAGAGCCTCTGCCCGTCTGGCTGGCCTCGTCGAGAATCGGCAGGATTCGATCCGTGACCTCGACGACTCACAGAAAAAATTCGCGAAGAGTGCAAATTTTCAGAGAGAGTGAGTGTTCAACTCATACGTGGCAACATTGTGCTGCAATTTCCAAGAATTTCCGTCGGAATTAAAGATTTCTGCTGCGGTTCAAATTGCTATTTGTGGAGATCGATTTATTTAACAAGAAGACGAGTTGTTGATTACTCTAGTACCGAAATTCTTCAGATAAGAGGCCAAATAATTATTGTTGAGGGTAGAATTTCCTCTCTGTCTAGAGGTCAATTTAGCCCATCTAAGATTAGTCTTGTGCTAGAAATTAAAGCAGATCGAGAGCATAGATTATAGGAGTTATTCATCAGTATGATCATTTCTGGGTTGAGAGCACTGCTTTCAAATTTATTTTCAAGGACAAGTTGATTGCTTTGGTTCATGAAAGCTAATACACCGGATTACATTGAAGGGCCACGAGGCCATACTTTTTTGTGGAGAAGTATCAGATCTGAGGTGTCTCATAGGTCTCGTCCGAGATCGTAGATTCCCAACAGAATTTAATACCATCTAGTGTTACACCAAGGGATCAAATAACGCGCAGATGGCAGAGGTGCCATCGAGTGATCTTCCATATAAAGTTTGATCCATTATTGAGGTGCAAGCGAACGGGTGCATGATATTGATAAGTAAAATTCCTATTGGATTGAGATTTATCATTTCTCATTCAAGGAAGATTCCCATATGCCTCATAAAGTTCTTTCATCATCTATGTGACTGTTGGTGTTTCATGTGAGTCTTACCGATAACATAGCAAGGTTTGTGTGTACAACTGCTGTTAGAGTTTAGTGTTTAGATTCTGGTGGTATAAACTGTAAGCTCGTCTCAGTTTATGATGTAAATGAAAGTTGCACATAAATAAATTTAGTTCGTTTTAAATGGATTATTCTAGAGCTTGTCACAACATAGATTAGATTTAAAATGGACTTATTTTTACAATGAATCCCCATTGTCATTACTGGTTCAAATTTTTATGATCCAAATTTGATTCCTTCACCTGTTTATAATGCATTTTATAGAGATGATCAACAAAACACAAGCAGAATGAACGAAGCGTGCTGATATTTTATTATACACAAATTTTTAACATCGACTCCATATTTATGCCACGATAGTGCAACATTTTTTGCCTTCACATAACGATATAATAATACAATTCGTAGAATTTCCATTATCAATCATAATATTATAACTACTTGACTCAACTTTTTAGCCAAAACTAAGCATTCTCCTTCTGAATGTGAAAAGCTTCCAACACTAAAAAAAACCACATATCAAAGCCTTTGGACTCATTTTCCTCATATTACATTCTTAGTAACACTTTCAAGCTCAGCTTTTGGTTCCAAAATTTAAACTCTGCGTCTATTGAGCATAGAAAATCTGAACTAGCTTTCAGGAAAGAAGATGAACTTGTTGAGGATTGAGTTCTTAGACACTCACGTGATGTAAAACCGGACCAGGAAAATAAATTTCCCTTTTTCAGGATAGTTGAAATTAGAGTGTTCTTTTATTTTTTTTATTTAACACGATCTCATAAATGTGTTATTTATTTTATAAGGGATTTGGTTGGATTGCAAAAAATTTGACATCCCCCTCAAAGAATTCACTTTGTTTGATTTAATTTTCTCAGTATTCCTTTTTTTTGGAAGTTGCTTGGTAAAAAATTTCCTAAAGTTGGGGGTGCACTACATAGCATGCATTTCTTTTGGATCTAGTGCCAGACCTGGGGGCTATATATGCTGCCAAATTTATTTTCCATGTTATTTTGAGTTCTGCGCTCTATCTTGCTGGGTGTAAATAATGAAATCTAAATATCAGGTATATAGAGTCTACTTTATTGAGTAATAAGCTTGAGAAATTCTTAAGGAAGTTTTTGTACAATGTGTACCTTTCTCATTGGTGTTTCTTTATTTATTCAATTTAAATTTAAATTAGAAGTTTATTAACATTCACAAATAAATTGGATTATTTGGTAGTGAAAACATTTATTAATATTAATAAATAATCATATAATGTAAATAATGTAATTAGAAATAAACTCCCCGAACATCAATTAAACTATACATTTTTATGTTTTTACGAAAAATAAATAAATAAACAGATTTCAGAAGAAGTGCCCTCCCAAATAGACACGTCTATATTTCTTGACCAAGAGAGAAATGAGTTTAAACCATGTCTTCTCAGTGCCAATGATTCAAATTAAAACAGTCTCTTAACTAACTTACTGATCCATAATTAGCCACAAAAAATGGGACAGTCTCTTAACTAACTTACTGATCCATAATTAGCCACAAAAAATGGGACAGAAAATGACAATATTTTTGAAGTAAAAAATTCGAAGTCTGGAAAACTTGTTTTGCCTCGACATTGGCATTTTGTTTACATATTCTGTTTTTAATAATGCTTACACTGCTGCTGCTTAGTTCCATAGGTTTCGGAAAAAATTGGCTGCAAAAGGATTTTGATATCTAACATTTGAATGTAATAATAGTGAAGTATGCTTTTACCAAAATAGTGAAGTAAATTGGAGCTAGAGCCTTTAGGATGGTAAATGTAAAGTCAAAACAGTCTATTAACTAACTTACTGACCAATAATTAACCACAAAAAATGGGACAGAAAATGACAATATTTTTGAAGTCAATATTTTGAAGTCTGGAAAACTTGTTTTGCCTCGATTTACATATTATGTTTCTAATAATGCTTACACTGCTGCTGCTTAGTTCCATAGGTTTCTCAAAAAATTGGCTGCAACAGGATTTTTCTATCTAACATTTGAATGTAATAATAGTGAAGTATGCTTTTACCAAAATAGTGAAGTAAATTGGAGCTAGAGCCTTTAGGATAGTAAATGTAAAGCCAGCTAGGTTTATTGTGCTTAATTGAACTACAGCTTCTTGGTAAGATTGGAGAGTTTTCACTACCTAGATCTGTTTACTGCAACGTGGATAAGGTTGTTGAGTTGCTTGTCTATTCCAAAAGTGTGGACTTTTGCAGCATTTCAATCATGGCATTGCTTACTTTTTTGTGCTAGATTGTAGCTCTCATATTGTAAGCAGAATTAGTCAAACTGATGTGCTTGACATTCTCTCCCGAGCCCAAGTAACAATATACTAGAGCCCAAATAACAATATATCGATATACATTAAAATTTTCCTTTTGATCATCTCCAAGGGAATGACGAATTAGCAATAGTACTAAATTTGTTGCAAGGTCATAAGAGTCCTCATCCAAATTTAATATACAATAATGATAAAAAATGAAATAGAGGCATATCATCATGACGAGGGTAATTCCACGGATGAGGGAAGATGTTAACGTGTGGGTTTGAGAGTTCTGGAAAAGGGTAGAAAGCAAACGTGCTCGACCCGAAAATTACAGAGGTTGTAATTTTCTTAGTCTCGTGATTTTTTCCATAGTGGATACGCGAAAGATGGAAGAAAGCCAAAGAAAATTATTAAGTCAGATTAGGGAGTCCTAAAGCAGCCTTAGGGAGTCTCTGATTTGAATTTGTAGCATTAATATTGGGTATCTTGGTTTATGATGCCTCAAACTTGAGTGACTTTATTCAACACGAGCCTCAGTTTGTGGCAACCAATATCAATTCGATTTCTCAAGCTTTGACAGGGATTGACTACCATTTCTGTATCCTTCTACTCAAATAGATCAATGAGCCTCCTCACTAATGCGAGCTCAAGTAATGTTTACTCAACAAACTATCAAAGCTAGTTTTCTCATAATTCATGCATCCTCCTTTTGGCGTTCCCTTGCACTTCCCAGTGAAATTGCTAGTATTAGTCTTCCTTACCTTCATGCTCTGGGTAAGCCATTCTTCCTTTGATAGGTGATTTCTTGTTGTGCCGAGAGGCACATCTACAGCCCAATTTGACCCCGATGTCAGGTATGTCACATCCTTATACAAAATGTCGGCTTAAGTTTTAAATTAAAAATAAAAATAAAGAATAAAAATTAAGGGTCGGCTTAACAAATAAATTTTAACAATCATATAAATAAACCAATCTATTACATATCCCCTTCGAGAGATTCTTGATCGAGCATAAGCATAAGTAACAGTTGATCTGCCATTATACGCACCAAAAACTGACTACAGACATGGTGGAAGGACTACAAATCCATGGTTGAGAGGACATGGTGGAAGGACTACAAATCCACTGGGGCATCCCACCACTGCAGAATGGTAAGGCTTATCCAAGCTTACATATTTGCAACACATTTAAACAACAAAGAGAAACAAGTCAATAATAATAACCACATGCAAGATCCAATCAAACACTTTTTTATGCTCAGTGATAAATGTTTTACATAAGTTTTCACCGGTTCATCGAATATCGTGAAGAGGAGAACTATTCCATTCGCAAGTTTGAGCTTAGGATTGAAGAAAATGATGCCAAAGCACATTGAAATTCTTTATATCAACATATTAACAAAACAAAACAAAACAAAGAGATTTGAAAAACTTGATTTCTGTGTTTTACATTGCAATTCCCACCCAAAAGTTCGTTATTTGCACAGATGCAAGTTCGTGAGATTTGTGCCATATTCGGTTTGTTATCACTATTTGCTTGCTTATATTACAGACAGATTTAAACAGAGTTAGATGAGAGGAAAAGAGTTAGTTTTAAATGCTCTTCAAGCTCTGGAGATTTTCCAAGAGCAAAGCCAAGACTTGAACAAAGAAAACATTCGTTCAATTTCATACTTTTATTTAAAAATAAAAATAAAAAAAAATCGACAGTGATTGTAAAATGTGTTTCGTAATTGATTCTTCATAAAATTACTAAATAATGGCCTTAACTTCTGAATTGTGTTATAGACATAGAAAGAGTTACAGAAGTTAATGGAATAAAAAATCCATATAGTTATCATTGTAGATTTTAATCATTTGTCAAAATTAATTTTGCATGAAAGCACTCACTATAGAAACCATTATCTATCAGCTGGAAAGGGCGAGAAAACATTATGCATTAGAAAACGGTAGAAAAAAAGATGAAAATAAATATGGATATTTACTATTTCCACCGAAAAAAGATGAAAATTAATTTCATTGTAGATGTTGATTTCTAATTATATTTAAAGACTTCCACTAAATAAATAAAGCCTCTTTTTATATTTACTCCATAAACCTCTTTATATTTACGATAAGTCAAAAAATAAGTTTTATTTAGGTGAAGCCTATATGCCAAATACCATCGGCCAAATTATTATTAATACCATGGGCTAAATACCATATTTATAAAAGAGCTATGGTAAATAAATAAATCAATATAAAAGATGTATAAAAAGGCATGATAAATATATAAAAAAATATCAAATATCATTATAAATCAACATCTAATTATATACCAAGTCGATGGGCCAAATACCATTGTAAATAAAAGAGGTATGGTAAATAAATAAAACCTATTTTTTTATATTTACTCTATAAATCTCTTTATATTTACCATCACTCAAAAAATAGGTTTTATTTAGGTGAATCCTATAGGTCAGATACTATGGGCCAAATTATTATTAATATCATGCCAAAAAAACCATTATTATCCCTAATATTAATATCAAAATATTAATAGTAATATTATTATTATTATTAAATCTAATATTCATATTAATATTATTATATTTAATAACTTTGGATTAATACAATATTAAATTTTCTATATTATTATATACATTAATGTATCATGATATATATTAACTCTAGATATATATGGAAGGGAAGAAAAAAGACATAGAGTGATAGAGGTGGAGAGATAGAGGGAGTTAGAAGGGAGAGATGGGGATAAAACAAGGAGAGGGGAGAGGAGGAATGAAGAGAGAGAGGGAGAGGAGTGAGAGAGGTAGAAAAGGGTACGCGAGGAAGAGGGAGACATAATATGAAAGGGGGAGCAGGGGGGAGTGGAGGAGAGAGGGATGGAGATAGTGAGAGGATTGGAGGGCAAAGAGAGAGAGAGAGAGAGTGTGTGTTATGGGCGAAGAGAGAGGATTAGAGGGAAAAGAGAGAGATGGGGGAAGAGAGAGGGAGGTAGGAGAGGAAGGAAGAGAGAGAGGAGAAGAGAGGGAGGGAGATAGGAGGAGAGAGGGAGGGATAGAGAGATGGAGTTGGAGGGAAGAATAAATACATAGAGAGAGAGAGAAGTGGAGAGAGAGAGGGAGTGAAAAGGGAGAAAGAGAGCGTGTGTATGTTTTGGGGGGAGTTAAAGAGAAAAAGGAGAGATGGAGGGAATGGGGGGAGAAGGAGAGAGGGAGAGATATATTGATAGATTTGGAGGGTGAAGAGAGGGAGAGAGAGGGAAAGGGAGAGATATAGACATGGGAGAGAAAGGGAAAAATGGGAAGGAAGAGAGAGAGGATGTGAGAGAATGGAGAGAGGAAGGGAAAGAGAGATGGAGTTGGATGGGGGAGAGAGGGAAGACGATTTATTTCACTAGATGCATTGATTTCATTGTGGATGGTGATTTCTAATCCTATTTGATTTCTTGCACTATATGTGTTGATTTTAGTGTAGATTTTGAGAGAGAGAGAGAGAGAGAGAGAAATGTAGGAGAGAAAGGGAGAGAGAGGAAGGACAAGAGAGAGGACTTGAGAGAGAGGAAGAGAGTGATGCGGGAAGAGAGAAAATTGGAGGGAATATATATATATATATATAGAGAGAGAGAGAGATGGATTTAGAGGGGGAGAGAGGGAGGGAAGAAGAAATACAGAGAGATTGATAAGTGGAGAGAGAGATTAAGTGACAAGGGAGAGATGGAGAGAGAGTGTGTATGTTTTCGCATGAGATAAAGAGACAATGAATGAGATATGAAGAGAAGGGATGAGAGAAGGAGAGAGGTAGGGATATAGTAACAGAGTTGGTGGGTGAAGAGAGAGAGCGATAGAGATGTAGGAGAGAAATGGAGAGATAGGAAGGAAAGGGAGGATGTGAGAGAGTGGATAGAGGGAAGGAAACAAATATGTACTTCGAGGGGGGAGAGAGGGAAGAAGATTTCATGCACTAGATGAATTGATTTTAGTGTAGATGGAGATTTCTAATCCATTTTGATTGCTTGCACTAGATGCATCGATTTTAGTGTATATGTTTATTTATAATTATATTTAATTTCTCGCACTATATGCATTGATTTCAATGTAGATGATTTCTAATCCTATATGTTTTCTCACAATAAATGCATTTATTTCAGTGTAGATGACGATTTTTTATCCTATTTGATTCCTTGCAGTAGATGCATTAATTTCAGTGTAGATGTTGATTTCTAATTATATTTGACTACTTCCACTAGATGCATTGATTTCAATGTACATGATTTCTAATCCTATTTGATTGCTTGCACTAAATGCATCGATTTCAGTATAGATGGTGATTTCTAATCCTATTTTGTTGCTTGCACTAGATGCATTGGTTTCAGTGATGTTGATTTCTAATATTATTTGCTTACTTGCACTAGATACATTAATTTACATTAATTTTAAAGTGATTGGATTGAGGTTGTGCATTAATTTCACTATAAGCAGGAAAAATTACTGACAATGTACAATTATTTTTATGTTTTAGTAATTCAACCTATTAATATCTAAGAGCAAGAGAGAAAATGTACGATTTTTAGTACAATAGTTCCAGAAAAATATTTAAATGGTTTATGATTTCAATTGTGCTTTTCATATAATCGATATGAAAAGATGACAAAACTAACAAAGGTGACAATAAGAATAGTAGAAGAAAATAATTTGAGATTGATTACAATGAAGACTATTTGTAATTCAGTGCATTCTTATTATTCACATTTTCTATCATTCAACAGTATTACATTGTCACTTTGCATTCAAAATTATTATTTTATCATCTTTCATCATTAAATTTATTAACAATATTTATCTCAACAAACTTAGATAATTAAGAAAATTTTAAAATTAAAATGACGAGTTATCAGACATATTTAGCATATATAAAATTATTATATTTATATTAGATGTATTTACATATTATTCATAAAATTAATCATATGTTCTATATATTTTCCTTGGCTTCACACAATTTGAACCAGCCTATACAAAAATTTTAATAATCTGAAGAATGTGACATTGATGCCTCCAACTGGAACCAGCCTAGATCCATCTTACTCTGGATCTATCATGCACCAAGAGGGATCAAATCTCTCGAGGTGCAAACCTTTCCTCAAGTTTTGCACTCAAAAAATAGGTTTTCACCTCCAGAGATTTGATCTCTCTAGGCCCATGACAGATCCAGAGTAAGATGGATCTAGGCTGGTTATAACTGTGTCTCTCAGATGTCCCAGTGTGATCTCCGTGTTGTCTCTGTTCCGGTGCTTTCTCCGGTTGCTAGTACAGTGAAAGGAGTGGCTCGTACAGTGCAGTGATTGATCCCGTGAAAGCGAAGTAAGCGCCAATCAATGTGGTCGTTTTTCGTTCTATTGACGGATAACCACGTGAACAATAAGGGTCGGTGGAGAGCTTGCGTGTGGTCCTCCTCGGAGCAGGGAATAGGAGCTTGTAAACTGATCCGACCAAGGGCCCCCGGGGTCCAGGTCGAGCGCTATCTATTAGCTCTCCCTCAGCTGCTATCTGGCCGGCTAATTACTGTACAAATAAGGAATCTGCAGCACACCCTGCTGTAGGGATTTACGGGTAATCTCAGCGGTGCTCGTCTCAGCCATTATATATAACTACAGCCCCGATTAAACACTGATAATATAGATGAAACTCTATTAGATTAAATTCCCACTGAACGAGGTGGGCAGGGGCCTTCTGGTTTCCCTTCACACGAATTAGTTTAGGTGACTGCTCCCATTCCCCGTTGTTTATTAAATCCACCCGCTGGGGACTATATTTACCTACAGTGATTCGGGGGTGAATTGCCACTGTTGTTTGGGTGAAGCCGGGTTGTTGCCAGATTTACTTTATATTTGCAGAGTGATGAATAGGGCGAATGAAGCCTACCATGGAATACTTAGCATCACCTATACGCCCGGAAGATGAGTAGGAGTAGGAGGGGATTGGTTTTTTGCTCATCAATGGCATCGGATATGATGGGTTTTTCATGATGAACTATTCTTGTAAGTGGAAGAAATCACCAACCCAATCACCCATATATATATGTGTATGGTATGCATCCACACCTTCCTGTCATTCTCACGTTGTTCGAGTATATTCAATGTTTGTTTCAACCCAACAAACAAATGAAACTATATGCATTTTTCGCATTCGACCCAACCGTTTCATCAAAATTTTGATCTGGTTTTTATAGCTTATCACCCTTATTGATATAGAAAGGGGAAGGACCGAAAAGAGGTGGATATATCAACTCCAACGGGAAAACAACCTTCCTGATGTCCATGCATCCGATCCGTTCACCGGTTGAGAGAGACGAAATGGAAAGAACTCAGTGTGTTTTGTTTCCAGAAACACAGAAAATCATGTTCACTCGTTCGCCATCTGTATAGTAGATCAGAATCTGGACCTAGGTCACAGAGAAAAAGATGAGCGTGAAAACTAGACAAACGAGGCCAGTTGGATTTGAACCCAGGCCTTGCTCAGGCAACTCTCACCGATTACCCTAGATCTAGATCTTAAAAAAAGAAAACTAGACAAACGAGATTAATCTACGGTGGTGAACGAACCTAATCTTCTGGGATTCGAGCTCCAACATTCATGCGTTGACAAACGAGATTAATCTACGGTGGTGAACGAACCTAATCTTCTGGGATTCGAGCTCCAACATTCATGCGTTGTTACCACATACGTAATAAATCAGACTCTCACTAGCCTCCTATTAATTCGGAAAGGTTGTCGAGTGTCAGTTATCTCCCTCAACTTAGAAATAGGGAGAGGGCCATCTCGCCCAACCTAACCTGCTATCCCAACATATAGAAATGTACCCATACAGAATGGACTAATTCGCAATCAATTAATAAGGATATAGGTTTGGCGTGGCGATTCACGAAGACTGTATTGCGTGGTCCCTCCTCGACCTATTGATCCAAGCTGCCCCATACCCTCTGGTACAGTAAGCATTGAACCATACACGGAATGGACTAACTGAAAACCCGTACCTATGATCACACGATGTGATGTGACATGTGTTAACATATACGTCACACAGATACCCTTCTGCCCTTGCGTGAAAAGCAGCCGTAGCCTTTGTGTGTATTATTGCACATGGACTACAGGGCTCGTGTCAAGGGAGTGGTACGACTACAGGAAGGGCTGGTGAGCGCCCAATCTTTGATATAAAGGGAGGTGGCTTAAATAAGAATAAGGGTACGACTACCCTACCTTGAACTTAGTTATTATTTCTTAATAGTCAAGCTCGCTTTAGGTCAAAAGAAGTCTATGTTGAAGAACAAGACATCTCTTTGAAGAGATTAATAATCGAACAACCAACCAAGTAATATCGTTCAAGCAAGATTCAATTAATAAGTTAAAATTTTGCTACACTTTGTTTTTTTGAAGTCAAGGAAGTCAAGGCACTGAATAAGTTAAGGCAATGAATGAAATAAAACTGGAAAGTTATGCCTGTCAATCGAGTAGATGATTTCGGATCAGCTCCCAACATTTTGGGTTGTTGCACTTTCTTCCAAACTGTAGACTCAACTATTTCTGCTCGTGCTAGTGCCTTTGGAGAACCCCCAAATAGTTTCCGCAATATTTGATTTCATGCCATAATTGCTACTCGTATTTCACTCTTGATTGGTACTATTGGAAAATAAGCACAAATAGTAGGATTGCATACTTGGTCACCTGATGCAATGGAGGGTCTATTATCATAGTGTACTCTACTTGTATTCCTTCCATACTTTCTAAAAGGTTGGGCAACGCTTATTTTCCTAGTATTTCGGGCGGCAGTAAAGAAAGTAAATAAAAGACAGATGGAAAGCATGGTCATAAGTAGTAAAGAGTGTGCCTACTAAGACTAATATTCCAGCTAGTGTGATAAAAAAAGCATATCCTAACAGTCTAGGCATCATATCGTAGGTCTTAAGCTTAGCTCGTCCATCCAACGCTATTGCTTTCTTCTTTGATGTACCACAATCACGCCATCCAGCATAGCAGTTCAACGATATCAGCTAAAGCCTTCTTTGTCTTGGCCAATGTACAATCCTGCGGGGGAGCATGGGAAGATCACCTTTTGGGTATTGTCCTCCTCCAACCCTAGTGAAAGAGAGTTGATATTGTCCTCCTCCATTCCCTAGTGAAAGAGAGGATATCAAATATGCAATAAAAGTAGACATAACTCCATGCTTTCAATCAGTCATTCGTCACACCTCTCTCCCTTGATAGCTGCTCTATTACTGTTATTTGACTTCCGCATATACGCATAACTTCCACATCACTTCCACATCTCTGTTGAGGAGGTCGATCTAACCTGAAAGTATGAATTCGTTTCAGTATATCGTTCTCATTCCTATAGTGAAATGGTTTTAAACTGCGCTAACAAACTGGGGGAAATCGTGAGGTCAAAAATGACTTATGTGTTTATTGGACTATGCAACGTATAAGAATTCTAAAATTCCCAGTACGATATCTGCAATCCAGAGATTTATATTGATCAAAGCCTTATTACCCTCCCTTTGGTTGGATGAGCTTTCCTCCTCATCCGGTTGGGTGAGTATAGATCCAGTAAGTGCCGAGGGTGAGCCTTCCTACAACAGATCCATACAGTTGGATTCTTTCTTCCATACAGAACAGATTGCCTCCTTCCTCACATATTCTGATTCAGAGTCTCCTTATCTTCTCCATATTAGAGGGACTCCTAATGAATATTATATATTGAATTATGCTAACAAATACACATTAAGGATTTGCCAAAAACTTGACTTACTCGATTTCTTGATTGAACTGAACTGACAGACCAATCAAAATATCTACCAAATCAGTCAAATTTGTTTATTACAAGCTTTGCCTTACCTTTTCTTCTGTGTTGCCTACCTTGATATAAACGGGATAATCAGGTTCAATTATCATCTACAGAAGAGGCTTGTAGGCTCTTTCCTCTTCTTCTCTCTTCCTTGGGACAAAAACAAACCATTGAACAACAAAGGGAAGGGGGAAATGAGCTCCTAATGGATACATGAATTAGACTTATTAGGGAGGTGAAGCCAATCAAATGGATCATTTTGTTATTGAAAGAATAAACCCAGGAGCAACAGTTACTGGCTTTCTTGGATAGATTGAATGTACAGCTCAGAGCTAGAGTAATTGGACTGAAGATGCCTTGACTTTGACTATGAATTATCAATTTTAGGGCTTTATTGGCCATTGCTTTCCTTACAACACAGTTGGGATCTTGTGACCCATCAGTAACTAACCCTCTTATTTATGTTAATTCTCTCCCTTCGTAAGGCCATTCCTTCTAGCTAGTTACTCTAGAACTGCCTCATCCTAATAGCACAAAAGAAGGGTTCTTTCAATATGTTACATGCCTATGCAAAGCCTTACCAATAAATGACTTGTTATCAGACCTTTCTATTCAAAACTTGTTTATCAGAAGCATACTCTCTCACTTATTCCTAACGAGGCCTCACGGGGCCCGTCAAACCTTGAGCAGGGAGTAACTAAAATCACATTGTTTAGATTCTTTTAGTAAAACCTCGATTGGGGATTATTTTAAAAAACTGACCTACTCACCAAGTTATTCTACATGATTGATCACCCTCAAAGTAGCTTAAACTACCAGCCTAGTTTGAGAGCGCCAGCGAGTTCTTCTTATTTCCTTCCTCTTGCCTTCCACTTTCGTATCCTTACCTAATCCATACAATCAACGATAAGGTATTTCCTAATTCCATTACCTCCATATAGACCAAATTTTTAGGGCTTGATTTACTCTATAAATCGATTAGTAAGCCAGACTAGCGGATACAACTATGGATATAGTTATTGTTTCTGGCTTGCCGAGGTAGTTGAAACTACTATATAGGAAGGATATCGTTATGGATATTGACTGGGGTGATGAAAACTACTTTCCTTCCTTGATGTTCCGGCTTTCCATCCTTCCCTTCCCTGGCTGGATATGTAGATAGGTCAAGTCATTCAAAGTCCTTTCATATCGAAATTCATTGGACTTCAAGGGTGAGGGTGAGCTAGCCTAACCCTCGACAACAGGCCTCCATCATGCCCCCAACAGGGCTCGACTATTAAGGCCGCCATCATGCCCCGGTAGGGCTCGACCAACGGGAGAGGAAAGGTAATAGATTCTTATTATGACTTCAAGGTATTAAGGAAGTCAAGGTATTAGGAGTTCTTAGAAAGGGATTAGATATGTTCTCTACTCAAGGCATTAGGATATCTTATCAAGAAATTATAGAGCTTTAATAAGTGAAACCTTAAGAAGTCTTAAACCTTCATAAGGAAAGATTCTGAGTCTAGTCTCATTCCTCATAGCAGGAATCACCCCTTGTTGCATCAAGTAGCATATAGAAGGTGCTAAGGAACCCATAACTCCATTAGCAAGATAAGGAAGCATTACTCATTCTTAGACAATTCCTCACAAATAGAATCTATAACTTAGGAAACCCATAGGAACAACCAGACAACAACACTAGGAACATTTTGGCATTTCATCCTTGCCCTCAAAAGCGCAAGACCTCCGGACCTTATTGTTTTATAACTTTTATAACAGTTACTCTTCTTTCTTCAAATGTTACTCTTGTTTAAGAACAATAGGAAAGACAGCCTGAGGAGAGCCCTTGCCCACCTGGGCAAGTGTTTATCCTCGGTTAGGTAGAAGAACTAGTACTTACCGAGGGTTTCTTCTTTAGGGATAAGAAGAGGGAATTCTATCTTATTAAGCTTGATAGAGTTCTTATTCTTAGAGGGATTCTAAAATAAGGAGCAAGCAATCTATATACTTAACTCTAACTCATAGGAAGATACTTAACTCATACTCTAACTAGCTTATCTTAGACCGAACTCTACTCACTCTATTGTTTTATAACAATTCCTATTTTTTCTGAAAATCATTTGCTCATTGCTTAGGAAAGAGACAACAACAACACCTGCCCGCGTCAATAACCTCACCCACCCGGTTAGCTTCTCTCCTCGGAACAATAACTACGGATTTATGCCTTTACGATAGGTAGGGAATAGAATGGAGAATGCGAGCTACAGAGCTAGGAAGTAGGTAGTACCGAAGAAGGAATTCTGCTACAGCAAACCCAAGGCAAACCCAACCCCAGGTGCTAGTCAAAGGCATGGTGCAGAAAAGTCGGGGCAAAGAGATGGAATACCATAATAGCTTTCCAACCCAAAGAAATGGTTAGTCTTCTTTCTCGGTAAGGTCAGCACCTACCTTCTTGATAAGGTGACCATATGCCTTTCTCCATTAGGTTACCATGCCTCTTTATAAAGTACCATACCTCTTCATACCTCTTTCTCGGCTAGGTTTCCATAACCCTTTTCCCTGGGAAATGACTGTACCTCTTTCCCAAAAAGGTGACTTTTCCTCTTTTGTCCAATATACCTTTCAATTCAATCTACCTTCTTTATGCGTACACCTATCATACTAACTAACAGGTTTTATTTATCCATTTCAAAGAGGCTAACTTCAACGAAACGAACAGGTTCAATTGGTCTCTTTCAAATGGGTCCCATAGCTTAGGAGGTCTCGTAGTATGCACTTTAACCCTGCACAATAGTTCAAAGTCCCCATAGCACACACTTTACACCTGCACAATGGCTTAAATAGGTATTGTAGGCTAGGCTTCAAACCTACACAATAAGGTCCGAGACCTCACAATAATAGAGTTTCTAATTTCTCTATCTAGTGACTGAGTTCCTTCTATGGAGATGTATTGTTCTGTAAATGAAAAGTATAAGTTTATGATAGTTAGTAATTTCTTTTATTCGAGTTCTATGTTCATTCTCTACCAAGTAATATATTTCTTCTATAGAGTGAGTAGTAATTAGTAACTAGTATAGTCATTATATAGTTTTGTTAAGGCTAGCATAAGTATATCTTTCTTTATATATCTAGTATATTATACATAATAAACAGAATAATACACTTACTATTCCTTCCTAAATCCCTTCTACTTCCTGCGCTTACTTGTTAGTAAAAGAGATTCCTTGCCCTTCTTAGGTCAGGCAAGTGCTAAATTCCTTGCCCTCAAAAGCGCAAGACCTCAGAGCCTTCTAAGAATAATAAGAATACTATACTAATAGTACTGGATATAGGGTTGAATTCTTCAAGGTAAGCTTTCTTAATCCCTCTGAGTAATATAAAGTAGTGCTTTCTATCGGTGTTCAAGTCCTATACTTGATATGAAAGGTTAGTTTCTAAACATTAGTGAATTGTTGTGTGGTAGGTATCAACTGCACCACAGGTCCTCTACGGGTTGGGGTTTGCTAGATGAAGCCTATAAGGAATCCAATTCTAAGACCCTTAATGTACTACTGTACAACGTAAGACCAAGAATCGAATTTGTATTTTCTTTTATGGTAAATAGTATTGTAGGAGGATTGGTTTAGCACTAGTATCAAGCTATAATAGGTCTAGTGAACAGCTTAGGTCTTATAAGTAGCTTCTTTATCTTCCTTGTCCTCTATTCCTAATCCTGAGTATAAAGGAGTCAGTATAAGGATATTATCTAATTCTAAGTAGTATAGTCTATTCCTACTGAAGGACTGAAGCTCTTAAATCCCTATTTATTCCCTCATCCCTTAGGCCTGAGACTAATATGAAAATGTGTCTTAATAACAGTAGAATAATGTGATACTACTGTCTAAAGGGTGAAGATATGGATAAGTAGGGTAACTGGCTACTCCTTGTAATTAGTCATTGTAATCCTGTATCATATAGAGTGTGTTTGTGGGTGTCTATCCTGCTCAACCTGTTCTATATATATTACGTGATAGAGCTAATGTGGGGTAGGATTGCGTATTCTCCCGATTCCTAGGTATTGGGGTATACCCGATATTGGGCTCTTTCGTTGGGCTGCGAGGACCTATGCATACCCATTGAATGTATCAACTACTACTATTATAGAGCTCCTACCTATGGAAATGAGGAAATGAACTAGGGGGTACTTCACCTAAAAAGACAGGCTCTTAAGCCCCAATGAAATGCCGTATGCAATAGAGAAACCCCCCTCTCTGGTGAAGAGCTTTCCCCTGTTGATTTGTCCCGGTTCGTAGTCCTAAGGAAATTGGTTTGATCAATCGTGTTTCCAAGCCAAGTGCTGTGCATTGTATAAGAAAATATATGCATATTTCCCTTCTGAGTCACTTGCTTCATCGACTGTCCCCGCTCTGCTTCTAGTGATGGATCAATAGGTTCTTTATCTAGGATCGGATCTACTACTGCAGAATCTATAGCTTCATCTACTGGATCAACTGATATGACTGGTGGAAGGGATGCTGCGGGCTATGGATTTGGATCTGAACGAAGGTCATAATCTCGATCACGATCAGGAACTGGAACAGGCGCCTCTAGTCCTGGGTCTGCTACTAGGTATACTCCTGCCAGTGGATCTAGAAATGAAATGGGCTCTGCTCCGCTCTCTGCTCCCTTCACCTTAGCCCTGACATTCAGGCTACACTCGATACTTCGAATCTATCTCTACGCGGCACTACTTCCTTTTCTACAGGCCTATTCATTTGTTTGCATGCGGGCCCCCACTGGGGCAGTCCGATACCTATTGGTTTCATGCAGTCCTATGGCTAGCCTATTCCGGCTTTCTCTCTAATGATGGTCTGGCAGGGGCATAGCGCTTTCTAATGAAGGTCCGTACGAGAAACAGGGCATATCTCACCACCTGCACCAATTGAAGCTATTGATTCAGTTGCAATTATTATATTAAGTCTTTGTTTACCTAGTTTATCCAGAGCTAGTTTACCGAATGGATGATCCAGCGTTGATCCACCACTAATAGAGCAAGTAGCAAAGCAAGCAGCAGAGACACAAGCGGTTGACTTTGTTGATCTTATTGATCCACCAGTAGAAGATCCAATTCGAGAGTCCAAAGCATCCCTTCCAGATCGAGATACAGAGCCAGTTTACCGAGGCGAACCATCACCAGTAGCAGGAGTAGTTGTTTCACTAGATCCAAAGCTAACATACCAATTTCCTGCCCAGTTCAGGAGCCAGCCAATTGGACTCAAATCCATTTTTTTGGCATGCATATATACGGGCCACCCATAGCAGTTTGAGTTCCCGTTATTGGTCCACCTCCATCAGAGGAGCAAGTAGAGGCAAGCGCGGATGACCCTGATCCCGTTTCACCGGTGGATTAAGCATTGGTAGATTGGAAACTATAAATGTGCAAAAACCCTCCACACGCTAGCTTGGCTTAGATGGCTTTGTCTGTCTGGCTTTGTCTAGCTCTATAGGACATACAACCGGGGCCGCTGTAAGAAGGGTAGCCCTTGTGGCTGTAGCCAGGCCTGGCTCACTAAGGTCAGAATCTCGATCTCGATGCCACAGGAACATCAGAATCTGGATTTGGATCTGCATCTAATATATATATATATAAACAACTGGACCAACTGCTTAAACAACTGCTTAGTAAAGTGCTACTAGATTAACTGCTTCTGGAACTACTGACTCTACTTCTGCTTGCTTCACTGCTACGGGCTATAGACCTGCACCTGGATATGCTATTAGGGACGTAGCTACGAGATCTGCTGCTTATGCTTCATCGACTGGATATACTGTTGGATCTACTGACTCTACAGGATCTACAGAAGGTGGTGGTAGATAAGCTAGAAGGTATGCTGGTAAAGATGGTGATGGACGAATAAATGATGGTGGGTAAGCTGGGTATGCTGCTCTTGGTGCTGCTAGCTATGGCTCTATATATGCTGCTGCTGTTACTAGATCTACTACTGGTGTTTCTGGTTCAAGGTCATCAGCTTAATTAACAGGATCGACTACAGAATAATACGCTTAATCGACTGGCTGGTTCAACTGCTGCTTCATCAACTGGATAAACCACCATATATGGATCAAGTGAACCAACCGGATCAACTGCTTCATATGGACCTGGTGGAACTACCCGTGCTTATTATGGCTCTGCTCCAGCTTCTAGGTAAACTGGATAAACAACCGGAATAGGAGCTGCTTATGCCTTTGTCTCTACTGGATCATTTACTGATGAAATATAAACGACTTCCTGTGCTCTCTACGCTAGGCATACACACATAAGTGTTGATGGATCTTCTTGATCAATGGAAAAGAAACCTTCAAAATGATGTTCCCATGGTGTAGAAAAGAAACATAACTCACCAATATGACCATCACCCTAAACCCAAGAGCATGAAATGAATATCTATCAGAGGCACTCATTATCATGCTAGCCTTAGGCTTGAAAGGCCCATGACATCTCCTCTTCTCACCAAACGTGTGCTGCATATGTTTCTGCGTATTTGTAGAATCCATTTCATCTTGCTCTATCATGAAGTAGGCTCACTAATAATGAGTTGAATGATGTGTTGGACATCCTATAAAGTTGGAGCAATCTCCCCAGCTGGTAATAAGAAAGTATGTCATATGGGATCCCAATAGGTCAACAACTCCTTAAGCTATGCATAACAAGGAATTTATTACTCGACCAATATATATATTTGAAGAAGTAAGATCTTGAATCAACCAGCATACTAACCTAACTTTTGGCGTACTTGCAACGTAATATATAAGAAATTACCTCACTTTATTTCTAACTGATTGAAGCCCAATTGGAGTGTCGGAAGCCTACAACCATAGTCTAGGCTGAGTGACTAAAGGCTTATAGAGGGCGACCTCTCCAGTATTTTAGTCGAGTTCCTGACAGAACCTAAAGGTAGTTCGGGAAAGTTTGAACCTAAAGCTAGCTCCCAAAACCTAGGATCCATATCACATTGTAGGGGATAAAACAAGATGAACAAGTGGTACTCTAATAATCTACCCCGATTTGGCCTTCCAATTGCGGGCCAGGCTCTCGAATGAGGAAAATGCGACATCCCAAAAGGTGCAATATGTTTCCAATAAACTCCGTGGTCAGGAGGGCCTCTCAACGGCTACCTATTCAACGGATCAAATAACCTCAGGCTCAGACATAGAAGGCCCTTTTTCTTCCCACTCGGTTGACTAAAAACTTGATTAAGGCTAAAAAAAACTACCTCTATATGTCTATTTTGAAGCTGGAGTCAGTGTGTCACATAATAAAGAACCCCATAAGAAGAGCCAAGAACAAACAATATGGGAATACTAAAATGAATGAAGATCAAACTCATTGTCTAACCCTACTAGATCACGGAGTACGAACTCTAAATAATCAATGTCGAGGTCAATGAATGAGTTTCGGGGATATTGTGAGCAACCATGCTTCACTCACTCTTAATGAGAGAAGGTTTTTACGATGCTATGCTCCACTCTAGCCCATTTTTTCTGGCCCCCTGAGTGCTACATGAAATCATCATCCATAAGCACCGGGTTACACTACTATTGGGTTCCTCACCAACCCATGATTAATCACAACTTAATGGAAATTTTAATTCGTATATAACATAAAGGCGTCACCCATAAATCCAATATCCATACCGCCAAGGGATACGATGGGGGTAGGCGAGTTAGCTTTCGAGAATAGTGATAGGTTGTATGAGATGGGATAAGTAGTAGAAGGTGATTGCCTGTTTAGTGGTTGCACTGCATTAGAAACATGAGTTAGCATGAAGTAGTATCAGTGGAAGGTTATCAGTGAATTATTGGGTGAGTTAGCTTTGGATAAGTATTGGTGAACTCGCGAGAAAAGGTTCTTCCTTGTGGGCTAGCGATAGAAGCAATAGTTCCAAGAAGTAGCAGTAGAAGGATGGCCCGTTCAGTAGGCAGTAGCTTTGGATATATGTATTTTGAAGGATAGCTTAGCAGGTATGATTGCTTGGAGGTAAGGCAGTAGAATCAGTCGATATCTTTAGGCCAGTTAGGTTTCTTGCTTGTAGGTTAGTGAGTAATGTTTCTTCCCATGATTAGCTCTTGGTTCAGTGAGCTAATGTTCTTCCCTTAGCTATTGTTTCAATGATACTACCTATTTACGGGCCCTATTGTTCAGCCTCTTGACAGGGAATTCCTTAGGGGATTGCCTATACTATATTATATAAGTAATAGTGCTAGGGAATATCACCCAAGCTAGCGAGACGAGAGAAAGTGATCTGTCGCAAGAACTATCACGAGGTCTGTGAAAAGGGCATCATCCGCTGCGGGATCACTGCCCAAAGGTCTCATCTTTGCCCCAAGGTGGGTTAGGGGAAATGCTACTCAGCCAAGCACCAACCATAGGATAAGGGTTGGAAGCCTGCCAAGGTAAGAGAAGGCGTACATAGAGAAAGCTTCAAAAGGCCATACAATGAAATAATCGAAATGCCCGATAAGGTCGTTGAAAGTGTAATCAACCTACCTCTGATCTATTTTACTTAAATAAGAGATGACGTATACCCAATTCAAGTCTTTATTTCCCTCTAGCTTTATAAGGTCGGTATCTCCTGCCCTTCTGAGTGAAGGTATTCTCGGCCAAAAGAATCCTATCATAAAGGAGGTAGGCTTATTAGCCCTAGCCCAATTTGATGAGGGAACTTGGGTAAAGCAACTTATAAGGTAGGGTCTCATGAAACAAAGATAGGTTCTAAGCCCCAGGTGTTTGGGTAACGCCCTAGTGGATGGAGTCTACTATCTTTATCTAGGCATGCGTAAGTAGAGAGAGATAGTGTGCTACATTGTTTTGATGAGTAAGGGAAACAGTGTGTTTGCTGGGTGGGCATGTCACCTCACATATGTTTGGTAGACGGGCTTTTAAGGACCAACCCCGGTAGGCAAAGAGCTGTGTAGCGTAGGGAGCTGTCAAAGGAAGGCATCCTCGTCAATCGTAAAAAGGATCGGCCATATTTCATATTAATAATGCACACGATAAGGGCTAGTTGGGCCAATATAGTAGCGTTAGGACCATACTAATGAAGAATCCCACACGTTTATGAAAGGTTTCATGAAAGGCCCAAGTTGAAGCCCGAACCGTATGCCCCAAGCGTATGAAAACTCAAGGTCTTAGAAGAAACCTATCCAAGCATAAGAAAAGTGAATTAGGCGGCCAGCTATGAGGATACCCAAACAGAAGGGCTCCTTCCTCCCAAACCCCATGTTCCCTTTAGAAACCTTCTTAGTGAGAGGCTAAATGAGTGGCCTGGCCGGGCGGGTATTTCTCTGTCCTTCCCTAGCTTCTGAGTAGAGGAGTCTTCCTTTCGACACTAAAAACAACTTTCACTCTAGTGCCCATGGAACTGACTAAGCTAAAGCTCTATGGAAAAGGTAAACATAGATATGTGATATATCATGTATAGTATCCATGTATTTCTTTATTGATCTATAGATTTCAATTGGATAAAGAGGACTAAACCCCGAATTAGTCCCATTGGCATATTCCCCTCCCCTCTACCCAAATGAAACTTACACACTATGGGCTAAGGCAAGTAGTAAAGCAAGTAGAAAGTTGAGTGTCTTTACTGTATGGAACAAGACGTTATTATGAATGGATAACAAATATAGTCTTTAGAGCTAGTACTTATTTGTTCAAACCTACCAGAAAGAAGGAGTCCATGGTGAGTAGTATGGCTTCTTAAGACCTTTTAACTAAAGCTAATGCCATACATGCAATGGTATTTGTTCTAATGTTGAACAACTTGACTTCAACTGAAAGAACAAAGGTTGACCTTATTATTCTCACTTGTCCTTTATAGATATATTACCATTACAATAGACAAGTGAAACGTAGAGATGTGCTCATATATTTGGATTATTTCCCTTGTTGATTCCCCATTGGATACTAACTATAGGAGTAGTCAAAAACCCCATTGGGTTGGATTAGTCCCAGAGTTTCCCATAGGAATTTACTAGCAAACACTACAATTATTAGTATGTTTCTGTAAGAACTGGCAATGACTAGTGACTATTACTAGTGGCAATATTTCAACTTGCCTTTCTCTTTCGTCCCAAAAGTGATATAACTTATATTTCGCTATTGCAAAGCCTGCCTGATCCAACTAGCTCTTATGGAACTAACAACGCGAACTTCTATTTGGCCTCTAACTAGTTCTAGTTGTAGAACATAGATTGATAAATGGTTCTGAATGGTAGTAAAGCATATAGAAGAAAAAGAAACCTTCCTTACTTCTCAGAGCTAGAGTGAATAAAGAAGTAGTTCCTGAGTGTAAGCGAAGAAGCTAGAGAGGGAAGTATCCATTCACTTATTCAAATGGAAAAGTGAAACGTAGATATGCGGGTATCATAGTGGATTAGTGATAGTTTATGTGGACTAGAGGGGACTAGCTCCACTTAATCAAATTAGAATAAGTTGGCATAGTGTCCAACCGCCTACTACCTCTATCGGGCGGTTATGTTGGCTTGAAAGGGGACTTAAGTAGGTCCCTTCTTATTAATACCTTGGTAAGTAACCATGAGAACAAGAGAAATGGTCCAATAACTACACCTAATTAGAACTGACTATTTCAGTAGTATAGAAGGAAAAAATGTAGTTTGGTTATGTTATCGCTCCAAAGAGTCACCGTGGAATTTGAACTAAACATAATGGATATAGATATCCTACCCTATCTCTTCCGGTTGTATTAGAAGGAGTAGGAGTAATATCATCCTAGGGGGAGTTGATTGGAGCTCTCCCGCATGAATTATTCCCACTGGATTAAGTAATATATTTCTTATAATAGTAATTGAAATAAACTGGAATGGAGTAAATGTATTTGAAATCTATTGTCCCAACCAACCAAACAAATATGAATTCAATGGTTGTTTCTGTATGGAATGGGTGCTAAGGGATCACCCTTTGAAATGGGAAAAGGTAAGTATATATGATATCGAATTTGGACTATTAGTCTCCTTTTTGATGCCATTGGATCACTCACTGTAGGAATAGTAGTATTAAACCCCATTGTGGAATTTTACAACAAACTTTTTTTTTGTTGTGCGTGCCCCGACCGAGAAGGGAACCTGCCTCAGGCCATGGATACAGTTGATGCTAATGTAAGAAAGAAAATACAGTATTGGAACGTAATGAATGGACTAATATAAGTCTATTAAGGCTTCCATGGGACACTTATATCTCTATAGATATTTCTTATCATAGTGGATTATACCAGAGTCCTTGCCGATCTATAAGTATCCTTTCATACAGGGAAATGGGATACACACTACTACATACACTTATCTTAATTCAGTGGGTTGCCTCTTGGATCTACTACAAGGAGAGTATCTGTCCTGTTGAAATGGGGCAATTGCAAGGGGAACTATTCTGTATCGGTAACCGTGCAAGCAAGCTGTTGTAGCTATCCAACTAACCAACCAACCAAGCTCAAGGGGTAAAGCATATGTCCAGTTTCAATGGTGTAAATGCAAGGGTAACAATTCAGTGCTAAAGCTCTTACCTAAAGGCCTAAAGGTTCAAAGTGTCTGTCCTGTTGTACATGGTGAAATTGACAAGTTCAACGTCTCTATGCAATATCATATATAGACAAAATGAGCAAATAAGGTTTTCCTTATAGTGTAGTACTTATGGCCTGGGCGCCTGTCTGGTCCCACCACCCCAACATAGCGAAACTGAGACAATGACTCTTATACTTATATGCAAGTATCGACTATATGGTAGTGTGCATGGGATACTACTAAGATGGCAAGCAAGTAGTCAAAATATGTAGGGAATATTACCCCTATGTAGGATTAGCTCCGCAGGCTCAACCACCAGTAGAGGAACAAAACCTACACAAATTCTGCTAGGGGTATAACGGATAGGACCTTTCCCTCTTTAGGCAGGCCTGGTACTATCCCCAACCAAAGGGAGGGTGAAGCTCGAATGAACCATAGGGGGGGCTAAATATAGCAGAAGAATGGACAAGCTTAATCCCTCTTTCATTCGTTTTTTCATTTATATCGATTTAGATCTTTTCGCATCATGTATTTTCGCACCATATGGTATAGAAAGCAAGTCAACCTTCATATATTGGAACCTAAATCATAGTTCACCTTTACATCTCCTAAGAAATATTTTCTCCGTCGCCGTTAGGACGGTGTTCCCTCTCTGAATATAAATTATGTTTAGAACCAATCAAATTAGACTTCGTTCCACCCGCCTAGTGCTAACCCCAATAAAGAAATTGTTTCAATAACTTAGCTTGGTTGGGTGTGTTCATAGTATTTTCCATTAGATTCACTGAAGATGGGAGAGGTAGATTGCCTTGAGGGTAGGTGTCTACAGTGACCTAAACAGTTCCTTCCGTGCTTGGGTAGAATGAATTCATACGGGTGAGTGATAAATCGCTGAAATGGTCATTTGCATGCATTTTATCGCCACTTTACCCACACATTGGTACTCGGCTCGGGCCAACCCTTCTGAAATGCATATATTCTCTATTTCATTACATCATTAGATACTCTCTTACCTTATCTCTAGCCATAGGGTGAAGTTTCTGTCTGGTTGAGTGTGTACCTAGTAGTAAGAAGTCAGTCCATCTTATCTCTCTAGGTATCTATAGGAGGGTAGTTCTTCTCTATAGGAAATGAATGGATTTGATTGCTTTATTAGGTTTAGCATTTATATGCTTTCTCTCTAGAATATGAACTGAGGGCTCTGAGGAAAACCCAAGAAGCAGGTACAACCCATTCAAGAACAAGTTACTCAAGCTTGTTTATAGAGGATTCACCTATTGATGAGCATCATACGCCATTCATAGCTAGCCCATAAGCTTCAATCATATCCACTGATAGCCAATCATAGTTTTTTAGCTGGTTGGGATGCAAGACCTGAACGAGGACTAGATCTCCAGGCAAGCTGGATAGTTTCTAGTTGAATGAAGCGGGTAGGATGGATAGTTGAATGAAGCTGCTCACTTCTGGTCAGAGGATAGGATCCAAAGTTTCTATCCGGTTACCCCCTTCATTGGAAGGAAGGTTGAATCAGCCTCCCCGGAAGGTAATGAAATAAGTGTTGGGGTAACTAGTGTTTAGAGGATGGGTAACGAGATTGAGTTCCAACTGTTTACTGGATAGTGGCCACTGAGGGTGAAGGGAGAGTGACACCCCCAGATGGGAAATAGATTATATACGGAATATGCTAAACAAAATATAACAAGTTGACAAAAGGAAGTAAAAATGCAGGATGGTCAAGAGGAGCTAGATGCCATTGAACTGGACAGCAAATAAATGATTTTGGAAATCGATCAAGATGAAGATTTTCCCCTCCTCGCTACATTCTTTCTTTCCACCTGTACTATAATGAAATTATTGAACTGGGGGTCCCGACACCACCAGCATGGGCATAGATCCAATAGCATGAGAAACAGTCTTGATCTTGCCTCCCCGAAGAAAATTATCGAACACACCTTCCGGTTGAATTGAATTCCTTTCGAATGAAAGCATACCCATGGTCTGAGTGAGCATACCTACTTAATTCGAGCTGAGCATCAATCTAAATGAGGAGCTGCCCCAATTCTCTATCTTCTTGGATCCATCCATCACCCCCTGCTTCTCCATCAATCCCTCCTTCTCCATCTTGAACTTCCATATGAGGATGGTCTGATTATGTGAATGAGTTTCAATATACGAACCATCCATTTTTTATTTGATTAGTACTAGATAGGGCAGGAGTTCAGAAGACTACCTATTCACTTCCATCCTTCACCCCTAGTTAGCATGTTTCTTTCTAGCTGTTAGTGGAAGGTGGGAGAGATGGGTGAAACCAATAGGAGATGGGGGAGAATAAGCTAGTTGTTCTATTTCTTAACTCCGGCTATAGTTCCTGCCAACAAGGAATTCGAATAGTCTAGTCAAGTTGCCCACTTAGTTTCATTATTATTTCCAGTTGGATTGGCCTAAATCCCCGCTTCATATTCTAGTTTGGAACAAAACAATTCAAATACTATAGAGGGTGGGCTAAATAATGTTAGCATTTGTGTCCAGTGGGTTCTGGCTGGTTGGAAGATTGGAGTGATCCTACTACATCTATTACTACTGGAGTTGAACCGGTGGTCCCTACCAGAGGTTCCAACCCTTACACCCTTGGTGGATAACTACACTCCCGGTGGGAGGATAGCCAATAGGTAAAAGGGAGAGGCTTCACCCCTAACTATAGTAGGGAAGCTAGGACAGGAATAGCAGGTGAGCGAGGCTCTGTTGCTTGCTCCTTTGCTCCCTCCTTTGTTTCCCCTCTTGTAGTGGTGCGTGTTGGGTTTCCATCCATTAGGTGACGTGAGGATGAGCTTCCAATGACTAGAGGGATATATTTCCTTCCTCGGTGGAACTAACGGACAAGCTTCATTCTCACCATCCATTTTCCATTCTCTCCATCAGTTAGGATTCTCACGTAAGTGCCCCCACTTCGAGGAGGAGAGAGCAACCAACTGGATACCGGTTGCCTACACAGACAAAATATTCCTATTTTCTCATGCAATGAGAAAACACATTTACTATGTAACACCATGGGTGGCCACCCTGTTACACCTCCGCTCAGTATGGATGTGCTAAGGATGGATGTCCCAACTAGAGTTATCCGGAATATCATCAGGATGAGTATTGGATTTTTTTATTAAACAACTTGGCATATTTATTTTTATTTGAACTTTAGCAGGCAAAGCTCCAGTTACAGTCAGTCCTACCAAGCCCAAGTCAGGGATTGTCTCATTGGCTGCTGGCTTACTACGCCTTTTTTATGCCTACTATGGATGAGATCTTAAACCCACTTAGAATTCCTTTTATGCCACCTTATGCACCCGATATGGGGTTTATATCATCGCGCATTACCTTTTTCTTTTTTTATCACACCACTTTTCCTTGATGATGGAAGTCAAGGTAAACATATGATCATTGGTGCAATGGTTCTTCCTGAATCCTGCTTGTCCTTTGGCCCTTTGCCTCTTTGTCTCTACCCATCTAGAGATATGAATGTCTAAGGCTGTGGAAAAGATCTTCACCAAGGTATGGCCAACCATAATAGTGTGATTGTTACTCGAACCATTTTGGTCTACATTTTTGAAGATGGGATGGATGATATGGGAGGTCCAAGAAGGTGGAAAGTCATGTGTAACCATGTAGTTAAACATGTCAGCAATATGGACTGCTGAAACTTCAAAGCTATGTAGAAAAAAGAATATTTGAGGTTCTTCACATCCTAGAATTTGTTGGATTGAAGCTTAGGGATGGCATGTAGGATTAGGCGGTCAATAAAAAAAGGACACAGGATAGTTTTTGAGTTGACTCGAATGCTTGGCTAGTTTGGAGCATTGTATAGGCTAGAGGTGTAGTCACCCCAAGTAAAGAAATTGGCTATTACACAGATTGATTTATTAGGGAGGACGACTCTCTACAAGAGTTTTAGTGTGAATTGGAGTTGGTTGAGTATTATTTTGCGCTTGTTCAAGAGATAGATCCTTGTTTTCCTCCTAAGAATGTTCTAATCTATTTTTTGCACTTGCTTTTATTTGGAAGGTCTATGTATCATAATATGTTTCGTTAGGTTATGAATGTTTTTACAGAGTGAATCATATCAAGCATTATGAGTGTAGTGGCCATTCCTAGCAGGGCGAGAAGTGAAGATGGAATGCGGGAAGGTGTTAAGCATGAAAGACCAAATGACCTAGGTTAAGTGGATGGATTGCTTGATTGGATCATTAGTATCATAGACTGAGAGGGGCCTTGTTTTGAGAAAGTTTGTGTATTTTTCACCGAGTTGGTGGTCAGAATGGATGATTACAGATTGGTAGGGTCAATTTAGGATAGGATTGGAGGGGTGTCCTTAGTTAGATGCCCAAAAGTGGGCAAGCGTTGAATTCGTAGTTCGAAGACCCCCACCTAATTGGTTTGCGAATGGCGATATATAAGGATGTGGTTCCTTTCAACGCGATATGTATGGTTCCCCATATCTGTAAGGGTTCTATATCCCTATCCCTCACGTGTGTGCGCTGATTTATACTAATAATTAAACCCCAAATAACGAAGGTGCACCCACCCTGACTATTCTGGATGGACCACCCACCTTTATATTCTGGGAAAGGATAACTCGAACTAATATATAAGCAACTATTATTTTCCACCCATCCACGGGGGTGTCCCCCAGCAATAGTCAGGAGGGCATGACCCAACAAACTTCCTCGCGTAGTGGGGGTTAATATGCATGCTTGCCTCCCCCCCAATATGCCTACCGTTGTATACAACCCGCATCTATAGTATATAAATTGAATTCACTTCGATTTCATCCTTCCACCGTGCTTGGACTAGGGTTCCCACGTGCTACTTATTTTACCAAATCGAATGGGTAATACGCAGTTGCAATAAGAGCTCCAAAAATCAACCTGATATATTCAATGAGTCATTTCCCTTTAGGCAATTTACTTTTGGTACCGAGAGATCCGCTGGTAGAAAATCATCAGGACATATTACAGCTTATCATCGTGGAGGGGGATCAAAGCGATTGTTGCGAAGAACTGACTTGAAGCGTACAACTTTGTCGTAGGGTGTAGTGGAAAGGATAGAATATGACCCAAATCGTTCTTCTTCGATTTCTTTAGTACGATGAATCGAAGGAGTTCAAAATTGCTTCCGTAGGGGGGCGGTCACTACAGAACAAGATAAGAATTTGTTCTGCTGCGTGAGATTCGAGAATCCACTACAGCCACTACGGACGACCTATTTTTGTTATCCTCCCTGGCAGGGTGTAAGAAGTGAAGAATGTAGTTTTTTCCCTTTCTATAATCATTCAAGTATATGAATTAATAAACCTCGTCAGTAGCGCAGTCTTGAACGATTGCCTTCCCTATTTTGAAACAAGTAAAAAAGGGTCTAGATCACGAACTTGAACTACAACTGGCTCTGTAACTGATTAGGGCTATGGGTTTGTAGCCGTATCCATTGCTTACTCTTAAGCTTAGTCTACTACTACTAAAACTGCTGAACTTGGACCTGGAACTTATCTTGTATACTCTACTCCTGCTTGCTTTGATGTTGGTGGCTATGGGTTTACTTCGCACTTTTGTCTGTACCTTTCCTCCTGCTTGTTTTGCTTCGGGTTCTTAAGGAATGGGTTCTTACAAATATAGAATAAATGGATGAAACTTCTGGATCAACATCAATGTATTAAACCGAAATGGGATCTCGATCTCGATATGCATCTGGAAGGGGTGCTCGGAGTGGGAAATGAAGTAATGGGGCGGGGAGCTATCTCTCTGCATAGTTGAGGCCAAAGATAGTGGATAAAGAGTGGGAATTTGACTTGGAGTTGTAAGGAAAAATGGAAAGATATAATGGTAACCCTATGAACTGTTATTATATACGTAATTACGTAAAATAAAGTAACTAGGTCTTATTACTGGATAGGATATTTTGATTGAGAAAAGCCTCCTCCAGACGTAAGACATATGCAGGTGAAATGCTTAATCGCCTCCTTTCCCACTTCTTATCGCAAGCAGGGGATTAGAATTTCTATTTTACAGCCGACGCAGTGCAGTGTTAGGATAGGATATATAGTTCATAGCCGGCATAATGGATTAGACTGACCCTCTTCTATGTATGTGATTTTCGACTACCTTCCTCTCCCGTTGGTCGAGCGAGTACTTTCCTCATCAATAAAGGAGTCATTATACATTATATACGAGTTAATGTTGGTTACTGAACTTAGCGAGTTACAGAACTGGTTACATATGAGGAAAGACTCTGGTCTCCGGGCCCATCCTGGCACCTAGCATAAGCTCTTGCCTGATTCCCAGTTTGAAGTTATTGCCTCATGACTTTCCTGTTGGACTAGGAACAAGGATTACCTTATTTTCTTTGTCTCTTGCCTAACAGTGATTCGTAATGGCTTGCGCTTGCCTCCACTAGCATTATTAAGGACTTGCTTTCCCTTCCCCCTTATTTTATTGATCCATGAATTGAAATAACTCTGGGAAATGTTGTTCTTAAAAATGGTTATTTATTCATGAAATTCTTAATGTTCCTAGAAAAAAAACAACGAAATATTAACGACTGCCCACGCCACAAGGTCTACCTTCGAAGGGTGAAAGTGGAAATACAGCGCATGAAAATGCCCATTGAAGTGCTTTATCACTCACTCGTGAACACCATTTATATGTCGTGGCCACAACAAGTCTCCTTAGATGCGGGCTCTAGCCAGTCCCCACCAATTCATACTCAGGCCTCGACGAAGAGAACGCGCTACCATAAGATGGGCTACCAAAGGAAGAGACGCCTCACCCTGGAGCTAAAACCGATAGATAGTCTTTTCATATATAAACCTCTTACCTTGGAAGAGACTCCACCAAGTTAATAGTCCTTGGAAGACACTCCACTTGTAGCTCTACCGTTTCTATGAAGGAAGAGAATTGACCAATTCCCTAGTTTCTCCTATCTTTGGATTTGCGGAGCTGAGATGAGCTACCAATTTCTTACCTTCTGTCGGGCTCGTTTTGCTCAACTGAATGGTTTTCCCTCCTCGATTAAAGGAAGAAGCGGCCTTTTCTTCTCACATGGCTACGACTTGAAATAATGTGCCCGCAATAATTCAAATATTGCTTTTGTGCTAGTTAAAGTGACTATTGCTTCTATGGTGGTTAATGTGACTATTGCTTTTGTGTGTGGTTAAAGTGACTATATACCCCAAACTGATTACCTATTGTTCCTAACTTCACAATACCCATGGGATAGATTTGATTAGCTTTATTATACGTTATAATAAATTATTAGAGTGAAAACACTGGACTAGATTATAGGCACGTACACTCTTAAATGAATCCCAGAATAGAAGCCCTGGAGCATTGTGAGATGAAGGAATCCCTTTAGCCCTGGAGCAAGGGAATCCCTTAAGCCCACAAAGGAGGAGAATAGGAACTCTCAATAGGCCGTCCCATGAGAGGAGCATCATGATAATAGGTACTCCAAAGAGCATAGTTTCAATAGTCCCCAGGGAAGGGCAAGCATGAGTCATCTCGCTAATAAAATTTCTACGTATGTTGCACTAATGTATTCTCTCATTGATCCAGATTATTCCAGCTTTAAGAAGGAAAATGCAGATCAGGTGTGGCAGGGTGCCATGACTGATGAGCATGACATCATCCTAAACAATTATGACTGATTTTTGATAGGTTTATCCAATACCAAGTGAATGAAACACTTTAGAACGAACAGATTGATTCGCCAAAGAAGTAGCGGGAAATGCACCTTACCTTTTCTTAATCTAGCCTCTGATATGGATGGCCCTATCCTTTCCTCTCCTCAGAAGCACTATACCCAAACAAGCACGAGTGGCTAGTTCCAATGGATTCCTTTTTTCCAGTTAGCCCTGTAGCATCAAAGCTCTAAGCTAAGCCATAAGCCTCAAAGCCAACTAGTGATAGAAATAACATAAATCCCTAAACGACTATAGATATACTATGGATGGATTCTATTAACTTTATTTATAGAGTATTTATTTTATTTCATAAGAACTAAAGACCACACAAGACCACTAATTCAGGACTCTCCATTATTTCGGAGAGAAAGATCTATTTCTATCTAAAATAATAGAGAGAGAATGAACCTATTCCTTCCTTCTCCCCTGCCAACCGACGATTGGTTAATGTGACGAGTCCCGGGGAACGAAAAGTGGTCATCCCTTCTGAAACCATTTCCATTCCCCCAGGACTGTGCTAGGTGCCTAGGTATTTATCCATCCCGCCCACCATTTACCCCCCACCAGGCAGTCCCTTCAACTTATTGTCAGGAGCATTCTCACCGCCCTTCCTAACCCCACCTATTTATCCACCACCACCCTTGAATTTTATCGAGGCTTATCGAAATCATCCCACCCCCAAGTACTTTGAGATATGATATTTAGCACTTACGGTCTTCATCAACCGCTAGACAGCGAATTGATCCTTACCTTATTAGCCTAATATATTGATAACAAGATTCTTTATATAATTTTGTATTAGGCTACGTGTATCACAAGGTTATACCTTTCTAGTGCCTGGGCTTCAAAAAACACCTCCGGAGTCAACCCCACTAGAGACCTATGGCTAATCAGAACCCAATATGAAGGTAAGGCTCTCTAGGGTCTAGTTAGGTCGGTCCATGCTATTGAGCTTGGTTGGGGACTAGCTCTTGAGCTAATGGATCTCAAGGGGTACCATATAGAATACTAAAGGATTTAGACCTCTTCGTTACCTGAGCAAAGGGGATATTCTACCTATGGGGACTCCCTATATACAATGAGGGGATCTAAGGCACCCACCCACACCTTAGTTAAACCGATAACCAAAGTGCTTCAACCTACCTGCCTGTAAGTAAGGATGAACAATACCATTTTGAAACACTGCCGAAATGAGAAAATTTTTCTCATGGAGGCATATGAATAGAGGTTGCTCGTAGCCAAGGAAATCAATCTTTGGCCTTGGTCCTTATCCTTATTACTTATGATGCTATTATATACTTATTTATTGGCCTTGGCTTTCTTTTTATAATCTGGGCTTAGCTTTACCGCTGAAATTATACGAGATCAGTTGTAATGAGAAGGTGAGCAATGGCCGAAGGATCTTAGCCTTAAAGGAGTGGGAAAATCTCGTCAAACAAGGCTCTAAACCCCAAAATTAGGCAACTTGATGAAGTGAAACAAATAGGATGAAAGATGGAACGAAACACTAGGTGAATCAACATGTGGTGAAAAATAGATCAATGAGTTGGTTTCGAACCAACATGGGAATGCGGATCTAGACGAAAAAATTGGAACAAAAGATCTAAACCTACAATGGAATCTCAATCCAATCTTTCTAAGTTGAGTGAAATAAGTTCAGGTAGGCAAAGTACGGTAAACAAAAAAACCACTAAGCGTGGTCAATGAAACCAGAGTTGCACCTCAAATAGAAGAGAAGCATCTGATCGGGAAAAGAAGGTCCGAGGTCAGAGCGTTGAACGAGGAGGAGTGTTACAACATACTTACTTGGGCAGGCGAGGTGTTATGTTGGGCCTAGAGCAAGCCCGACGGTGGTCCAAAAACACCAGTCAATCATAAACCCAACAAGAACCTTTTCTGGAACCTAGCTAGCCTTTGAGACCTGGAAACCAAATATATGCCAAGGTCCCTTTCAAAATGCCAACCTTGCAGCGTAAGGATCTTCAAGCTCTTTTGTAGTTCCACACATCAATATAAGTAGGTTTCCTCTCCCTTATAGTCGAGCCTGCTTGCGCATCCTCGAATTCACAACCTTGGGTCAACTCTATAAGGAGGCTATGGAGCATCAAATACTTCATGTGTTGCTACAGTTTTAAAGTTTTCTCTTTATCTCTGGTTTTTAGGTATATCCTACCTCTAAGCTAATGTTCTTTTAAAGGTTGGTCGAATCAACTAAAGGTTTGATCGAATCATTAAATGTTGGCGACAAGCAACATCCATCCATATGGTAGGTGCCGATCGGGGGTTCATGAATGAGAGGAGATGAATGGAGATAAATATCGAAGTTGGGCTGGATTTCTTGCAGGTGCTCTGCCTAGGAGGAAGCTTCAGGCCAGGAAGAGGATAAAGGGAGCTTGGGATAGAGCATAAGCTATCCGATCTTCATTCTACCTATGAGGGCCGCGTAATGTATTGATATAGGAGTATGTCAAGGAAAGAGGAAAGATAAGATCGAGTAAGTCGAGAGGGAAATTGGTTGCTGTGTACCAACCACCATGATTAGGAATGAACCAGTGGTGTTCCAACCAAATGGGGAATATTGTTCAATACATAGACAGACACCCATCTCCAACTGGGACCACTCGATCGATCTCATCGACTTGTAGATTGGTGCATGCAATGGTAATTCTCATTGGAAGAATTTGATTGATGAGTCGTTCTCCCCTCCTTCATCCATTGCATTTTTCCTCGTTCAGGAGGAACTGTTTTCGTGATCGAATTACGAGATGGATATACGAACTGTATAGAATCATTTGCTCGAATGGGATAAGTTATTCCTCTATATAATCCCAATGGGATATTCGAATCCACCAAAGATACAATAGGTATTTTTAATCGATCATCTTCGAGTATGACCAAGGACTCCCTATCTACATTCATTATTACTACACGATCTGGTTGTTGGCCGGATCCTCCGAAAAAATTGATCTTCCTATTCCTCGAACGTGAAAGACGAAACTTTCTCGTAATTGGAAATAGATGCATACTCAAATAATTGGTCAAAAAACCCCCGATCCTCCATTGATAATCATTTATATAGCTTCGATCGATTTTCGTTTCCATTTGTTCCACTATATCATCGGATAACAAATTGGTATTTATGGATAATAAAATTCCTTTTTCATGAATGGGAATAGCAATATCATTTCTGGAACCGTATATATATACTTCGGAATGGTGAGCAGCTACCCGATGGCCCATATGTACGTTCGTACTCGGTGATTTTTGAAGAACCAGACTTGGGGGATTGTACATGGTCCTCTTTCGAGTTGGCTCAGGTGGTTAGCTACGTATGTATATATATAGGTATATATCCATTAGTATCAATCTATATATGGATATAGAGATATATTAGAATCAATGTATAAATGGATATGCATAAATGGAATTAATGATGCTTTATAACTCGATTGACTAGATATGGAAGGATGGCTGTTTATCACTTGCTCATGAGGAAGAAATACCATATTACCAGTGCTCTTCGTTTTATCAATTAATATATAAGACAGTAAGGAGAAGCAAGCATAAATGAAGGCAGGTGTAACGTACTATTAAGGCAGGAAGAGAATTAGGTGTAATGGACAGTATTTTCAATCCATAAATATAGGCAAGGAAATAATGAAGGACCACTATGAGTTGACAACGTCAATCCTTTGACAATGCATATGTTATATATGTAATTACGATTTTTCCTTTTTCCGATTGATAAGAAAGCGTAATTACATATATAAAGAATGACCAACAGCAGGTGCTCTATCCTTCCTTATTACACTCCTTAGACCTAAAGCATAACCAAACTATCAGTTTGGCTCTGTCTTGGGACTGCGCCCTGTAAGGCGTTTCTGTGATTCTGGTAGCTTTTCCATTGGTAGAAGGCCCTTGGAAGGAGATATTATCCCTTGGTTATCATCCTCCCTTGGATATTCTCCATTGGAAGATAGGTAAAAGTACAAGTGTGTTGTACTGTTTATTCAACCCGTACTACTATAATATAAGTAGTACTAGGGATAAGCTTCACCTAATGGGTTAGGTCACTATTTCCTCTCTCTTTGGTCTTTCCTTAAAGCGCCGCACCTACACCTTTTGCTATCTTTATATCCCATTCAATTTGATGGATGGGGGATCGCTCCTGGGTGAGTAGCACTCCCATATATAAGTAAACCAATCATGAATAAGGAAAACACACAGATCACCGGAAACATAACTCCTAGCACCATCGGGAAAACACACACCTAGGTCCAAATTCATCAGGTTATATGGAACACTCATCTGGTGTCATCCATCCTGAACTTTTTGTTAGGTTCTTCATAGTGGGCCCTAGACTCAATGAGACTCATTGCCCTTGGTGTACCCACTTCCCATGAATTCTAGTTGGTACCCGTCTTCGGCCTAACCATTCCCACTTTTCACATATCTTTCCTTCTGACTTTACTTCCTTTCAGTATTTCTTCTTCCTTTCTTAATGAGTATGTGGTTTTTCTACTACTAATTCTTACTACCCTAGCTATTGAGTGAAATAAGCCTTACTTCCCTTATTATCTATCCTTTATTCATGAGTAAGAAAATGAATACTACCTTTCTTACCTTCCTAGCTACCTTGAGTAAATGTGAGGATTCTAGGCTTGAGTCACCTACTTCCTTTCTAAGCTTCCTTAATTAGTTAATGAATAGGTTATTTTTTTTTACTACTACCTTGAGTGAGTAATTGAGTGAAACATCCTCCTTTCTTCCTTACTTCCTAGAATCCCTCCTTTCAGTCTTCTTCCTTCTTCGGTAAGGCTTTTCAGGTAGGGGTGCCCTTCTTTAGTCTGATTTAGTGCCCTTTGGGGAGAGGCTGACTTTAATTCTGGAAATGCTAGCTTCATGGGCAATGTCTGTCCAGCTATCTGTATGAAAGGGAGGTCTTACTGGCTGGGCAGATTGGAACTGTCCTACCTGCTTACCACTTACTTGCTGGCTAGTCCGGGTAGTAAAGCCCTATGCCGGGGAGCAAGCACCCGCTCACCCGCCCAACTGCTCCTCAATAAGCACCCCGCCCATCTACCCTTCCTATTTTCCCTTCCTGTTTGATAGTTGGCATCAGAGGGAGTAGCTTAAGACCCAGTTAGAGTTCAAAAAATAGTTTCAGGTGTAGTTTTAGTAGATCGAGATTCAGTCAAAGAGCAAGCATAGTTCGTGCTTTCATTACTAGTGCTTTTGGAATTCCAATACCCTCCAATGTAGATAGCCATAAATGATGATTAGTGGAGATTAAAAAATCTTAGTTAGACCTTATGATTGTAGGCATGACCCAGTTTCCGCTTTTTGTGATCAAGATAGAGGAGCATATCTACTAGCATCAATCGATTCTAATCGTTCTTTTCAATCTATCTATTTGTTTCATTCAAATCAATCGTGTATGAGTCTTTCTTCCTTACTTACGACCTTATTAAGCCGGGTATTTCCTTCTAAGCCTTTTTATACTAGAATCCCTTCAGGTACAGATAAAGCTTATTAAGAAGCCTTTATAAACCAGTAAAAGGATTGAGTCCCTTTATTACCTATCATACCCAGACTTAATCCCTTTGGGTTACCATTTTATTTAGCCTTTATTCCAACTACCATAAGCTTTCTCTTATTGGTCTATAATCCTTCTATTAGTTGCTTAATCCTTTGGTATGGGTATAAAGCTTATTACCCTTTCCAAACCTTATTAATGAGGGAAGATAAATGAGGGTAAAGCTTAATCTTATTCCTTCTATTCTGAATGAGTATCTTATTCCTTCGGTATGGGTATTTCCTTGCTTACCTTTCTTCCTTAATGAATGAGTAGTTGAGCGAGTAGCCTTTATTACTTACTTCCCTAGCCTTCTATATGAGTACGTAGGTATTTCTTCCTTACAACCTATCCTAGCTAGTATGTCAGTGTATGATTCAAACCTTTCCTTTCTATTACTTATAAGATTAGTAGCTTAATGAGTATGGGTAGAACCAATTGATCTATTCTAGATTTAATAATTAGTAAGGGCGTTGAGGTCTAGTGATGAGTTGGTATAGTGATGAGTGGTTGGTCATCGATTGATTGGTTAGAATGCGACATCCGTCCCATATCCTATTAGGTAGATAGGTTGGCCTGGTCGAAAGGATGAGCGACCAACCTTCTATTTCAAGCTATTATGTATATAAGTTTCCCACTATCATTAATTCAATAAGAAATCCCGAACGTCCATAAAGAGCCTAAATCATCCCACCTCCTATCTCATGCCTTCTATTCCTAATTGCAGCATTTATTTATTTTCAAAGCTGGATTGACGACATTTAGAGGCCATTATAGACCCATGTTCAGCCTTAATCCCTACATACGGTTTCACAGCTTTCAATCGAATTTAGGTACTCAACCTGGAAATTTTTATCCTCTAGATCTTCCTTGGTGAGTGCATACTTCTTTGAAGGAGCTTCTGGTGTAGCTGGGGTTTATTCCATAGGCTAAGAAGGAATCTGGGTTGAGTTTGATTCTAGCTTAGAGATGTATACAAGGCTTTCAAATTTCGTCTCCTCGTGATCTTCTTCATGGATGTAAGGCCATTTCTTATTGTGAAGATTGGCTTGATCGAGAATCACCTCGAGTGGATCATGCCTTCTGAATCTGGCTGTGCAAAACTTGAACATCTCCATAGCTTCTGCTTCTTCCTTGGCTTGCTTTGGTGACTTGACACAGTAATGGCCTATCCTGAAAGGTAGGGCAAGCCATGTTGGCTTCTTTATCTGTACCATCATTGCAGAAAATACTAATCCATTGCAGTCCCACTGGGGAAAAAAATACACGAAGAATATCAGCGATGAGCTGTAGGAACAAATTTTTTTGGGATTCCAATTCCCCAACAATGAGAAGCTAGAAAGCATCGATTCTCCTGGTGATAATGAGGTTATGCACTAACCATCGGAGAACGTCATATTTTTAGATTCCGAGATCATTTCTGGAATAGGGCTTAGGAAAGGCATGTATCCTAACAAAATGAGAAAGTCGGGCCAAAGCACTCCTACTGTCTTGGTGTTGGGGTTGATTGGCGAGGTATTCCTCGGGCTGACTGGGGCTGAGGGGGTGAAAGAAATGTGGGTTTACTCTAATGAGTAACTTTAAAGCTAGCTCGAGGCACACTTTTTGTTGGCTCGCTAAGGCGCGGGCATGTACCTCTTGTACGGCGAGGCCCCAAGTGATAACTTGTGGTTCTGCAAGGATCAAAAGTTCGGCACAAAGCGTGTTAAGGCTTCGTCATGGTTGCACAAGAATGTTTATAATGTAGGTAATTCTTTCCCACCGAAAAGTGGAATAAATGTGGGATTGTAGAGCGGAAGCACCTAAATGGGTACCTTGTAAATCAAGGATCAAAATAGAAGTATCATCTTTCATAAAAGCTAGGACTACTTTTATATAAGAACTTATGTGTTTCTGTAAAAGGAACAACAGTCGATTCAAAGAAAGATTACCATTGGCAGACTCTAAATGAAGCATAACGAAAAAGGGGGAGTGTCTGGTGTTCATATTACAATAAATATAAGATGGATCAATTTCCAGAAAGGACTTAATTTCAAGTGTCGATTAGTGCAGGTTGGCTGAACATGTTGGCTAAGGGGAATAAGAAGGAGGGCTCCTTTGATAACTCGTGGATACCCCTCTCTCTTGCTGAATTTTCCCTAGCCAAAGTCGTTATTATATATGTATATATGCATGATAGCTTTTCTTATGGATCCCACTCATTTGAGGAGTTATCACAACACCCCTTCTTATGCCCTTTGTTTGGTTCCAAATCGAAATCCATATCGAGATCGAGAAGTGGAGGTGAGGGTAGTTTACTGGGAAGCAACCATTTTACCAATGGATCCAGTAGCATATTCAGTTGTCGCTAGGGTAGAGGCAGGTGTGGGTTATTACCCAGTGGTACCAATTTGAGATCCTTTAGTTTCAAAGTCCACCATTGTTCGAAAGCCATAGCCTCGCCTATCAAGTCCTACTGACAACTTATATACTGCTCAAGGCTGCGGTACTTCCCCTAATATTTTGCTATGAAACTACCGAAAGAATATTCATTTGATTATGTTAATTGAACTGCGCTAGCGTCATATCCATATATCCTTTGGGTCAGGGAAACTCCAAGATCATATTCCCTTTGGTCAAGACAGGTTTAACGCTCCTCAAGCCATTAGTCCTAGTTATGATTCTGTACATATGATTTTGTAAGGAAGGATGGCTCACCCCCTAGCTTTTAGTCAAGTAAGCAATAAATTGATTAACTAAAGAAGTTGGTTCATAAGTTATCACACAGTGGTAAAGTCTATAGTGAAATATGCTCAAAAGTCTCTAGTTTGTTCATCTCCTTATTGTTAGTAGCACAGTGGCACATACGATTTACCTTATAGCTACAATTAGCACATATGATTGATTAGCACAGTGAATCTTATAGCACAGTTCAATCAGCGGGGTTCATCAATTAGCGAGGTTCAAGAGACGTGACACAGGGGTTCAAAAAGAAGTAGGATATCTAGTATCCGTCGCATATTGCTTATCCGCATCTCTTATCTACACTTTCTTCTATCTATTCTATTATACTAAGAGAGCTCCAAGCTTGCTCCAATCAGAAAATAAATCCCCTAGGATCCTCACCTTAGTGGCCTTAGGGATAGGTAACGGGCCATATCGTCTATATAGTATAGAAGCAGGTTTACCACGGATGACTAGCCGGAGCAACTTAGCGTAAGTGATAGTGCCTCCCAAGCGACTGCCAAGCTGTGGTGTCTCCCAAATATATAATATATACAGTCTGGGTAGCCTTTTTTTATAGTATCCATATGTAATTACGTGCTTAATGGTAATTGTCAGCAAGGTATTATGAATATTGCAATACAACAAGCCTCTCTCATTAGTTCGTCTCATGCCCAGTAATTACAAAGAAATCCAGCGCAGTAGGTATAATTAGCTCATGTTGTCATGCCTTTGGAAAGCTAATCACATGGAATAACGAGTAAAGAAACTCCTTTATTTAGATATAGGGGTGAAAAGCCAATCTGAGCTAGCTCTCTCCTAGAGTCGTCACATAGTATAAATAGAATATCTCATCCCATAGACCAACCCTCCATAACTCTAGATAATGGGATGAGCACAGTGGGGCTACTTCTGTAACTTCTTTAACTTCCTCAGCCTCAGGAGTAGGGTGAAGATTAGCTTCAATTCTAACACCTCCCCTAGGTGGGCTATCTGAATAATATTCTGTATCTCCCACAGTGGAGTCGGGGTTTTCTACTTGGATTTCTTGAGAAGAAGAGGATGGATAATCTTCTACAGAAAAATTAGGGATTTCGGCACGGACTGATCCCCTCTCTTTCCAACTTCTTCTATGTATAATCTTCCCAGGGTCAGAAACTGAAGGTGTCTTTGACTGTGATGTATCTGACGTTAGGTGTAGCTTACGAGGAGCCAGGACTACCAATATATTTATCAAATAGAAAACAGTGGAGTCGCCAAGGTGAGAGATATACAACTCTTCAACTCTCTGTGTCACCTGATTAGAGAGTGAATATGATTTGTCGAGGCCCAGGGAAACTGATATTCTTAAATTCGGTCCCCGGCAACGGCGCCAGAAAGATGTTGTCGACAATTGTTGTCACTCCTAGAGACAGCCTAGAGTTTCTATAGACTAGTGCCTAAGACATCTTATCATAGCAAGGAGCACGTAATATAACTTGGGTGTCAATCCAAAGGCTCTCCTGCTATCTCTTGTAAACAAGGAAATTGGTTTGAATGGGACCAGAACTTACAGAAACTGCCATAGGGAAAGTAATGTTGCAGAGACACAATGCAAAACTCCAACACAAAAGCATCAGACATTTAAGAGACAATTTACTGCAAAGAGGGCCGATTCAGGTAATATGCCACAGAAATCAAATATCAGAAGGTGTATGTAGTGAAATAAATATGAGAAGATATTAGCTAACTTTGGACTGATACCCAGATACACAACAGAACCATATATGGGCTTATCATTCTAAGAATCCATACATGACAATGGCATTTTAAAATCACCCTCCCAAAGCAACTAATATAGCAGAAAGATGGTTGAGATGAAAATGGAATAGTATATCATGCATGAGCCATATTTAAAGCGCTTGACTGATTTAATTATGGGCATCAAATAGGATGAATCCTTACCAAACTAGTGAGCCACTCGCATTCCAAAACATGATACAAGAAAGTGGATGAAATGAAATGTTATATTAAACACATAAGAAAAAGTTACATACTGTGAAATACAAAAGACCAGAATCCTCATTACAGATAGAACTCCTCCTCACTGAGACCCTACGGGCTCTCAACCTTCATACAAGAGCTTATACAAAACATATACAAAAATTCTTTTCACTGCACAATTCTCTGATAAAATCTAGAACCCTTACAATGTTTTTCCTCCTCCTTTTTATAGAGGAAGGAGAAGAGAAACTAATAAAAGAAGTAGGTGGAAATAATTAATTGTTTCATTAAAACAAAATGGCGGAACCAATTCGCGCCCATACTACTTGACTGCTCAAGGATGCTGTAGGTACTCTGTGGCTGCTCCATGAAGTAAATGATGTGGGTGCAAGTCTCTCCAGGGATGAGACATGAAGAATAAAATATGTAACATTCTGTACTTTACTGAGAGAAAAATCTGTTGAAGTTAAACCTGGAGGATATGATTTTGATGCACTTGTACTCTTTGGCTTCTGAATGTGGTATGGCTATTTAAAATCTTCGGCTCCATCCGTTGAATTTCTCGCTCTCTGACTGACATTCTTTATCTGCACCCTTAATAATTTCATCTACAAGAATCTGCCTCCTAAATGGCTCTTGAAGGATGGACAGATCTGAGTCCCACTTCTTTTAATGAAAGTCGCGTCGAAGCAACTACCCAGGACCCTCTTCAGGAATTTTGCATTTAAAAACCGGTCCTTTGACGCACCCTTGACCTATGCAATAAGGGCTGTGAATTACGGTAATTTCTCGTCGCTGAAACCTGCAAAACCCACAAAGGTGTTAAATAAAACTGAGCACGGGGATGGAAATGCAATGGAGGTGGCCGTGTGACAAAGTGACATGATAACATGGCGGTAGTACGCAAGGTGGTGGTGAAGACACAGTGGAATAGTGGTGGATGAAATATGACAAATATGCGGGGGGTGATGACGTGGAGGAGTACGGGGTTAACAGCGTGGCAGGGGAATGATCCGGGCCATTCAATATTAAAACAAGATCGACGGCTAAAACTGTATTGGGGAACAACGAGATGGTGGGCCAGGGCGTCGTTAAACTTGGGCTATCTTCCGTGCGACTCTGACAAGTGACCACCGTTGGATGAAGGTTTACAAATCTGACGGTTCTCGTCGATTTAACTGTGCGTCCTGGGCCGATCATTAACGCGTGAAATGGGGCAGTATTGGGATCGTACACAGGAACACTTGTCACATGGAATACCGCGGGACCCGGCAAAAGTGGTGCGAAATAAACCGGCCGGTTTTGGCATCGATGCGCAGCGCGGGGTCAACCAAGGCGACAGGTCGTGGAACGTTGATCTGTGTTTGATCTTACGGCTGAGAGCGGGCCCGATAGCATTTAAATGATGAGATTTTTATCTGGCACAGGGTTGTGTGCCCTGGTCACGTGAAAGAATAGCTTTAGGAGGCTAGGACCAAAGGGGCTCGGATTCAAATATTTCAAGAGCGAGCCTTTCAGCCTTCGATTATAAAATTTGGGTGCGGAGGAGGACAATGGTAAGTGGAAAAAGGGTCTCTTAGGCCACAGCAGGAAGTTTGAAAGGTTTAGGAGGGGCTGATGGCCAAAAATTTATAGGGGGGTAGACATGGATAACACCATACATCCAAAAGAGCCTAGTTTCCAGATCTCTCTTGTCCAAGAATGGCTTTAAGATGGTCTTTGGTTCGAGTCTGATAAATAGATTATGACCAAGAATGGTGTATTCGTTGAGAAGGGCTATTCTGGAAAAGGCTTCGTTAAGCCAAATGTTGATTGAGATTACATAGGGATGAAGAACAGACTATATGTTCCTCTCTCGTTCGACAGTAGGAAGAAGTGGGAGTGAGACCCGAAATGGGGAAGGAATTGACACACCTGCTAGCCTTTCTCAGTGTTAGGTGAGAATGCCAGTTAGTAGCAGTGCTTGTTGAAGCTTATGTTCCTTTTATTTTTATTTTTTTGGGAATATAAAGAAGGAGGCCTGTGATCTTCTTTGTGCTAAAGAATTTCAATTGATGAGTAATGGAATGAATGAATTTCCAAAGAATGGTGGAGCTTCTTTCTTCCATTTGGTTAGATTGATAGCAGAGGAAAAGTCAGGTAAGACTATTGATCGGTCATACCTACTTGTCAAATTTATTATGACCGTCCCTCATTGGTTTTCCGTGGATCCCGTTATTAAGAAGTGTATCCACGGCCTCTTGTATCAATTTATCTTGACACATTACTCATTCCCCTGGCGTGGATATACCTGTTATTACTTGACGAAAGCACCTGCTATAGAGTGACTTATTGCTTGAATAACGAGACTTTCCTATTCAAAAGAAATGGCTAACAACTGTAAGATGAACAAGCAAAAAATATCCTCGTCTATCGAGTACCTCTGTTGTCAGACTTGTATCTTCCCTTCCATAAAAAGGATAAGACAACCTCTTCTTCTACTACCTCTACTAGAGTAGGGACTACTAATAATCATAATAGCGCTCTCCTATTTATTATTGATTGGGTTGTCCTGGCCTAAGAACGTGGGTGAAGAGCCTAGGAGCCTAGAAGCCAATGGTAGGGCACATGCCTAAGAGCTGGCCTTCCTCCAAACAGAATGGAGGGACTCGAGCTGACCTTCCTAGAGAATATAGGAGAGAGAGAGACACCAGATGACTCTAATAATCTTGTATGAAGCATTTACTGATGCATGTTTATGAGGTTCTTTCTCCAGTCTCTCCAATAGTACCGATCTTATGGGAAGACCCTGATTCGGGCTATCTAGATGGGACAGTTCTTGAGTAGTTATCGAGGGAAGATGGGTTGGGAAGATCATGGTTCCTGCTATGGTGATGAAATAGATCTCAAGCAGTTATCGAGGGAGAGAGGTGTGGGAAGGCGAATGAATAGGAGCCTTTAAGCGAGGGAATAGGAGTGGGAATTTCATGGAGGTTGGCTTTATACTAGATATCCTTCCCGTTCTATTTTCAATATATTTTCTCGATAAAGACTTATATACAGGTAGTGGAAATAGGTTGGAATAGGATATGTGTTGGAATAGCTGGTTAGGTTGGGAATAATGCTAGTAGTAGGGATAAGTCTCCTTAAGCTAGCCAGCTCTAAAAAAGAAAATAACAAAGACAAGACCGAAATCATACTGCTTTGCGAAGTTTATCTATTTTTGCTTTGATGGCCGGAGCCTTGGAAAGATAGAGTGGTTTTGTTTCTACCGAATAGGAGATGCATCTGGCCATGTGTTAATCTGATGTTCAACAATGGATGGATCTAGTCTGGGAATATCTGAATATGACCAAGTGAACACACCTAAAAACTCTTCAGAAAGGGGTTTGTAAGCTACAACCTCGTTGGGAGAGTAGGCACCTCTAAGAAGTATGTTCTGAGTAACTCCAATTGTAACAGAGATATACACCTTTATGGTGGGGGAAACATTGGCCATGTTTTCTTCCTCAAAGGCATCTAGAGAAAGGAGAAGTGCATTCGCAGATTCTCTATTTAAAGACTGGGCATACATAAAATAAAAAAAGGTAGCGAGTAAAACAAAGGAAGAATTTCTTACCTGAAAAAGGAGGGGAAGGAAGGTATTAAGGAAGGGTGCATCAACATTTTATAGGCTGGTTATTCAGTTTCAAAAGGTGTATCATACACAAGGTCGATCAATCGATCACTCACATGTCTCACTCATAGATGATAATATTCTACAATAGAAGTTCGACCCATCCATATATTAATAAAAAATTCATAGAAAGCTAGAGGATTATACTTTAGAGGCCTTATCCACATTAGAAAGAGATAATGAATGCAACATAGATAAAATAGGTATTTATAATATACAATTAGAGCGCCACTCATGCACTTGATAATAGAGTGAATAGAGTCTCCTTATAGTGGGGTGATAGACTAGGGCTTCTTCCTCTAATACCCAAATGGAAGAATACACGACATAGGGGTAGGGATTCTATATGATGGTGGCCTGAAGCAGAGGGTAGACTAATTTGGTTTAGGGCTAGGGTGACAGGGATATGGACTTCTATTTTCATAGAGTATGAGAATGAGATCAGACTAGCTGGGATCTAAGAGGCTGTCAAAACATAAAGGGAAGTTGGTAGATAGGCATAGGTGCCTTATTGGAGGGTATTAAATGACAGTTTCCATTGTGTAAGCCTTCAGAAGTATGAGCTTTAGGTATATTTCTAGTATTAGCAAGATATTTAGCAGAGAGGATACAAATATGCAATAGGTCAACCTGCATAGATAAGATACATATCCAGGCAAGAGAATAAAAAATTCAAATCGGAATCACACAATCACAAAATATGATGAACAAGTACTTACTAAGGATGTATGTTATGAATTTTAGTGCTTATTTCAACATGGATACAACTTAGGGATGATCTAGAGTGGGATTAGAGTATTCTATTTGGTTGGTAAGATAAAGCTAATTAGGAGGTTACTACACTATAATAGAGGATATATGTAAACTGACAGGTGTAGCACTTAGTGATCTAATGTCTATGTCAAATGTAATCACTTAGAACAATCAAATCATACAAAATAGAATAGATGTGATTTCTAGGGTACAAGCAAAACTTTAGGATGTACTCATAGATGCGGCTCAACTAGCATCAGATATGGTTTAAATACAGGTATAAAGAGATACGATGAGAAGTGTGTATTATAATAGGATAGAGATTCTCTGAAGGATGCATGAGAGAAACTATAGTAGCTATATGATATGGCATCCGATTAGCCGGTCATATAGTAATTATAGTAGGCCACAAGGAGAGTAGAGATAGATATAAACGGGCTCTTGTATGTAGATCCAAGCGAGGTATTATGAGGAGGCTATGTGGTAGAGAGAGTAAATTGACATAATTTTCTATATGAGGATATGACTATTACTGCTCAGTAAATACTAAGCACTATAGCAATGACTTGGTTACAATAGGGACTATGTTAATATAGAGACATATGTAGGTATATAGACTAGATATATATCTTAGGGTAGCTTAAGACATGGTAGATTAGATGTAGACATGATCATGTACTCACCTAGCGTAAAGGTATCAAACTATAAGTAGTGATTCCAAGCAACAAAAAACATGCCACGACAAAAAATACAAGTGATTTCAACCAGAACAAAATAATGACTTTGAATAGAAAATGTAAATGCTAGGAGGAAGTAGTTTGTAGCTAAATAACCCAAAAAATAGGTATGCTACAATCGAATTTTATTGAGAAGTTATGGATTCCAACTTAGGTCAAATCAACAGTTGTATGGATGATGCCTTTACCCCAAATACTCTCTTCTGAAATCCATGCAATATCACACTTCACAAACAACTTCGTCAAGGTATGGATGCCAGCTTAGGACCAAGGAAGTATGGATCCTGATTCCTGCCCTTGCCCCAAATGGTCTCTTTCATACCACCTTCATAAAAAGCGTCTACTTTAATGTCTAATGGTAATTTTATAGTTAGTCTTCCCACTTACTGTAGAAAAGAGGAATTGCAATCATTCATTAGTGACACTTTTGAGTGAAAGTTGTAACTCAATATGCGTGGAGTTACAAAGAATTTAATGATGATAGGGACATAATTTTTTTCTTTTGGGGTTACTTTTAAAATTTTTACAACATGTTTGGGCCTTTTGCGTGCTTCATGAGATGCAGGGTGCGTAGTGTATGGTTGGCCCATGCTCTTCCATGATGGAATTGGACATTGGAGGTGGTTTATTCTTTTCTACTAGACGTTATTAGGATGTTTGAAAGACATTCTTCCACAAAGTGTTGATGACATGGAAGTTTGGTTGAGTTGGTTGACTGCATAATTTTTGTCATGCATGAATGGAGTTTGTGTCCTGGAGTAAGTAGACTTCGACATATTTCAATATGAAAAAAAACTCCCAAAATCAACATGAGGCTCACAAACACCCTTGAGATGTAAACCCAAATATGAGGATATTTAGGTGCTTAACTCACAGACCTTTTACCTTGATACATTGTCCTTAAGGAGCACATGACCTTGGCAGGCATTGAGCATAGGACATTTGGAGTATTGTTGGACCTTGGAGAGTAGTGCTCATGCAATGGGGGGCTTGCTTGTTAATCATTGTCACGTTTGATACTGACACATGTCACATAGAGTAGAGTGCTTCACATGGGTGGACCTACTTGTCTTTGACAAGCTTGCTTGAAGTGAACTAAGTCCACTTGTTATTGTAAAGCTCCTTTACCTCTCATATAAATAGAGGAAGTAGTGAGTTGTTATTATAGTCAATCGTGCACTTGTGCATATTCCTTTTCATACTTGGGTTAGGGATGTAAGAACAATGCTACTCTCTCTCTCTCTCTGCGAATATTCTTTGTAATTTATGTGCTTTTGTCTTAAGGTGCTAGGATTTCTTTGAGCATTCACCTGAAAAATTCATATACATACATACATACATACATACATACATACATACAGATATATATATATATATATATATATATATATAAAGAAGAAATGAAACCCATGAACACAATTAAAACCTATCATATAATTCTCCATGCTTTCGAAAACCCTAGATAGGGAAAACCAAGAGAAGCCCTAGCTCCACCAAAGATACTCCAACAATCTAAAATAACCATGAGAAAAACCTCCATGTCAGAGTATCTTCGTGAGCCATTGTAAAACCTTTCTTATTTTGGAATTGTGTTATTGAGACTTACTTTGAGTTTACCATTTCTTTGCATACCTTCACCTCCTATAAATTATGTTATTTCAAAGATTTGGCTAGATGCTAAATACAATGTCACAATGTCCCTGTCAACATGAATTCGAACACTTCCATATTCATAGTTAGATCATATTCCAAGAATACATACATTTTTTGTACCGATCAACAATTGTCTCAGGAAGGGAAATCACATCACAAGCAACAATTAAACTTGGTTGGAGAGGATATTAATTTATCCTCTCAATTGCGTGAGATAGACCAAAAAAAATGTATATAATCATACTCAATCGCTAAGGATTTTTTATAATTTATCTCTTTATTGAACTCAAACATTCTAATTATTGTTAAAATCCTTCGATACAAACTTCATTTACATTTTTATGACCATTTACAATTATCAGGAGTCACTATTAGTGGCTTTCTTTTCATTCGAAGCAGTATCATGATTACACATGTACATAATTAGTATCTCATAGACTGTGATTCCACTCTTAATATATACAAACTAGCACAACCACATTAGTAAAAACTAATGTGGTTGATATACGCCGATAGGCGTATATAAAATAGATTTACAACCACATTTACCAATGTGGTTGATATACGCCGATAGGCATATATCCACTACCCATCACATTAATTTATATATCAATAAATAAATATTATATATAATAAATTTATTATATTAATTTGAAAAATATATATTATATATTAATAAGAATAATAATATATACATGCTATAAATTATGATTAACTATATACATACTATAAATTAACTTGAAATATATATAATATATATTAATATAAAAAAATATTAATAATATATAATAATTTAATATATCATACATGGCTATACTATTAATAAAGCAAAAGAACTAATAATATATTAATAATATATATTATATCATAGTTGATTATATTATTCATAATATATATTAATAATATTATAATATTACTAATAATCATTATTAATAAATATTAAAATATTTATTTACAATGATTATTAGTAATATTATAATATTATTTATATTATTAAATAAATATTAAAATATTATTAATATATATTATTAATAATGATTATTAATAATATTATAATATTACTAATAATCATTATTAATAAATATTTGAATATTTATTTATAATGATTATTAGTAATATTATAATATTATTTATATTACTAAATAAATATTATAGTATTATTAATATATATTAATAATATTATAATATTACAAATAATCATTATTAATAAATATTTGTATATTTATTTATAATGAATATTAGTAATATTATAATATTATTAATATATACAAAAATATTTTATATATATTTTTAATATTATAATAAGTATTAATAATATATATTAAAAATATTTATTAATATATTAATAATATTAACTATATACATACTATAAATTAACTTGAAATATATATATAATATATTAATAATATTTATAAATATTAGATAAAATAGGTATTTATAATATACAATTAGAGCGCCACTCATGCACTTGATAATAGAGTGAATAGAGTCTCCTTATAGTGGGGTGATAGACTAGGGCCTCTTCCTCTAATACCCAAATGGAAGAATACACGACATAGGGGTAGGGATTCTATATGATGGTGGCCCGAAGCAGAGGGTAGACTAATTTGGTTTAGGGCTAGGGTGACAGGGATATGGACTTCTATTTTCATAGAGTATGAGAATGAGATCAGACTAGCTGGGATCTAAGAGGCTGTCAAAACATAAAGGGAAGTTGGTAGATAGGCATAGGTGCCTTATTGGAGGGTATTAAATGACAGTTTCCATTGTGTAAGCCTTCAGAAGTATGAGCTTTAGGTATATTTCTAGTATTAGCAAGATATTTAGCAGAGAGGATACAAATATGCAATAGGTCAACCTGCATAGATAAGATACATATCCAGGCAAGAGAATAAAAAATTCAAATCGGAATCACACAATCACAAAATATGATGAACAAGTACTTACTAAGGATGTATGTTATGAATTTTAGTGCTTATTTCAACATGGATACAACTTAGGGATGATCTAGAGTGGGATTAGAGTATTCTATTTGGTTGGTAAGATAAATCTAATTAGGAGGTTACTACACTATAATAGAGGATATATGTAAACTGACAGGTGTAGCACTTAGTGATCTAATGTCTATGTCAAATGTAATCACTTAGAACAATCAAATCATACAAAATAGAATAGATGTGATTTCTAGGGTACAAGCACAACTTTAGGATGTACTCATAGATGGGGCTCAACTAGCATCAGATATGGTTTAAATACAGGTATAAAGAGATACGATGAGAAGTGTGTATTATAATAGGATAGAGATTCTCTGAAGGATGCATGAGAGAAACTATAGTAGCTATATGATATGGCATCTGATTAGCCGGTCATATAGTAATTATAGTAGGCCACAAGGAGAGTAGAGATAGATATAAACGGGCTCTTGTATGTAGATCCAAGCGAGGTATTATGAGGAGGCTATGTGGTAGAGAGAGTAAATTGACATAATTTTCTATATGAGGATATGACTATTACTGCTCAGTAAATACTAAGCACTATAGCAATGACTTGGTTACAATAGGGACTATGTTAATATAGAGACATATGTAGGTATATAGACTAGATATATCTCTTAGGGTAGCTTAAGACATGGTAGATTAGATGTAGACATGATCATGTACTCACCTAGCGTAAACGTATCAAACTATAAGTAGTGATGCCAAGCAACAAAAAACATGCCACGACAAAAAATACAAGTGATTTCAACCAGAACAAAATAATGACTTTGAATAGAAAATGTAAATGCTAGGAGGAAGTAGTTTGTAGCTAAATAACCCAAAAAATAGGTATGCTACAATCGAATTTTATTGAGAAGTTATGGATTCCAACTTAGGTCAAATCAACAGTTGTATGGATGATGCCTTTACCCCAAATACTCTCTTCTGAAATCCATGCAATATCACACTTCACAAACAACTTCGTCAAGGTATGGATGCCAGCTTAGGACCAAGGAAGTATGGATCCTGATTCCTGCCCTTGCCCCAAATGGTCTCTTTCATACCACCTTCATCAAAAGCGTCTACTTTAATGTCTAATGGTAATTTTATAGTTAGTCTTCCCACTTACTGTAGAAAAGAGGAATTGCAATCATTCATTAGTGACACTTTTGAGTGAAAGTTGTAACTCAATATGCGTGGAGTTACAAAGAATTTAATGATGATAGGGACATAATTTTTTTCTTTTGGGGTTACTTTTAAAATTTTTACAACATGTTTGGGCCTTTTGCGTGCTTCATGAGATGCAGGGTGCGTAGTGTATGGTTGGCCCATGCTCTTCCATGATGGAATTGGACATTGGAGGTGGTTTATTCTTTTCTACTAGACGTTATGAGGATGTTTGAAAGACATTCTTCCACAAAGTGTTGGATGAGTATGAAGCTTGGTGACTTCATGTTCTTCATGCATGAATGGAGTTTGTGTCCTTGGAGTAGAGACTTTCGATATTTCACCATGAAAAAAAACTCCCAAAATCAGCATGAGCTCACAAACACCCTTGAGATGTGAACTCTTGGGTTAAGGGAGTGGATATGTAGGTGTGGGAATCCTTAAGGTGACACATTACCTTGGATATGCATTGTCCTTAAGGAGACACATGACCTTGGAGATGCATTGGAGCATAGGAAATTTGGAGTATTGTTGGACCTTGGAGAGTAGTGCTCATGCAATGGGGGGCTTGCTTGTTAATCATTGTCACGTTTGATACTGACACATGTCACATAGAGTAGAGTGCTGCACATGGGTGGACCTACTTGTCTTTGACAAGCTTGCTTGAAGTGAACTAAGTCCACTTGTTATTGTAAAGCTCCTTTACCTCTCATATAAATAGAGGAAGTAGTGAGTTGTTATTATAGTCAATCGTGCACTTGTGCATATTCCTTTTCATACTTGGGTTAGGGATGTAAGAACAATGCTACTCTCTCTCTCTCTCTCTCTCTCTCTCTCTCTCTCTCTCGTTTAATATTCTTTGTACTTTATGTATTTTTGTCTTAAGGTGCTAGGATTTCTTGGAGCATTCACTCGAAAAATTCGTATATATATATATATATATATATATATATATATATATATATATATATATATATATATATATATATAAAGAAGAAATGAAACCCATGAACACAATCACAACCTATCATATAATTCACCATGATTTCGAAAACCATAGATAGGGAAAACCAAGAGACAAACCTCCATGTCAGAGTATCTTTGGTGGAGCCATTGTAAAACCTTTCTTATTTTGGAATTGTGTTATTTTAGATTTGGCTTCGAGCTTACCATTTCCTTGCATACCTTTCCACTCCCATAAATTATGTTATTTCAAAGATTTGACTTCCAGATTTTCATAAATACAATGTCCTCAATAACATAGTTGAACACTTCCATATTCATAGTTAGATCATATTCCAAGAATACATACATTTTTTGTACCGATCAACAATTGTCTCAGGAAGGGAAATCACATCACAAGCAACAATTAAACTTGGTTGGAGAGGATATTAATTTATCCTCTCAATTGCGTGAGATAGACCAAAAAAAATGTATATAATCATACTCAATCGCTAAGGATTTTTTATAATTTATCTCTTTATTGAACTCAAACATTCTAATGATTGTTAAAATCCTTCGATACAAACTTCATTTACATTTTTATGACCATTTACAATTTTCAGGAGTCACTATTAGTGGCTTTCTTTTCATTCGAAGCAGTATCATGATTACACATGTACATAATTAGTATCTCATAGACTGTGATTCCACTCTTAATATATACAAACTAGGCCAAACTACACAGCAACTTTCAGGAGTTGATATAGTCATTTTGTTGTATGATATAAAATAGATTTACAACCACATTTACTAATGTGGTTGATATACGCCGTATATGCATATATCCACTACCCATCACATTAATTTATATATCAATAAATAAATATTATATATAATAAATTTATTATATTAATTTAAGTAAATATATATTATATATTAATAAGAATAATAATATATACATGCTATAAATTATGATTAACTATATATATACTATAAATTAACTTGAAATATATATAATATATATTAATATAAAAAAAATTAATAATATATAATAATTTAATATATCGTAGATGGTTATATTATTAATAAAGCAAAAGAACTAATAATATATTAATAATATATAATATATCATAGTTGGTTATATTATTAATAATATATATTAAAAATATTATACTATTACTAATAATCATTATTAATAAATATTAGAATATTTATTTATAATGATTATTAGTAATATTATAATATTATTTATATTACTAAATAAATATTAAAATATTAAAATATTATTAATATATATTATTAATAATGATTATTAATCATATTATAATATTACTAATAATCATTATTAATAAATATTTGAATATCTATTTATAATGATTATTAGTAATATTATAATATTATTAATATTACTAAATAAATATTATAGTATTATTAATATATAATATTAATAATATATATTAATAATATTATAATATTAAAAATAATCATTATTAATAAATATTTGTATATTTATTTATAATGAATATTAGTAATATTATAATATTATTAATATATACAAAAATATTTTATATATATTTTTAATATTATAATAAGTATTAATAATATATATTAAAAATATTTATTAATATATTAATAATATTAACTATATACATACTATAAATTAACTTGTAATATATATAATATATATTAATAATATTTATAAATATAAAAATAAAAAAAATAATATTTAATATTTTCATATTTATTTATATATTAATATCATAGATGGTTATATTATTAATAAACCAAATGAACTAATAATATATTAATATTATTATAATAATATTATAATATTACTAATAATCATTATTAATAAATATTTGAATATTTATTTATAATATATATTAATATATTAATAATATTAAACTTAACAGAGTAATAAACCATATGAAACAATATTTAAAAACAAAAAAACCTAAGAGATTAATAAACCCAAGGGATAATTAATAATACAAACCCAATGTCACCATAAACCAAAGGTTTAAATATTATAAATCATAGGAATTGGTGAACCCAAGGGATAAATATTATAAACATAAGGGATCAATATTAAAAACACAAGAGATTAATAAACCGTAAGAATTGATGTTTTAAACTAAAAAACTTAATAAATTAATAATCCATAAGAATGAATATTTTAAACATAAGATATTAATAAACGAATGAGATTATTAACATTATAAACCAAAAGAACTAATAAACCCAAGGGTTTAATATTATAAACCAAAGGCATTGGTGAACCCAAGGTAAAACCATTACCGAACGCCTCTTATTTGCAACCGGGTACCTCGTGAACCTGGCAATTCATTTAAACATTGAGACAATTGTTGTCATTATTCATATTATAAACCAAAAGAACTAATAAACCCAAGGTTTTAATATTATAAACCAAAACAATTGGTGAACCCAAGGGAAAACCATTACCGAACAAATTATAAACCAAAGGAATTGGTGAACCCAAGGGAATTGATTTAAACATGGATGACATTGATCAATTATTTATATTATAAACCAAAAGAACTAATAAACGCAAGGGTTTAATATTATAAACCAAAGGAGTTGGTGAACCCAAGGGAATTGATTTAAATTGGTGAACCCAAGGGAATTGATTTAAACATTGAGACAATTGTTGTCAGAATGCGACGTTCGACCAACTATGACCATGGCTAGCCATGGGTGATTTTCATATTGAGACAATACGTTTGTCGAATATAATATCAATCGCTGGATGACATTGATCGATTATTTATATTATAAACCAAAAGAACTAATAAACACAGGGTTTAATATTATAAACCAAAGGAGTTGGTGAACCCAAGGGAAAACCATTACCCAACAAATTATAAACCAAAGGAATGGGTGAACCCAAGGGAATTACTTTAAACATGGATGACATTGATCGATTATTCATATTATAAACCAAAAGAACTAATAACCCCAAGGGTTTAATATTATAAACCAAAGGAATTGGTCAACCATAGGGAAAACCATTACCCAACAAATTATAAACCAAAGGAATTGGTGAACCCAAGGAATTCATTTAAACATTGAGACAATTGTTGTCATTATTCATATTATAAACCAAAAGAGCTAATAAACCCAAGGGTTTAATATTATAAACCAAAAGAATTGGTGAACCCAAGGGAAAACCATTACCCAACAAATTATAAACCAAAGGAATTGGTGAACCTAAGGGAATTGATTTAAACATAAATGACATTGATTGATTATTTATATTATAAACCAAAAGAACTAATAAACACAAGGGTTTAATATTATAAACCAAAGGAGTTGGTGAACCCAAGGGAAAACCATTACCCAACAAATTATAAACCAAAGGAATTGGTGAACCCAAGGGAATTGATTTAAAGATTGAGACAATTGTTGTCACAATGCGATGTTCGACCAACGATGACCATGGTTGGCCGTGGGTGATTTTCATATTGAGACAATGTTTGTCAGAATGTGAAATTTGGTCATGGATGACATTGATCGATTATTTATATTATAAACCAAAAGAACTAATAAACCCAAGGGTTTAATATTATAAACCAAAGGAATTGGTGAACCCAAGGGAAAACCATTACCCAACAAATTATAAACTAAAGGAATTGGTGAACCCAAGGGAATTCATTTAAACATTGAGACAATTGTTGTCATTATTCATATTATAAACCAAAAGAACTAATAAACCCAAGGGTTTAATATTATACACCAAAAGAATTGGTGAACCCAAGGGAAAACCATTACCCAACAAATTATAAACCAAAAGAATTGGTGAACCCAAGGGATTTGATTTAAACATGGATGACATTGGGTGATTTTCATATTGAGACAATGTTTGTCAGAATGTGACATTTGATCATGGATGACATTGATCGATTATTTATATTATAAACCAAAAGAACTAATAAACACAGGGGTTTAATATTATAAACCAAAGGAGTTGGTGAACCCAAGGGAAAACCATTACCCAACAAATTATAAACCAAAGGAATCAGAACCTGCGGGAATTGATTTAAACATGGATGAGATTGATCGGATATTTATACTATAAAACAAAAGAACTAATAAACACATATTTAATATTATAAACCAAAGGAGTTGGTGAACCCAAGGAAAACCATTACTCAACAAATTATAAACCAAAGGAATTGGTGAACCCAAGGGAATTCATTTAAACATCAATAAATTGTTGTCATTATTCATATTATAAACCAAAGAACTAATAAAACCCCAAGGTTTAATATTATAAACCAAAAGAATAGAACCTAAAGGGAAACCATTACCCAACAAATTATAAACCAAAGGAATTGGTGAACCCAAGGGAATTGATTTAAACATGGATGACATTGATCGATTATTTATATTATAAACCAAAAGAACTAATAAACACAAGGGTTTACTAGTATAAACCAAAGGAGTTGGTGAACCCAAGGGAAAACCATTACCCAACAAATTATAAACCAAAGGAATTGGTGAACCCAAGGGAATTGATTTAAAGATTGAGACAATTCTTGTCACAATGCGACGTTCGACCAACTATGACCATGGTTGGCCATGGGTGATTTTCATATTGAGACAATGTTTGTCAGAATGTGAAATTTGGTAATGGATGACATTGATCGATTATTTATATTATAAACCAAAAGAACTAATAAACCCAAGGGTTTAATATTATAAACCAAAGGAATTGGTGAACCCAAGGGAAAACCATTACCTAACAAATTATAAACCAAAGGAATTGCTGAACCCAAGGGAATTCATTTAAACATTGAGACAATTGTTGTCATTATTCATATTATAAACCAAAAGAACTAATAAACCCAAGGGTTTAATATTATACACCAAAAGAATTGGTGAACCCAAGGGAAAACCATTACCCAACAAATTATAAACCAAAAGAATTGGTGAACCCAAGGGAGTTGATTTAAACATGGATGACATTGATCGATTATTTATATTATAAACCAAAAGAACTAATAAACCCAAGGGTTTAATATTATAAACCAAAGGAATTGGTGAACCGAAGGGAAAACCATTACCGAACAAATTATAAACCAAAGGAATTGGTGAACCCAAGGGAATTCATTTAAACATTGAGACAATTGTTGTCATTATTCATATTATAAACCAAAAGAACTAATAAACCCAAGGGTTTAATATTATAAACCAAAAAAATTGGTGAACCCAAGGGAAAACCTTTACCCAACAAATTATAAACCAAAGGAATTGGTGAACCCAAGGGAATTGATTTAAACATGGATGACATTGATCGATTATTTATATTATAAACCAGAAGAACTAATAAACACAAGGGTTTAATATTATAAACCAAAGGAGTTGGTGAACCCAAGGGAAAACCATTACCCAACAAATTATAAACCAAAGGAATTGGTGAACCCAAGGGAATTGATTTAAAGATTGACACAATTGTTGTCACAATGCGACGTTCGACCAACTATGACCATGGTTGGCCATGGGTAATTTTCATATTGAGACAATGTTTGTCAGAATGTGAAATTTGGTCATGGATGACATTGATCGATTATTTATATTATAAACCAAAAGAACTAATAAACCCAAGGGTTTAATATTATTAACCAAAGGAATTGGTGAACCCAAGGGAAAACCATTACCTAAAAAATTATAAACCAAAGGAATTGGTGAACCCAAGGGAATTCATTTAAACATTGAGACAATTGTTGTCATTATTCATATTATAAACCAAAAGAACTAATAAACCCAAGGGTTTAATATTATACACCAAAAGAATTGGTGAACCCAAGGGAAAACCATTACCCAACAAATTATAAACCAAAGGAATTATGAATCCCAAGGGAATTGATTTAAAATTGGATGACATTGACTTGATTATTTATATTATAAACCAAAAGAACTAATAAACACAAGGGTTTAATATTAAACCAAAAGGAGTTGTTGAACCTAAGGGAAAACCATTACTCAACAAACAGTAAAACCAGGAATTGGTGAACCTAAGGGAATTGATTTAAACATTAAGACAATTGTTGTCACAATGCGATGTTCGACCAACTATGACCATGGTTGGCCATGGGTGATTTTCATATTGAGACAATGTTTGTCAGAATGTGACATTTGATCATGGATGACATTGATCGATTATTTATATTATAAACCAAAAGAACTAATAAACCCAAGGGTTTAATATTATAAACCAAAGGAATTGGTGAACCCAAGGAAAAACCATTACCCAACAAATTATAAACCAAAGGAATTGGTGAACCCAAGGGAATTCATTTAAACATTGAGACAATTGTTGTCATTATTCATATTATAAACCAAAAGAACTAATAAACCCAAGGGTTTACTATTATACACCAAAAGAATTGGTGAACCCAAGGGAAAACCATTACCCAACAAATTATAAACCAAAGGAATTGGTGAACCCAAGGGAATTGATTTAAACATGGATGACATTGATCGATTATTTATATTATAAACCAAAAGAACTAATAAACACAACGGTTTAATATTATAAACCAAAGGAGTTGGTGAACCCAAGGGAAAACCATTACCTCACAAATTATAAACCAAAGGAATTGGTGAACCCAAGGGAATTGAGTTAAAGATTGAGACAATTGTTGTCACAATGCGACGTTCGACCAACTATGACCATGGTTGGCCATGGGTGATTTTCATATTGAGACAATGTTTGTCAGAATGTGAAATTTGGTCATGGATGACATTGATCGATTATTTATATTATAAACCAAAAGAACTAATAAACCCAAGGGTTTAATTTTATAAACCAAAAGAATTGGTGAACCCAAGGGAAAACCATTACCGAACAAATTATAAACCAAAGGAATTGGTGAACCCAAGGGAATTCATTTAAACATTGAGACAATTGTTGTCATTATTCATATTATAAATCAAAAGAATTGGTGAACCCAAGGGAAAACCATTACCCAACAAATTATAAACCAAAGGAATTGATTTAAACATGGATGACATTGATCGATTATTTATATTATAAACCAAAAGAACTAATAAACACAAGGGTTTAATATTATAAACCAAAGGAGTTATAAACCCATGGGAAAACCATTACCCAACAAATTATAAACCAAAGGAATTGGTGAACCCAAGGGAATTGATTTAAACATTGAGACAATTGTTGTCACAATGCGACGTTCAACCAACTATGACCATGGTTGGCCATGGGTGATTTTCATATTGAGACAATGTTTGTCAGAATGTGACATTTGATCATGGATTGCATTGATTGATTATTTATATTATAAACCAAAAGAACTAATAAAACCAAGGGTTTAATACTATAAACCAAAGGAATTGGTGAACCCAAGGGAAAACCATTACCTAACAAATTATAAACCAAAGGAATTGGTGAACCCAAGGGAATTAATTTAAACATTGAGACAATTGTTGTCATTATTCATATTATAAACCAAAAGAACTAATAAACCCAAGGGTTTAATATTATACACCAAAAGAATTGGTGAACCCAAGGGAAAACCATTACCCAACAAATTATAAACCAAAGAAATTGGTGAACCCAAGGGAATTGATTTAAACATGGATGACATTGATCGATTATTTATATTATAAACCAAAAGAACTAATAAACACAAGGGTTTAATATTAGAACCAAAGAGTTGGTGAACCCAAGTGAAACCATTACCCCAACAAATTATAAACCAAAGGAATTACTGAACCCAAGGGAATTTATTTAAACATTGAGACAATTGTTGTTACAATTCGACATTGGACCAACTATGAACATGGTTGGCCATGGGTGATTTTCATATTGAGACAATATTTGTCAGAATGTGACATTTGATCGTGGATGACATTGATCAATTATTCATATTATAAACCAAAAGAACCAATAAACCCAATGGTTTAATAATATAAAACAAAGGAATTGGTGAACCCAAGGGAAAACCAGTACCCAACAAATTATAAACCAAAGTAATTGGTGAACTCAAGGGAATTGATTTAAACATTGAGACAATTTTTGTCACAATGCGACGTTGGACCAACTATGACCATGGTTGGCCATGGGTGATTTTCATATTGAGACAATGTTTGTCAAAATGTGACACTTGATCATGGATGACATTGATCGATTATTCATATTATAAGCTAAAGGAACTAATAAACCCAAGGGTTTAATATTATAAACCAAAGCAATCGGTGAACCCATGGGAAAACCATTTACGTAACAAATTATAAACCAAAGTGAAATCAGAACCCAAGCGAATTCATTTAAAGATAGACAATTGTTGTCATTATTCATATTATAAACCAAAAGAAATAATAAACCCAAGGGTTTAATATTATAAACCAAAAGAATTGGTGAACCCAAGGGAAAACCATTACCCAACAAATTATAAACCAAAGGAATTGGTGAATCCAAGCGAATTGATTTAAACATGGATGACATTGATCGATTATTTATATTATAAACCAAAAGAACTAATAAACACAACGGTTTAATATTATAAACCAAAGGAATTGGTGAACCGAAGGGAAAACCATTACCCAAAAAATTATAAACCAAAGGAATTGGTGAACCCAACGGAATTGATTTAAACATTGAGACAATTGTTGTCACAATGCGACGTTCGACCAACTATGACCATGGTTGGCCATGGGTGATTTTCATATTGAGACAATATTTGTTAGAATGTGACATTTGATCATGGATGACATTGATCGATTATTCATATTATAAACCAAAAGAACTAATAAACCCAACGGTTTAATATTATAAACCTAAGGAATTGGTGAACCCAAGGGAATTGATTTAAACATTGAGACAATTGTTGTCACAATGTGATGTTGGACCAACTATGACCATGGTTGGCCATGGGTGATTTTCATATTGAAACAATATTTGTCAGAATGTGACATTTGATCATGGATGACATTGATCGATTATTCATGTTTATAAACGAAGAACTAATAAACCCATGGGTTTAATATTATAAATCAAAGGAATTGCGAACCCAAGGAGATCCATTACCCAACTAATTAAAAACCAAATGAATCGCGGAACCCAAGTGGAATTGATTTAAACATTGAGACAATTGTTGTCATAATGCGACGCTTGACCAACTATGACCAAGTGGTTGGCCACGGTGATTTTCATATTGAAACAATATTTGTCTAATGTGACATGTGATCGTGGATGACATTGATCGAATATTTATATTATAAACCAAAAGAACTAATAAACCCAAGGGTTTAATATTATAAACCAAAGGAATTGGTGAACCCAAGGGAAAACCATTACCCAACAAATTATAAACCAAAGGAATTGATTTAAACATTGAGACAATTGTTGTCACAATGCGACGTTCGACCAACTATGACCATGGTTGGCCATGGGTGATTTTCATATTGAGACAATGTTTGTCAGAATATGACATTTGATCATGGATGACATTGATCGATTATTTATATTATAAACCAAAAGAACTAATAAACCCAAGGGTTTAATATTATAAACCAAAGGAATTGGTGAACCCAAGGGAATTGATTTAAATTATTTGTTTTGTTTAGGGAATGAAACATTTTAGAATAATATATATATATATATATATATATATATATATATATATATATATATTAAAAATGAGAAATATAAGTTTTCTTTCTCTTCTTCCATCAAAATATGTTATTGATGGTTGAGGGTGAGAATGAAATATCTTAACCACGAGTCGTTCATAGTGAGTTGTAATTTCAAGAACAAAGTGAATAAGCGCAATAATAATGGATTGTTCATGTTTTATAATGTTTTTAATTAATTTTGACCAAATATGTATAGTTGTTTAATTATAGCTCACATTAGTTTTTAGTTAGATATTATTTTATTTGACATGCCAACTAAGATTGAGAACAAAAGGAATTAGATATCTCTATCATATAGAGTTTTATAATGCATCTATTGGTCCAATAATGTTTTTAATTAAAATTAACCAAACATATGTAATTTTTTTTGTTCTCATTATGGTTGACATTATTTCTTAATTTAATGAACATTTTATTTTTACTTTGGGAAAGATGTGTCAAAGCTAGAGTAAGCATAAAAAGAATTATACATCTCATACACTTTTAGATAATAAAAATTGTATTACTTATACTACCAAATTTATATTTTTAAACCTTTTTAATATTTTATTTTCCTAAATTAATATTTAAAACACATGATATAAAAAAATATTTTTTTTAAGTAAACTTCAAGTTTTACTTTTATTATTAATTTCATTTTCTTTTATTTTGATTATAAAAAAATTAATAATGATAATTAATAATAATGATTAGTGTTTATTAAAATTTATCTTGAAATTTAAAAAAATAGAATTTGTTCAAATTTTATATGTAAAAAGAAAAACACTCCAAAATTACTATATATAAAAATTAAGAATAAAATTAATATTTCCTAAATAAAATATAATATAAAAATGTATTTATTAAATTTATATTTATAATTTATTTGAATGATTCTTAAATGTAAAACTATATTTTATGGTTTTCAAATCATGTGGTATGTTCAGGTTATTGTGTTTTGTTCCAATCTATATTTTTTTAAATACATGTGTTTTGTTCCAATCTATATTTTGTTATTGTGTTTTATAATGTTTTTAATTAATTTTGACCAAATATGTATAGTTGTTTAATTATAGGTCACATTAGTTTTTAGTTAGAGATTATTTTATTTAACATGTCAACTAAAATTGAGAACAAAAGGAATTAGAAATCTCTATCATATAGGGTTTTCTAATGCATCTATTGGTCCAATAATGTTTTTAATTAAAATTAACCAAACATATGTATTTTTTTTGTTCTCATTATAGTTGACATTATTTATTAATTTAATGAACATTTGATGTGTCATACACTTTTAATAAAAGGATAATAAAAATTGTATTACTTATACTACGAAATTTATATTTTTAAACCTTTTTAATATTTTATTTTCCTAAATTAATATTTAAAACATATGATATAAAAAAATTAATTTTATAAGCAAGTATTTATTTATCAATTATATTAATAAATATGATTATGTTAAATAATCACAAATATGTGTAGTCTATCTTGATTAACTAAATTAGACTAAATTAGCCCCTAAATTTTCCAAATACACAAACTTGATTACAACTACTACCCCCTTAGACTTGACTTTAAGCCTCATTGACCTGCCGAGGAAACACGACACTTCGATTTAACTAGATAGAAACTGAAAATTCTATTTCTTGTGCACTTAGATAGATATAATGTAAGAAATGAATATAGTTTTAAATACACCATAAATGCTATAACATCATATTTATTTGTGGTAACCATTGATGTAGATTCATCTTAAACTCAAATATATCCAACATTGAGAGGAATAACATTTCTTAATGTGTAAATTTCTTTATCATTAAATGTCATATAATGTATTAATTCCATCATATTAAATAATTAAAAAGAAAAATACACCTTAAGAAATTTGATCCTTGTGCTTAATATATCGAGGGTTAAGATTAATTTACATTGATTTATTTTTTTAGATGTTGTCATGCATAGTACATAGTTATTTTTTTATTTAATTTTAATTTTTTATTTATTTTCTTTTGTCGAACAACACAAAAAAATACACCTTAAGAAATTTGATCCCTTTTACTACTTAATAAAGCTAGACTTGAAATGAGTTTACTTTGGTTTTATATTTTAGATGTTCTCATGTACATATGTACACATCACTTTTTCTTTTTAATCGTCACATATATTAGGTTGTAAAGAAACTTTTTACCCTAATACTTAAATCTCTATATACAAATATTAGGTTGTAAAGAAACTTTTTACCCTAATACTTAAATCTCTATATACAAGAGATTCTCTATTCCACAAAAAAAAAAGAATTATATAACAATTTAATATTTAATTTGGAATTATAACATTTTATTATAAACCAAATAATTTCTTATCAAATATATATAAATTAATGTAATATTTCTTATCAAATATATATAAATTAAAGCTAAAACGAGAAGATTCCCAACTATTGCTATAATTTCTCTGTGCATGCTAAAGAACTTCAAGTCTTATAAGAGGGCAATTTTAAGGGAGGAATAGACGATTCCAACTGTTTAATTTCTCTAAATAATAAAGAACCTCCAAATATCTTGGTAGTTAAGGGCAAACAGTATACATTCTACAATGGAGAAATGAATAGACGAAATATTTAGGCTACGGTAGGAAATAAAATAATTTAGTGAACGGATGATGGGCGCACTATTCAGACTACGGTCAGAATTAAAATATAGTGAAAGTACAAAAGGCTAAGATTCAGACAATAGTGGGAATCAAAATAGTTTAGTGAAGACTAACGATTCAGTCAGAATTAAAATAATTTAGTGAAAGAATAAAAGATTTACTATTCAGACTACGTTCGGCATCGAATCAATTTTACTGTTCGAATTTGGGGATCAACGCGATCCGGTGGCCATGAAGGACAAAAACGGAAATAAAGCGCGTAACTTTTGATGGAAACGGAAGAGCACCGACCTGTAGCTCAATGGAACCGTCGTCCCCAGAGTTCTCGGACACCATGGTCGATCTTTAACAGAAATCTTCCTCTGCCACGGGATTTCAAATCTCCAGCACTACTTATGCTGCGGCTGCAGTTTATTTTGAGCTCTGCTAAATCTAACTCTATTAATGTGTGCTCCAAACTGAGAGCGATTTCAAGCTCTGGCTCTAGCCGGATGCAGCAGCTAGAAGCAGGCGAAGGGAGCCTCAAAGAAATGTCTTCCCCTGACAAAATCCCCTCAGCACAGACGCAACCTTTATAGCAAACGAGTCCACGCCATAGTGAAAGTACAAAAGGCTAAGATTCAGACAATAGTGGGAATCAAAATAGTTTAGTGAAGACTAACGATTCAGTCAGAATTAAAATAATTTAGTGAAAGAATAAAAGATTTAGTATTCAGACTACGTTCGGCATCGAATCAATTTTACTGTTCGAATTTGGGGATCAAGGCGATCCGGCGGCCATGAAGGACAAAAACGGAAATAAAGCGCGTAACTTTTGATGGAAACGGAAGAGCACCGACCTGTAGCTCAATGGAACCGTCGTCCCCAGAGTTCTCGGACACCATGGTCGATCTTTAACAGAAATCTTCCTCTGCCAGGGGATTTCAAATCTCCAGCACTACTTATGCTGCGGCTGCATTTTATTTTGAGCTCTGCTAAATCTAACTCTATTAATGCGTGGTCCAAACTGAGAGCGATTTCAAGCTCTGGCTCTAGCCGGATGCAGCAGCTAGAAGCAGGCGAAGGGAGCCTCAAAGAAATGGCTTCCCCTGATTATATCCGCCTTCAACAACAAACCACTCACCCGCCCGCTCTCGCCCACGTTCCATAACATCTACACGTGGCCCATAATACTAAACGTTAATCTTCCATTCCGTCCACGTTCCTGGTTCCATGCGTTGCATGATACAACGGTGTAGATGTCAGAGTTTAGATGGCATGATCTTGGACAGTGGAGGAGTTACAAAGGTAACCACCTCCCTCCCCTCCTACGCCAACTCTTCCCATTCACATAATGAGCAACGTGCGGCCCATCAACGTGGTGGCTATGGGATGGAAGGATTGCTTAATTTGATAGGTGGCGGTCAGCAAATGGCCCAGTGAATTTTTAATCCAGATTTGTAAAAAATTAATTTAAGTACGGTTTAAACCCCTGATTTAGATATGCAAGGAAGTTAGTGGGGTAGATTTCATCCATAGATTTAGTGACGACGACCAGAATATACTGGCATCTTCCAATCCTAACCATCAGATCAAAAAAATTAATTAGCCTAATCACAAAACATGCTCCTTCCGACAGGGGGTTACGCCTATCGGCGTAACAAGGAAAATCACTGGGTTCCAACATGCCCTTAGTTTATATTTTCATTATTTTTATAAAATTCTTATGCCTTCCACATGAATACGAGGAGCAACAATATGACATACATACTAATTTTTTTTCCACAATGCTTTGTGCTATTTCATTCAACTTCAGTTGACTACATTAGTGTTATAAAAAAAAGTGACATTATTAGTTGAAGTGAGTTAAGAGAGTCCATGAGGTGAAGTATCGACCATTATTTATCAAAATAGACTATGTAAAACATTAGTTGAACATGATTAACCATAATTATCATAATTGACCTGCGTGTACCATGATTAACAATGATCACCATACCTAGGTTGACTATGATCAATAATAATTAAGAGGGATAAAGGAGTAGATTGGAAACTCGAACCACTGTAGAATGCAACTACGCCCAAATTGCACAACCTTCATGGTCAGTTGTTTTTTCATATAATATCAATTACTAATAAATAAATGCAATCTCAATAAATTAATCCACGAACAACTCCTATATCCCGGGATGAGTCTGAAATGATGAGGCGGGCCGCATGGATTCTGTCCACTGTTCTGAAACATATAATCACTATGCACAGAGATTTATACACTACACGTTATTACGGAATAGGGAGAGATAACATAGGATTGTTGTCTACTGAATTTAACAGGTTAACCCAGTAGTTACTTTCATCTTCGAGTAGATCTTCCCTATCTGCTGGCTGGGACATGGTATCTGAAATCCTTATCGCTGGTTTGAGCAGGTCGTCCTCATGTTGAATGGAGCTTTCTAGAATTTCTGATCCACCCATGAAGACATTCGTAGATATGCTAGATGAAGATTGCTTATCGCCGTAGTAGTATAAATGATCATTCTTATCAGGGTTACAGGGTGGCATTAGATTGGGCATTGAATTCCAATTACCGATTTCTGCATCAGAGGCTGAACGTTGGTCCTCTATCAAGAACGATGCGGTCCTCTGCTCATTCTCTTGATCAGTACTGCTGGGTAAGTTTTCTCCCTCTGAATTCGTTTCCAGGTCAGAAAATTGTAAAAATTCTTGAGGAGAAACATTATCCTTTGTAGAATTATTGTTTGGCCCGGAAACAAATCCCTGACTCATCTGGTTCCTGGAGCTTGAATTACTCCATCTTAACACCTCGGTTTGGACGAACTGATCCGTTGAAATAGAGGACAATGACTGCCATGGATGGTTCTCATGTGTGCCCAAGAGCTTCAGAAGTTGGGATAACGGCGACAAGTCATTGGCGCTGCCAGCAGACACATAATGAGAAATATTCGTATAGTATCTGGCCAGTGCTCCTAGCTCAGCTTCAACCAATGCACTGTTCAATGGAGCATATGCAAGCATATCTGGTGTAGGCAGTGACATGTGGGTAACTGGATCGATTCCCAGGGAAAGCAGTTGTTTTTTCAGTTTGGTATTCCAGTGGTTCTTTATCTCGTTATCCGTTCTTCCATCAAGATGCGAGGCTATAGTCGACCATCTAAATATAATTAAAAAAACAGAATTATAAAAAAGACTTCAATATTTTGTGAGAGGAGAAAAGCAGATGAAAACTTGTGAACGAACCAATGAAGAAGTGCTCTGAGAAAAGCCTAATTATAATTATTACTTGTTTCCATGAACAGCGTGGAGACGAATGATAGTGAGATCTTCATGCATAGAGAAGGCTCCACGCTTGATGTCAGGTCGCAAATAGTTTGCCCATCTCAGCCTACAGCTTTTTCCACATCTCAGTAATCCTGCACCCCACACAAAAAGCATAAAAAACATCTCTCATTAGATAGTCGGTACAATAGAAAAGGAGTAACCTAATTTTGTAGCAAATTGAAAATTTTCGTCTGATAAATTACTCATTTCCCAGCTTTCATGTATAGTGGAATGATATTTTTTATGGATTTGAAAATTGGAAATTTTCGTCTGATAAATTACTCATTTCCCAGCTTTCATGTATAGTGGAATGATATTTTTTATGGATTTGAAAATTGGAAATTTTCGTCTGATAAATTACTCAGATCCCAGTTTTCATGTATAGTGGAATGATATTTTTTATGGATTTGAAAATTGGAAATTTTCACCTGATAAATTACTCAGATCCCAGCTTTCATGTATAGTGGTATGATATTTTTTTATGGATTTCGTCATTATAGTTAAATAATTCTTCTATAGATTTTGTCCAATTTTTGTTACAAGTTCAAAAACAGACACAACACATAAAGTCGTGGAGGAAAGATCTTACTCATGACAACAGAGTGGTCTAGATTAAATCATGCAGATTTACTTCCGCAACAAAACAAAGCTAAAGGCTTAAATATTTTATCCTGAATTAAACAGAGTAAATTGGTGCATGGAGCAGTATAACAAAACTTTGAATCATATCTTCAAAAAAACATGAAATACGTTCATATGGAATGATGGAATTTACAACTAAAAACCAAATTCTTACTAAAATTTACACTTTACAGGAGTTGCCTATTAATTCTGTAAAACTCTATTTAACTGTTTGTTTACACAAGCCCACAAAAATTTACTCTACTATTTTCTTTGTGAAGCTTGAGTTGGCCACAATGATCACACTAATACATGTATATTCAAAATATATATTTTCAAAACATTAATTCAGAGCAGAGTCAAAACACTGAAATACATAATTTACTCTACTATTTTCTTTCTCAGGCTTGGGTAGGCCACAATGCATCAGACTAATACATACATGTATATATTCAAAATATATATTTTCAAACACATTAATTCATGGCAGAGTCAAAACACTAAAACACTGGACGGGCGATTATGCAAAAATGTTTTCTAAACTTGGTTGCAGACTTTGGTTGCAGATTATAAATAACACTTGCAGAGCTTGACCATACATTTCTACCCACCCTTCATTAAATTTCAATTTGACTATAATAATTTAATGGGTAATTGTACTCTAGTGAGAACTCAATTTAAGCCATTTCCTTGCCTGCAGACAAAATCCTCAAACTGCATTGTAATTGGTTGATTTACAAGTTCACTTTAGTAAGCCGCGTCTAGTGCTGGGTTGAGTTGAGATTAATTTTCTAGCAATTTTAACTAGATTTTGAAACATGTGCTTTCCTTACAAACCAAATCCGCAACCTGCAATGTAATGGGTGGATTTATAAGTATAACTAGGTTCACTTTAATAAGTTCCATCAATTTTAACTAGATTTCATCATTGTTTCAAGTTAAATCAAAAGTCTATCTTCTTATATAACGATGTGAAAACCAAAACTCTTTCTTTAATAAAAATACCTTTATAAATTGTACCAATTCTAGGTAGTTCTCATCAGTATTAGAGGTTGATCAAAACTCTAACTTCTTGTATAGCCATGTTTTAAAAGATTTTTCCAGTTCCAAATCAATCGATCGATCGATATTATGCCAGATTCAATCAAACTTTCAAATCTATTGAGAAGAGAAGAAAAAAGTTTTACAGCTTCCTAAAACCTTAGGATAAATCATGCCATGCATTTTAAAGTTCAGTATAACAATACCTGCACGTTTGGCAAGGGCGCCCCAATTCCCGAGGCCATGGCTTTGAACATAATGGATGAGCTTCTCGTCCTCTTCGGCCGTCCAGGGTCCTCTCTTCAGCCCTTCATGATCCCCACAGCAAGGTGCACGCCCCATGATCAGGTATATATCTGCCTTTATCACTGCGGACTGCTGCTGAAAATTATGGTTGGCTCTCCCTTGCTCTTACGGAGTGCCTAAGCCAGGAATATATATATATATATATATATATATATATATGCAGGATAACGCACGGGGTGCCTTAGTGTATGGCTGTTATATTGCGTAAGGTTGGAGAAGGGTTGTTAAAGGCGAATCTTAGAAGCGTAGTTATCACTCTTACGCGTCAAAATGACAATTCCAATGGCATAACCAGAAGGGTTTTGAAGAGACGCGGATAAACACTGTTTGTTCAAAACAAAATTGTCAGAAGTCATTCCT